>CM065801.1:36701000-37301000 GCA_033398695.1 Orobanche coerulescens
CCTAAGAGTCTCGAATACTTGTCGTAGATGCCCGAGATGCTCCTCCACCGACCGACTATAAACCAAAATATCATCCAAATAAACAACCACAAATTTGCCCAAAAATGCCTTAAGTACTTCATTCATCAAATGCATGAAAGTACTCGGGGCATTCGTAAGCCCAAATGGCATGACGGTACACTCATACAGCCCATGCTTAGTTTTGAAAGCCGTCTTCCATTCATCTCCCTCCCGCATACGAATCTGGTGATAACCACTTCGTAAATCAACTTTAGAAAAGACCATCGAGCCATGTAGCTCGTCCAACATATCATCAAACCTTGGCATCGGGAATCGATACTTGATCGTTATGTTATTCATGGTCCGGCTATCGATAAACATCCACCAAGACCCATCCTTCTTAGGAACAAGTAGAACCAGAACTGCACATGGACTTAAACTTTCTCGAACATACCCGTGGCTCATTAGTTCTTCAATCTGCTTCTGAAGTTCCTTTGTCTCATCGGGATTACACCTATAGACAGCCTTATTCAGAAGAGGTGCACCCGGTATAAGGTCAATTTGGTGCTCAATTCCACGGATTGGTGGCAAACCCGATGGCAATTCTTCAGGGAAGACGTCCGCGAACTCATGTAATAAGTCGGCCACTGTATCCTCGTTTCCCGCTACCACGAAATCCCCTTGAGTCTCCTTTATCACCAACATGTTGTTAGGCGTATTTTCATACGCTTTTTTATCATTATTCTTTATCCATTTTGTGTCTAAACCTGCATAAATGAGCCTTTAATGCACTATTCTTTTATGTTTGGCAGGATTTTGGAATCCGGAAGCTCAAACGATGAAAAGCGGGCGAAAACGGCGATTTTTGGCCTAGGGCCGCGGCACGAATAAAGTGAGCCGCGGCACACGAAGATGTCCAGAAAGCACCGAGCACACTGTACCCTGAGCCGCGACACAAGGATGCTGAGTCGCGGCCCAAGAAGGAAAAAAAAGCGCCCAGGCATATGCGCTGAGCACCGTGAGCCGCAGCACAGATTAAGTGAGCCGCGGCCCACGGGGCGATTTTGATAGAAATTGCCGCGTTTCTGGGCCGTTTTGGAGCCTGTTCTCGACCTAATCACACGGACGCATTTTGGAGGCTGAGGAGAGTTATAAATAAGGGTTGAAGGTCATAATTGGAAGAATCATTGGAGGATCGATCATCATCAGAGAGAAGAAGCAGAAGACACAAGGAGCAGAGAGCGGAAGCCAGAAGAACAGAGGGATCCGAGTTCTTCATCTGCGTTTGATCTTATGCTTTCATTAATTATTTCTGTATTTTTATTCTTTAGTATGTCAGGCTAAAACCCTGTTGTAGGATTTTGATGAAACCTAGGCTTTGACGAATTTGCTTTTGATTATCTATATAATTCCCTTTTCTGTTGAGTTTTCCCAATTGTTTTTAATGCTTTCAATTGTGTGGCCTATAATTGAATTGTTTTAATTACGCAACTCGAATCGGGAGAGGAGAGTTGGTGAGGAAATATTGGTGAGAACCATTTTATCTTGTGAGATAGGAATATACTCATAAGAACTACGTGGCTTTTTGAAGATTCTGTACCTTTTGCCTATTGTCGAATTAATTCACCTAGGGATAGAGTGTGTTATTCGCCTTTAGAAAAATCTACTGACCTCGGGAGAGGCGGTAGAGTACTTTAGCAACATTCGCCTTCAATAAATTGGGAAATCATTAATTTCAGATAATCGAGAGTAAATTCGGATAAGCCGAGGTGGATTCACAATCCTAGATTTATTTCTTAATTGAATTTCTTTCTTCAATCGATCGTTTTTACTATTTACTCATTTATTGGTTTTCTTTAGTTATTACTTGCAACTCAACTTTCGATAGTTCAAATAAAATTAGAATACATATAAACCGGTAATTAGTAATTCAGTCCTCGTGGGAACGATATCTTACTCATCATTTTATTACTTGTCTACGATAACGTGCACTTGCGTTAAACGAAAATTCGCAACAAGTTTTTGGCGCCGTTGCCGGGGACTGATTTATTTTACTAATATCGATTTCAGTATTTCTAGTCTTAGTTTGAACATTTCTTTTTATTGTTTTTGTGTAATTTTATTTATATGTTTTTCCTTTCAGGAGTTTCCGGTTAGTGCATGAGAAAACTCGGTAACGAAGGCCTACTACTTTGGATACCGAACTCGAGCGCACTCTTCGTAGAAGCAAGAAGGAGAAACGAGTGCTACCAGCAAAAGTCACCATGTCCGATAACACGGGAAATCACGAAGCAGACAACCCCATTCAGCAAGCTCAACCGGCATTAGCACTCCGCGATTATGCTATGCCGCAAATCAATGCGAACTTTTCGGGGATTCGTCGCCCAACCATCCAAGCCAACAACTTTGAAATCAAGCCGGATATTATTCAAATGGTGCAAGCAAGCCAGTTTTGTGGATTGCCGAACGATGACCCCAACGCACACATTGCTTCTTTTCTCGAGATTTGTGACACCTTCAAAAACAACGGTGTTACCGATGATGCGATCCGTTTGCGGCTTTTCCCTTTCTCTTTGAGGGACAAAGTCAAATTTTGGTTAAATTATTTACCGCCGGGGTCGATCACTACTTGGGCGGAATTAGCGCAAGCATTCCTAGCTAAATTCTTCCCACCATCAAAGACAGCGAGACTGAGGAACGAAATCACTACCTTTGGGCAATTTGATATGGAGTCGCTTCACGAGGCTTGGGAGCGATACAAGGATTTATTACGGAGATGCACACACCATGGCCTATCGGACTAGCAACAAATACAGACTTTTTATAACAGATTGAGTGCTTCTACACGCACTCTCGTTGATGCGGCCGCTGGAGGAGCGTTAATTGGAAAAACGATGGCCGAAGCCCACTCTCTATTGGAAGCGATGGCCGCAAATGCATATCAGTGGCCTTTTGAATGAGTAATCCCGAAGCGAGTTATGGAAATCTCAAATAACGATCCGATCTCTACATTATCAGCTCAAGTCGCCGCATTAACTCAGCAACTTCAAGCCTTTTCACATGCTCATTCCCCCTTTACCATTGAATCGTGCAATTGGTGCAACGGATCTCATCCTAGCGCAGAGTGCCAAGTCGGAAACGCTTTCGAGCAACCTCTGATGGAACAAGCTCAGTTCGTGGGGAACGGGAACCGGCAAAATAATCTGTACTCCAACACTTATAATCCGGGATGGCGTAATCATCCTAACTTTTCATGGAAGAACAGACAAAATTTAAACCAACCTCCGTTTGCTCAGCACCAACAACAACCTCCTCCCGCTCCAAAAATTTCTCTAGAGGAAGAAATGGCGAAATTGGCAGTAAACACGAGTCAGTTCATGGCCCCCACGGAGGCGACCTTGCAAAACCATTCCACTTCTATTCGCAACTTGGAGGTCCAATTGGGCCAAATTGCTAATGTATTAACAGCTTGCCCGGAGGGTTCCTTGCCAAGTACGACTGAAATGAATCCCAGAGAAAGTATTGATGCCATCAGTTTGAGAAGCGGGAAAGAAGTGTGTAACCAGCCCGAGAGGAACGAGAAGAGAAGTGAGGATGAGGAGAAGAAAAACTCGGTGAGCGAGGAATCACAAAATTCGAGACCCTCGATACTGTTTCATGACAATCCAAAGGCATATGTGCCACCCGTCCCGTTTCCACAACGTTTGCAAAAGCAGAAATTAGACAAGCAATTTTCCAAGTTTCTTGACGTCTTCAAGAAACTGCATATAAATATTCCATTTGCTGATGCCTTGGAACAAATGCCGAGCTATGTGAAGTTTATGAAGGAAATCTTATCAAATAAAAGGAAGCTCGAGGAATACGAGACAGTGGCACTGACTGAAGAGTGCAGCGCGATTCTACAAAAAAAGCTTCAGCCAAAATTGAAGGATCCAGGAAGCTTCAATATACTGTGCGCCATAGGAAACCTCTCTTTTGATAGGGCATTGTGCGATCTCGGCGCTAGCATTAATCTGATGCCCCTTTCTATATTTAAGAAGCTAGGCATTGGGGAAGTAAAGCCGACGACAATCTCTTTCCAATTAGCCGATAGATCCATCAAATATCCGAGGGGAGTAATAGAAGACGTTTTAGTCAAGGTAGATAAGTTCATCTTTCCAGCTGATTTCATTGTGCTCGATATGGAGGAGGATCAAGACATCCCAATTATTTTGGGAAGACCATTCTTAGCTACCGGCCGAACTCTCATAGACGTGGAAAAAAGGAGACTCACTCTGCGGGTTCAAGCTGAGCAAGTCAATTTCCAAGTGTTTCAACCCTTTCCGTGTCCAAGTAGTGTTGAGAAGAGTTCGCAGATTGAAAGTATAGATACCTTTGCGAAGGACACACCCCAGAAGAATTGTCGGTCGAAAAAGTCAGAATCCGTTTCAGCTGCCCCGACGCCTAATAAGAATGAAGATCAGGTCGCATATCTTAGGCATTTGAATATGTCGTCTTCAGTATCCGTTCATCCACAATCGGAAAATTCTCCTTCTGTCCTAAGTTCGCCCGTGGAGTTGAAAATTAAGCCGGATGCCAACGGGTGCCAAGCCGTGTGCAATATGGGTGTCTCGGAAAGTTATTTTTATTAAAATCTTTTCGCAAAGAACATTGGGTGTCCAAACCAAAAATTGGATTGTTAAAGACCAATGGTCAAAAATTTAAAACACACTTTAACGGTTCGATGGACGGGGTGGAGTTCAAATGGTGTTTGCGAAAAGCGAACTGATTTTCAAAAGGTCTGGCTGAAGACTACAAACTTAGCGCTTCTCGGGAGGCAACCCGAGTATTAGTTGTAGTTTTTTGTGTATCAGTATTTTCTTGCATTTTTGGATCTTTATTTTTCGTCATTTTAGCTTGGATATGCTTATCTCTCATGCTCTTGATGTTTTCTGTTGAAAATTTTGTGCAGAAATCACCCCAAGGAAGAATTCATGCCTGAGCCACGGCACAAGGATAGCGAGCCGCGGCACACACAAGTGAAAAAAAAGGGCCAAACCAAACTGTACTCTGTGCCGCGGCACGACCTTACTGAGCCGCGGCACACTTGACCCCTGAGCCGCGGCACATTGCTGCTGAGCCGCGGCACGCCAATTGCCAAAAATCTGCCCAGGAGGCTGTATTCCGTGCCGCGGCACAGACCAAATGAGCCGCGACACACTAACATGACGAGCCGCGGCACCCGTAAGCTGAGCCGCGGCACAAGGCGAAAGAACAAACAACGCCCAAGCGGACTGTACTCTGGGCCGCGGCTCACTTAAGCTGTGCCGCGGGCCCCATTCGGAATTTCAAAGGCCCAGGTACCTTTATAACACAGATCGGCCGAGACCCATGTAACTTCTTCCCCTTCCTTCGCACAAGCACTCGGCCGACACCTTCTCAACTTTTCTTCTTCTTGCATCCTTCAACCAAATCAAGGTAATTTTTAATTCCTAATCTTAATTGCTATATGAATTGAAAGGTGAGGTGTTGTTATTCATTCAAATCTTGAATATGTTTTTTTTAAGTTCTATCAAAGGTTGAGTTGGGAATTTGAAGTTTTTGATTGATCATTGATTTTATCTGTCGATTATGAAGGAATGGTGTATGTTATATGTCGTTTGTCATGATGATCGATTGGAGGATGTTATTTTTGGGGATTGAATCAAGCTATTAAAATGTTTGTTCTTCATTGGAACTCATGCAGTAAAGGTGTTCGATGAAATGCAGAAATGAAATTTTTTCTTTGTTAAGTCAATGTTTTGAAACTTTGTGCAAACGAAATTGTTTATGGATTTACAGCGTACCCCAACCCTTACGACAAGTTTGAACGTGAAAGCTCAATTTTAATTTTCTCTCACGGCCGTGCTAGCTCGTCAAACTCTTTATTCACGTTTTGCATATCTTTAGTCAAATGGTGTCGTTTTCCTTACAGCTTAAGTAGTTTCCGTTGTTTATTTTTTCAGGAACTTGCCATGGCCAGAAAGAGAAAGGTTAGCACAAGGTCTAGGACGCAATCGTCACGAGGGGAAACTTCACAAAGCCGAACCGAGTTGGAGTCGCACCAATTCTCTGACTCGGAAATTCATAAAATATTTAATGAAAAGATCTATCCTCGACCTTTGATTCCGGAGTGGGGATTCACTCCAGCCCCCCAGGACGGGGAGCTTCTGACGATGATAGACGAGATGGGGTGGGCCCGTGTCGCTGCGCCTCCCGAGCCGGCGGTGATCTCCATTGTACAAGAGTTTTATGCGAGCGCTCTGTTGAAGCACATTCGGGCGGGGCAGATGATACCGCAGTCGGATACTCGAACGCAGGTCGTCGTTCGAGGCATTACCATGGATTTCTCAGTGGCCGCCATCCGGAGATTATTCGAGCTGCCTGTGGTTGACGATACAGTGTATACGCGAGCTATGAGTGGCCTCACGAGGGAGGCCCTGCTCGAGACACTCACACAACCCGGTTCCGTCTGGCAGATGCGCGCCCCGGGTTCCTCGGCCTTCTACTTTAAGAGCTCACGCCTCAATCGGCTCGGGAGAGCCTGGTTGTACTTCATCTGCACACGTATTGATCCTACCTCGCAGATCCGCACTGTTTTACTCTCTCGTGCCCGTACATTATATGCTATCACTTCCGGGTCAGATACGATGTGGCCCATCTTCTAGTCCGATCTATCTTCCAGTGTATTCAGGGAGGGGCTAAGACGGGGCTGAAGCACCCCTCTCTTATTTGCGCTCTTTGCCGCCAGTCAGGCATGACTTGGTCGGATGACGAGCCGATGTTAGCACCCCAGGGCCCGATCGACCATCGCATCATTTCTCACTTCGACCAATGGGGAGGAGCGCCGGCACATGCTTGGGGGCGAGGATTTCTTCTAGATAAGGCACACGAGCAGTCCCCCGAGCCTCTTCTTCTGACGCATGGGCAGGCAGAGTCTCCCGCCGCCCGATAGAGAGCACTTGCAGGCGATGTTCGACGGCCTGAGAGAGGAGATGAGGAGAGAGAGAAAGAGAGAGAGAGAGTCACTTGGCTGCTTGGAGAGAGGAGATGCGGACGGAGAGAGAGCATTCTCGCAGCCGTCCGAGACGAGGTGAGGGAGCAGGCCCGCCGGGCCAACCGACGTGAGACGAGGCGCTTGGCAGCGAGGGATGCTTACCACCAGGATTACCTTGCTGCGTGGACGAGCCATATTATGCACCCAGACGGGCCATTCATTCCACCAATTCGTCCAGCCACACCACCCTCCTCGCCGGACGACGCCGGTACCAGTTCATGAGCGGACAGTAGGGGAGTACTTGACCTTGTCTCTTATTACATTTTACTATTTTTGTCCATTGAGGTCAATGTACGTCCTAAGTCTGGGGGGGGGGGGGGGTTACTTTCTGTTGCTATACTTATTGCTGTACTCATTCGTTTGCACTTTCATTATTTTTCGTTTTGTTGCTAGCCTTGCTTGTCGCGATATTATTTGCATTCGTGAATTTTTCGTGCTTCTTTTTATGTAAAATTGATGTTACGATACTGATTTCTCTTGGAAGAAACGGTTGAGTTTTAGTCGAGTTGCAGTCAGAGATATCTGTTTTCGTTGAGTATTCATTTAGGTCCGAAATTTTTCATTTTTGTAGAAATCTTAGCAGATAAGAAAGGAGACATACGTGTTTTCAAATCACCGTCTATATGTCTGGTTATACTTTTCGGTTAACTAGTCATCCAGTAACATGAGTCGTGTTGGCACTTAAATTGAGTTTAGAATCGGACAATTTTTCCCAAAAAGTTGAGATATTATTTGTTCTATGATGGGAAGTCTAGTAACCGGGGGTATTCACGTGACCCGTTGTTTACTCTCGCGTAAAACGACAACCCTGATTAGACTAGTGGTTTAGAGATTTCGCATGTGCCGATGATGGGGATCCTAGTAACCGGGGGTATTCACGTGACCCATTGTTTACTCTCGCGTAAAACAGCGACCGTGAATCGGACATGCGGGAATAGCTATTCAAGTTGTTTCTCCGCTGTGGAGGGGAACTTAGTAACTAGAAGCATCCATGTGCCCCATGAGTGTCTTTTACGTCAAACGGTGCCCCAATACATGAGAATGGAATTCCACCCTAGGATTATCCCGATGAAACATCTCGAGATCCAAACCTAGTGGTTAACTCGAATCATCTTATTGATCATATATAAGGGAATACTGTCTGAGGGTTATTTTTGATGAAACTCTTGAAATTTTTGCCACTAGAATGTGGGACTGGGCGAGTTAGTTTGTTTATTTTAACCCTTCGTATTGGCGGTCGGTTAAAATCACGCTTGTTAATCTTTGAGCTTGATTTTCTTCATGAACGATTGATTAGGACTGAAATTGGGTACTTAGTGGAATCAGTGTCCTGGATGTGACTCACTATTACGATAATTGTATTATTCTTTGAGATTTTCACGGTAGTATTGATTAAGTTGAGCACTATGGACTTGCATGATTATTCACGATACTTTTTGTTTAAAATTGATTCTTTTTCCCTGAGGACAAGCAAAGGCTCAAGTTTGGGGGTATTTGTTAGGCGTATTTTTATACGCTTATTTATCATTATTCTTTATCCATTTTGTGTCTAAACCTGCATAAATGAGCCTTTAATGCACTATTCTTTTATGTTTGGCAGGAAATTGGAGTCCGGAAGCTCGAACGATGAAAAACGGGCGAAAACGGCGATTTTTGGCCTGGGGCCGCGGCACGAATAAAGTGAGCCGTGGCACACGAAGATGTCCTGAAAGCGCCGAGCACACTGTACCCTGAGCCGCGGTACAAGGATGCTGAGCCACGGCCCAGGAAGGAAAAAAAAGCGCCCAGGCATATGCGCTGAGCACCATGAGCCGCGGCTCACGGGGCGGTTTTGATAGAAATTGCCGCGTTTCTGGGCCATTTTGGAGCCTGTTCTCGACCTAATCACACAGACGCGTTTTGGAGGCTGAGGAGAGTTATAAATAAGGGTTGAAGGTAATAATTGGAAGAATCATTGGAGGATCGATCATCATCAGAGAGAAGAAGCAGAAGACACAAGGAGCAGAGAGCGGAAGCCAGAAGAACGGAGGGATCCGAGTTCTTCATCTGCGTTTGATCTTATGCTTTCATTAATTTTTTATGTATTTTTATTCTTTAGTATGTCAGGCTAAAACCCTGTTCTAGGATTTTGATGAAACCGAGGCTTTGACGAATTTGCTTTTGATTATCTATATAATTCCCTTTTCTGTTGAGTTTTCCCAATTGTTTTTAATGCTTTCAATTGTGTGGCCTATAATTGAATTGTTTTAATTACGCAACTCGAATCGGGAGAGGAGAGTTGGTGAGGAAATATTGGTGAGAACCGTTTTATCTTGTGAGATAGGAATATACTCATAGGAACTACGTGGCTTTTTGAAGATTCTGTACCTTTTGCCTATTGTCGAATTAATTCACCTAGGGATAGAGTGTGTTATTCGCCTTTAGAAAAATCTACTGACCTCGGGAGAGGCGGTAGAGTACTTTAGCAACCTTCGCCTTCAATAAATTGGGAAATCATTAATTTCAGATAATCGAGAGTAAATTCGGATAAACCGAGGTGGATTCACAATCCTAGATTTATTTCTTAATTGATTTTCTTTCTTCAATCGATCGTTTTTACTATTTATTCTTTTATTGGTTTTCTTTAGTTATTACTTGCAACTCAACTTTCGATAGTTCAAATAAAATTAGAATACATATAAATCGGTAATTAGTAATTCAGTCCTCGTGGGAACGATATCTTACATCATTTTATTACTTGTCTACGACGTTAAATGAAAATTCGCAACACATGTAAACACGCTCACCACTTTCCATAGCGTTTTCAACTTCCCTCTCGCTAGCGAACATGGTGAGGTTCGGCCTTTCCCCTCGTTTGGCACTCATGGAATGGATAGCTTGAGGTGACATCGGCTTCAACACGATCTTCTTTCCCTTATCTCGCAACTCGTATTCGTTACTCCTGCCCCGATGCAAAACATCCCTATCAAATAACCAAGGGCGTCCCAAAAGTACGTGACAAGCATCCATCGGAATCACATCACATAATATCTCATCACGATATGAACCCATTGCCAATCCGACCCGAATTTGCTTCGAAATCCTCACCTTACTTCCGTCATCAAGCCAATGTAAAGCATATGGCTTAGGATGAGCCGTGGTGGTTAGCCCAAGCTTCGACACCATTTCACTCGAAGCTACGTTGGTGCAACTCCCTTCGTCAATAATCAAACTACACCACTTATCTCCAACTTGACACTTCGTATGGAATATTTGGCCCCGTTGTTCTGACTCGCTCGGAACTGACTTGGCTTGCAAAGTGCGAAGGACCAAGCTTGTATCGTAATTTGGAGCATCGTAAGCCTCACAATCTCCTTCTTCTTCGCCTCCCAAATCAAATACATCGCCCAACCTTTCTACTTCTTCCTCGTCTAACAATTCCTCTCGGGCCGCGAGAGCCTCTCTCAACGTCACGACTCGCTTATTCGGACAAGCGTTTTGATAATGGCCAAAACCTTGACATTTGAAACAGCGCACCTTCGATAGACTCGTCTCTTTATTCGCACTGGGAGCCTTAGGAACTGGATTAGGGGCTGGAGCTGGCACTGTTTTGGTAGCCGAGCTAGAGCCGCTACCCGTGGCTCCGAATTTTGAGGGAAACTCGGGTTTAGTCCATCCGCTTGACTTGTTATGATCCATATTCGAACCTCCAACCCTCGTTCTATTTTGAGCCTCAACCTTCAAACACAACCTACACAAGGTGTCAAAATCAGCATGCGGGTACAACTCCACCAAATTAGCTATGTTTCGATTTAAACCGCGCAAAAAACGCGCCATCTTCCGTTCTTCGTTCTCCTCCAATTCCCCAATCAAGGCCAAATTCTCGAACTCATCAATGTATTCACTAACACTCATCCTTCCTTGCACGCGGTCGGCAATCTTGCGATACAGGGTCATCCTAAGTGACGTGGGTACATACCTCTTGTGAAGTTTCCGTTTCAACGAATCCCACGAATTAATCTTTGTTTTTCCATTACGAGCAATTTTTTTTAACCCCTTCGAACCAAAGGGAGGCGCCCTTACTTAGTTTGAGGATCGCATATTTACACGTTTTCTCATCATCAAGGTCCTTGAAATCGAACATGCGATCGATTTTCCGTTCCCACTCCAAGTATGCTTCTGGATTGGTACCCCCAACGAGCTCTGGAAGTTCGTTCACCTTGAACTCGTCGGACTGACGCGTAGGACGATCGTAATCTCCTCGTCTCGGGTGCTAGCGCTTATCACGTTGCTCCAGCAAGTCCTGTAGCGCATCGCGCAGTTTGTTAAAAACATCATCGTTGAACTCCATCCCACTGAAGGATCAAGGATCTCAACTAAATTAAGAAATTCAGGTGTGTGGGCTCCGATACCACTAATGATACGAATCCTGTATCGAGACGAAGCGGAAGCAGTATTCGCGAATGAAGAATGAACAGCAAACGGCCAAATGGACTCGAAACAGCATCCAACCTTCGCTACAGCAACGAACAGCAGTCGGCCAAATGGAATCGAAACAGCGAACCCTCTTCGCCACAGCAACGCCCCGTCGCTACAGATGTAACAAGCAACAACTCAACAACTAAACAGCGACTACTCTTTCACTACAGCAGTAGCGAACTACAACAATCAATAGTTAGAACAGCGGCCAGTCGAATGGGAAACAACAGCAACAAAGAATCGCCAACAACTGTAGCGAACAGTGAATTGAGATCGAATGCGGAGGAAATAGGAGTCACGCTCGGTCTCTGGACGGCAACTTCGAACAAGTCAATTTCAACGTATGATGATAGATATGTTAAGTATCACACTAAGGTGTGGATCTCACTTTGTATAAACAGCAACAAGAGAACTGGTATGAATTTCGATCAAATTTAACGAGATGGAAGCAATTCCCACGAACAAGAAACTGGATAATACTCCGATGAACACCACCACGAATGACTCCAAAGATTCCGTCTAAACAAGAACAATTTCCGATCGTACGAATAGAAAACAATAAAAGATTTCAACGAGTTAGACCTATAACTCGTCAAAGGTGATCTCTTCTCAAGACCTATTGAGAATTGATCAGATTATAGTTCGAAATCGCGTCGAACAATAATCAAGAATTTGTGTTTGAGACACGTCAAACGAATAAAACTCAAAGAGAGCAAAATATCAAGTGTATTCAATAATACCCAATCGGCCGAGCTATATGATGTATATATAGCTGCCAAATCCTAGTAACATAATTAAAGGTTACTCCCTAAAACGCCCTTAAAGTTTGGGCTACTAATAACAACGCCAAGCAATATGGGCTGCACATGCACCCTTTATTAAATAAATAATACAAAAACAATGATAAACTACGTTATTCCTATCCCTACCACCAAAGTCACTCCAAGCCTCGTGCCTATCTTCTCGCCCAAGTATGTAGCATGGTCGCTTACGTCGATCATCACCTCGTCTTCTTCCCTCGGACTTGTCAACCCCGTATCAAAAGCATTCATACAATAAATACTATATAAACAAAAAGCGTAGAGATACATTGATCCAATCAACAATACGAACCGATCCAATCGATTCACACAACCGTTAATGGTATAGAAACAAGAGAGAACTCTTCTCTAAAACACACTCAATTTATTTCTTTAACTTCAAGATGATTTAATACATAGGAGAGTGATCTATTTATAGAAAAAAATACAATATGAAATGATAATGTGAATGGTTGAATGTTGAATGGTGAATGGTTGAATGGTTGAATGTTGAATGTCGAATGGTTGAATGTTGAATTCAATTCTTCTAGATGGTGGCTTTGAATCATACTCCCCGGGTTACAAAGAACTCGCCCTCGAGTTTAATATGCTTCATTATCTAAATAAGGCGAAAGATCAGTGACTTTAAAAGTTGCAGAAACACCATATGTTCCAGGTAGTTCCACCTTGTAAGCATTATCGTTGATTTTCTGGACAATTTTGAATGGCCCATCAGCTCTAGGGGACAACTTGGCATTTGGTTGATTTGGAAAACGTTCTTTTCGCAAATGAATCCAGACCAAATCTCCAACTTTAAAAATTTGTTTCTTCCGATGTTTGTCATGCTGAGTTTTATATTTCGAATTTTGTTTTTGAATCCTCTCTCTAACTTGTTCATGTAGTTTTTTGATTTCCTTTGCTCGACTATCTGCATCTGAACTGAATTGTTGTTTGTCGATTGACGGAGTCAGATCAAGTGGACTAAGCGGTCGGGTGCCATATACTACTTCAAATGGATATTTTCCCGTGGCTTGATTAGTTGAATTATTGTAGGCAAATTCAACTTGAGGGAGAATAAGATCCCATTGCTTCAAATTTTGACCAACAAAACTTCGAAGTAAATTTCCCAATAGATGGTTGACAGCTTCGGTTTGTCCATCTATCTGTGGATGACTGGCACTACTGAACTGAAGCTTAGTTCCCATCTTCTTCCATAAAGTTCCCCAAAAATGACTTAAAAACTTCACATCTCGATCAGAAGTGACAGTTTTTGGAATTCCATGAAGACGGACTATTTATTTGAAATACAAATCAGCAACTTGAACAGCATCATTAGTCTTCTGACAGGGAATGAAATGAGACATCTTTGAAAATCTGTCTACCACAACCATGATTGAATCTTTCTGGCGTTGACTTCGTGGTAGTCCTAGAATGAAATCCATGCTAACATCTTCCCATGGTGATTCTGGTACTGGAAGTGGCATATATAATCCGGTATTTTGACGTTTAGATTTAGCCAAATGACAAATTCTGCATCGTTGTATATGCCGATTGATATCTTTTTCCAGTCTTGGGCCAATAAAAATTCTTCTTCACCAGGGCCACCGTTTTATCTCGGCCAAAATGACCTGCTAATCCTCCATCATGGGCTTCCCAGATAATGGCTTCTCGCAGTGAACATTGAGGAATACACAAAGTTTTCCCTTTGAATAAAAATCCTTCATGCCTGTAGTAATCTTGGGAGGATTGCAATTCAGTAGCATCCCATATTTTCTGAAAGTCATGATCATCCGGGTACAACTCCTTGATCATTTCAAAGCCAACTACTTTTGTTTGGACGGTAGAAAGCAGAGTATGGCGCCTACTGAGGGCATCTGGAACAATATTTTGAACTCCAGCCTTGTGCTTGATCAGAAAAGGATAAGACTGTAAAAACTCACTCCAAGAAGCATGTCGACGGCTAATCTTCTGTTGAGAGTTCAAGTGTTTTAAAGATTCATGATCAGAATAAAGAATAAGTTCTTTATTCAGCAGGTAATGACTCCAATGGTGCAAAGCACGAACAATTGCATAAAACTCCTTGTCGTATGTTGAATATCGGAGTTTAGCATCGTTGAGGTTTTCACTGAAGAAGGCTATAGGATGACCTTCTTGACTTAAAACAGCACCAATTCCAGCGTTGGAAGCATCACAACTAACTTCAAATACTTGATCAAAATTGGGAAGAGCTAATACTGGTGCTTCAGTCAAACATTTCTTCAGATTGTCAAAACTTTTCTGAGTCAAACATTTCTTCAGCTTGTCAAAACTTTTCTGCGCGGCTTTGGTCCATTGAAACTTATCTCCTTTTGTGCAATCTGTAAGTGGGGCGGCAACTAAACTGAAATTTTTTATGAATCTTCTGTAAAAAGAAGATAATCCATGGAAACTTCTTACTTCACGGATTGATTGTGGGATAGGCCAACTATTGATTGCTTCTATCTTTTCAGGATCAACTTGTATGCCTTCAGAGGTGATGATATAACCAAGAAAACTAACTTCATTGGTCAAGAAAGAACATTTCTTCAAGTTGGCATAGAGTTTTTGTTCACGAAGAGTTTGTAGCACTTGTCGAAGGTGCTCCAAGTGTTCATCTTTATCCTTACTAAAGATCAAAATATCATCAAAATAGACAATGACAAATTCACCAATAAAAGGTCGGAGGACTTGATTCATGAGTCGCATGAATGTACTTGGGGCATTGGATAACCCAAAAGGCATAACAGTCCATTCATAAAGACCATCTCTGGTTTTAAAGGCAATCTTCCATTCATCTCCGGGTCGAATTCTGATCTGATGGTATCCACTTCGAAGATCAATCTTTGAAAAGATAGTGGAACCATGTATCTGATCTAGCAAATCATAAAGTCTGGGAATTGGAAATCTATACTTGATGGTAATTTTGTTGACAGCCTGACTATCAACACATATTCTCCAGCTTCCGTCTTTCTTAGGGACTAGAATGGCAGGAACCGCACACGGACTAACACTTTCATGTATTAATCCTTTTTTTAATAGTCCTTCCACTTGACTTTGAATTTAAGCATGCTATCGAGTACTCATTCTGTAGGCTGGTCTGTTTGGAATCACTGCTCCTCGAATGAAATCAATGGCGTGCTGGATGTCTCGCATTAGTGGCAGTCCAGATTGAATTTCTTTTGGTACCACGTCGGGAAACTCCTCAAGTAGTTGTTTAATTTCTACCTGAATAGTAGTCTCCTTATTTGACTCAAATAATAGAATCAAGCTCATGGTTTGAACTTCCTATACATCTTCTTTCAGTTGTTCCTTCGTGACTAGGGACACCAACAGTTTGACCTCATTCTTGTTTTTATCAAGCTCACTCGGCGGCAGAGTAGCTAGCTTGATTTTTACCCCATCTTTGACAAAAGAGTAGGTGTTTGCATAACCGTCATAAAGTACTCGATGATCATACTGCCATGGTCTGCCTAGGAGAAGATGACAGGCATCCATAGGCACAACATCACACCAAACTTGATCCTGGTACTTCTGGCCAATTGAAAATGTCACAAGGCATTGTTTGTCAACTTTTACTGTACTTCCTTTATTGAGCCAATGCAACTTGTAGGGGTGTGGATGAATCTGGGTTGGTAGATCCAACTTTTCTACCATGTAACTCGAAACGACATTTTCACAACTTCCATTGTCGATAATGACATCACAAATTTTTTTAGCGGAAGTGCAACGGGTGTGGAAAATATTGCGCCTCAACCAAGGTTCTTCGTTTGTGGTCATTGTATGTAGGCTCCGTCTGATTACTAAAGATTCACCATGGTCAGCAACAGTAATTTCTTCATCATATATTGGATCTATATCCTTTTCTCCTTTGATTCTTCTCGAGCCTCGTCTTCCTCAGATACTTCATAGGCTTCTCATTTCATAATTGTAATAGTTCTTCGGTTTGGACAATTGGAGGCAATGTGACCAAAACCTTGGCATTTAAAACATTTGATGGCCTTGGTTTTGTTCTCAGTAGAAGTGGGTTTGACAATGGGTTGGTTGGAGGAACTTGGTTGGTTGGTGGGTGTTTTGCGGGTGTAAGGTGGTTGGTTTGATGGAGAGAAACTTCTATAAGTGGATCTTTTGGGTGATTGCTTCTCTACTCGTATATCAAGACGAATAACATCTTCTAACGACTAATATTGTTGAAGTTCAACACGATCAACAATATTGGTGTTTAATCCTCCAAGATACCTAGCAATGGTCTGCTTCTCTTTTTCTTATATATCACACTGCATCATCAGCTTCTCAAATTCTCTTGTGTAATCTTTGACTGATAAATTCTTCTGACGAAGATTTTGCAGTTGGATGAATTTATCTTGGTAATATTGAGGAGGAAGGAACATTCTGGTTAATTCCTTTCATTTTCTCCCATGTCTTGATCTTACTTTTTCCTTCTCGATCTCGCCTTTTCTTAAGGTTTTCCCACCAAATAGAAGCATGTTTCTTTAACTTCACAGCAATAATTTTTACCTTTTTCTCGTCTGGAATCTCCTTGTACTCGAACACTCTTTTGACTGTCTGAAGCCAATCAATGAAATCATCCGGTTGAAGTCTTCCTTCAAAGTCAGGAATGTCAACTTTGATGTCATCATGTCTAATCGGCGGTCTTTGGGGACGTCGGTTTCTAGGTGCTGAAGAATCACTCGAAGAGTCTTCATCTTCTAACTGTTGTTGGCGTTCATTTAATAAGACTTGTTGGGCCTGCAACGCGTCTTGTAATTCCTGAATTTGTCTCCGCATGTCCGCCATTTCAATGTCTCGTAGAGGTTGTCTTCGCGGAGGCATGTTGCAAAATGAATAAAATTGTAAAACACTTGTTTTGGAGGTGGAGTTTTTTTTTTTCGGGTCAACTCTGACTATGACTGATCGAACTTTGACTGGTCAAATTTTGACTGATGATGTCACAGTGAGGTGGCAGTGAGGTGGCGCTAAGGCGGCTCTCTTAACACGTGGCGTGAAGAGAGTGGTTGACGGTGTGACGTGGCACTATGATGTGGATGGTGATGTGGCGTCGTCTTCAACCTCAAATTTCCGACAGTTTTTCTGGCAGCGGTCCGGCGGCAGCTCTGCACTTTCCAGCGACTGGAGTTTTTTCCGGTGGATTTTCCGGCTACAAGATATTTTCCGGTGAATTTTCCGCTGACCTTCGTGGTGGCGGGTGGAGGCTCCGTTGGACGCAAAACTTGGGTTCCAAAGGTTTTTCGACGTTGCGGACGTGATGGCGGCATTAGTTTTGTGAAAAGATGGCCGCAAAGTGGAGTTTTTGGCAGACGACTCTTTCTCACCAAAAAACACTCAACTTTTCGTTGATTTTTCACTCAAACTTAACTCCGGGATCTAAGAACTTGCTCCGGTACCAATATGGTATAGAAACAAGAGAGAACTCTTCTCTAAAACACACTCAATTTATTTCTTTAACTTCAAGATGATTTAATACATAGGAGAGTAATCTATTTATAGAAAATAATACAATATGAAATGATAATGTGAATGGTTGAATGTTGAATGGTGAATGGTTGAATGTTGAATGTTGAATGGTTGAATGTTGAATTCAATTCTTCTAGATGGTGGCTTTGAATCAGGTAATATGAAAAACGTCCAAATAATTCGGTCACCCACAAATATTCCAATTAATCAAATTTCCCTTATAAAATGAAATACCATAAATCATTTTAATCATATTAAATCTAATTTAACATGCGAGAGATTAATTTTCAAGAATACACGAAAAAATAGAGCCGGGGCGAAACTGGCCTGCCACGACCGAGACACTGCCGGCAGTCTGCCGGCCAGACACGGCCCGTGTCGCCCGACACGGTCGGGTCGTGCCGGCAGTGTCCTAGACTATCCTGCCAGACTCGGCCGTGTCCAAATGACACGGTTGAGTCATCCCGACAGCCTGTCGTCCAGACATGATCCGTGTCGCCTGACACAGTCGGGTCTGCCTGGTAGTGACTTTGCAGACTGCCGGACACGACCGAGTCATCCAGGACACGGTCGAGTCACCCTCGGCCAGATTGCACCTTTTGTCCAAAAAGTCGTCCGACGACGATTCAGGGCTAGATTTTCGACCGGATATCCAATATCAATATTTTCCGACTTTCATATTTTCAATATAAATCATATTTCCCAGAAATTTAAGATTTATATTTAGACATAAACTTATAAAAAATACAACTAGTACGAACGAAAAACATATACCACGATTATGACTAAAATGATTCCAAATCATTCACCATCTAAGACCCGAACTAGGAATACAATTTTTCAGGATGTGCCGCTGATCCTAATTATCATCTGGCAGAGTCGAGCATTCCAAATGCCAATATCGTATATATGATCGCAAGACCTACGCTCCGTTACCACTGTTGGGATTCGGTGCCTAAATCGAAGGCCCAGCGGAATCAGTAAAACGAAAATTAATTTGATCCGAATCCCTACGAGGATCGATCGAGCTACGTATATACGAATATTAAATGAAACACAAGAGATACGAGAACTTACCCTTGTAGTCCGTTGATTAAATGGATTCCTTCTTTTGAGCTATTCCCCAAGATTTGCTTGATCTCTACGAATCCAATCCGCTCCGAGCTCTTGGATAATCCAACGCAGAAAGTACCGCGTCTCTACTTGCCACGTGCAGGAGAAACGACCGGAACGACTAAATCTCGTTATCCTCTAAGGATACGACTAGAACAAGATTATAGGAGATTGAATATAAAGATTATTACACTCTAAGTGTTTAATCTATTTGCTCTCTATTTTTCTCTCAATTTTTCTCTAAGAAAATTGAAGAAAAGAATGAAGAAGATGAAGTTGAAGACCATGGAAAATGAACTCTAAGTTCTTTCTCCCTCCCTCTATTTCTCACCAATCGTATGAAAAATGGGATGATGAGAATTATTCAAGTCTTCACCCTTTATTCATTCTTTATACACCAACAACCCATCAAACATCTCATCTCACATGAGAGATGACTTTCAAGTCATTGTCATCCATTAAAAATGGAAACAAAAGACCAAAAGGGATGTAGGTGGAAGGAGGGCGGCCATCATGGAATAATCGAACGAGTTCGGTTCGATTCGGACTCTAGTGAGTCCAAAAAGATAAACTCCGATTCCATTCCGATGTATTTATATCGATTAATTAATCCAATTAATTAATCATATCAAATACATAATAACGTAATTAATTTCTCCAAGAAATAATTATATTCATGAATTAAATTACCCAGTAATATATTTAATTCATTAGGCCGTAAATCAATTTATCCAATTAATCGATTTAGACATCTAATGTCCCAAATTTAGATATCCAATATCTAATATTCATAATGAGAGAATAAGCTCGATTCATTCCGTCGTCAAACCTATTGCGCGACTCAGTAGGTCCGTCTCAGTCAGCAATGGGAGGAACCAGAGAGTAGTGGCACCACCTAGCCAGCCTAGCGGCCTACGCTGTATCCCAACTGAGAATGAATGATTGGAATCATTCAAGAACCATTCTGTCGTGAATACCAGTAAACGTATAAACCCTTCTTTCAAATGTCCCGATCAAGATATAGGGTCACGATCAGTCAAACCCTATCTGTACTTGACTCTATGCATGTGTTAATGCAAATCGAGATCATCGAGCTCTCTTGTATCCAATACAACTAGCTCCAATACTTTGGCCAAAGACTTATGATCTCATCTGCCAATAACCATAACACATATAACCCGCTCACTAACGGGAGAAAAAATTCTATCTTGGTATTCAGTAGGACCTGCTACTTGCACGTCAAGATGCACGTCGAGGTTGACCCCCGCCTCCCGGTTTATAGGGTCGAACTACTCTAATGAAAATCTTGACGTCACAAGCACATCCCTACTAAATCCTCAAGTCGAAGGTTCACAAATACCTATCAAAACCTTTCGATTCCGTCATTGACTGTCCCGGAGTGAAATCCATGTGACGAATCGAGGGTGAGTCGGTTCGAGTATACTAATCCAATTAACATACCTATAACGTGTGCTCCCACTAACCATTAGTGTTCGACAGGCACTCTCCAAGTCAAAGAACACGTCATACAAGTCTTCACATAAACTTAACGCCCAGTCAAGTTTCATCGACTTACGAACGATTAAGTATTTGAGCAATAAACCTTTCCAGTGTCTACCCCCTTATCCAATATGGAGTGGAATGTTTTGCTCTCAAATATACGGACTAGTTTCTATATGTATATTTACGAGTTAGGAATGCCAGTAACTACCACTAAATAAAGAAACATCCATTGACTTATAATAATGATTTACATAATAACAAGTACAATGCTCTCACTCAACATCCTCTGAGTGGCATTTGAGGGAATACTCCCAACACCGATTTCTCAGGCCATCATCTCTTATAATCAGCAGTTGGGATTCGTGAAGGATCAGGTGAGGACTGAGGCCGATAAAATCCGTTATTTCAATATGCGCATGAAGCCGCATATCACACAGAGTATGGCACCGCTCATGTGTGCCACCTTGAAAGAATACTAGGATCGCGCCCTAGCGATCGAGATGGCTGCCCTGAAATCAGAGTTGGGTTTTGAGGCCAAGAAACAGAAGACAGCTGGAAGTTTTTCAGCCGGCAAGAGTGGTCGATTTGTGAAATAGTCTGCTCCTACATCAGAGGAGGCCATTTCATCAGATCGGGCGATCTCAGGGTAACCATTCAGTCCAGTCTGTTGCATCTGGCGGCAGAGTTTGTTTTAACTGCAACCAATATGAACATTTGATGAAGGATTGCCCATCCATTCCCTTTAGTTACTTGCTTTACTTGCGGACAGACCGGGCACCGGACCACTCATTGCGAGAGGGCTACCAGATCCGCCAGAGCTCCATATACCACCGCCGTTCAGAAGGAGCTTAGCGTCGATCCGAAGACTCCAGTCACTCAGGTTCCTCAGAGTTCGGGCCGTGGTAGGGGTCGGGGTCATCCGGACTGCCGAGCTACATCTAGTTCGGGCTCAGTCCATCCTCGGTTGTATCAGATGAGGCGCACGGAGGAGACAGGTGTAACACTCCAAACCAGGCGGATATTACAGTGCCGTGGACCCCCGACTGGGACCCACCAGGCGAATGAAAATTAATGAATTAAATAATATAATTGTGGTACCAAACCACATTATATCATCAATTACTCCGATGAGGAGTTTCATTTCAACACACCCAAGATAATACCGAATACATGTATATTTTATATGAAGATAAAATACACAACACTGAATGAAATGGAGTATCCAAATAGAAATCTACAGCGGAAAATAAATGACAACATCATGAATGACTGAAAGGATTGGGGCCCCCTACTAGTATCACTGGGACTCTACGATGTCAACGTTCTATTCCCGTGCTTTTGCCTTGCCATGACCTGAAAACAAAATACCCCAACGGGGTCAGTTACACAGAACAACAATCCTCAAGAGTTTAATAAACACAATCATATATGCTGTATAAACCACAAGTTCGATCAAAATCTCAAACCGTCGAACACATGCGATCAAAAGTGAATCGGTCAGATTATAACCCAATCCTGTTGAAAACATATGCAATGAAACATGTTGTATGAATCAACTAACGGTACGGCTCAAAGAGTGGCGCCACACTACGCCCGGGATGGAAATGTGTCCGTGCACAAGCAGCCAACGAGTATCGATTGAATACACGTGTGGTCTTGTACCTAATCAGTCTCACGAAGTAATCTTCTCGTGTGCACAGTCCAATGTGAGGCCAACAACCAACACACGACTTAATATGTGCCCGACATGAAAATCCTACACATACCAACCGGCACGCCAGTATGACCCGGAATGCCACGAGATAACAAAAGTGACATCGAAATCAATAATGACTCACCGAGATGAAATGACAGTGAAATGAATGATAGCTCAATGAAATGATTGGAACCGTCGTCCTTATGACTGAAGTGATTAATTGACAATTACAAGTCTCAATACGGTTAATACATTATGAATGAACTATAATTATGAATGAACAACCACGAAAGGAATGAATATCCTTTTAACCGAGTAAGAATTAACTTACATAATACCGATGAAGAATGTCCTTCCACGAACAACGTCCTAAATGAGATTTCGGTCGCTCGAAGAACCTTGAATAACACAATTACCAACAATTCGATCAACATACGAATCAAACACGATGATAACTAATTCAAAACGTCGATACGACTAAACCAAGTTCATTGGGGCATTAAATCAAACACATTGTGGCCAATCTTCGATTGTTTACAACCAAACCTCAATAATACCAACATCAAATCTCCAAGAAGTGTTTCAAACCAACAAAACATCCTCAATACGATCAATAATCCAATATGAATATCCAAATTCGTGATTTCAACAACAATTAATCGAAAATCCCCAAATTCAACTTAACATTCAAAGTGTTCTTGGATAATCCTTCAATAATCCAATGAATAATCATACATATCCATAATCATGCGTACATCACTTCATACAACATGATTTTAACGTTCAAAACATCATATCTCAATACAAAATCGAAATCCAAGATGTTTCAAAAATATTACCTTTGAAGATCCAAGCACTTTGATCCAATGAACATGCGTTAGATCAACTATGCGAGCTTCACAACTGAATGAAGATGATGAAAACCGATTACTCAAGTGATAAGTAATGGAAAATCTCTCCCTCAAGCTCTCTCTCTCGGATAAGTTTAAAAAATGTGAAAAATGAGGAAAAAGTCCCGGCCAAGTCCTTATAAACTACCGGAAGTTACGACTGTAACTCGGCCTACTTACGGTCGTAACATCCCAGGTCAACGGCCTTACGGCCGTAACCATCCAGCTCATACGGCCGTAACTCGGCTTCATCCAGAAACTGCCGACAGCCATATGTCCGTACCCGCAACTGACTTACGGGCGTAACTTGCCCTCGTCCAAAACACCTGCCGACATCCATACGGCCGTACCCGCACACCTTACGGGCGTAACTCGACCGATACGGCCGTATCCGGCCAAACTTATGGGCGTAAGCCCCCTTTGTCGAACTGACCAGGCACCCTGCCTGCAACGTACGGCCGTATCCGGCCAAGCCTTACGGCCGTACTTGCCTCATCTTACGGCCGTATGCCGCAACCCTTACGGCCGTAAGTCCTTCTCGTCCGACACATCCTGAAATAATATGAACACTCCTTACGGCCGTGTCCTGCCCATCTTACGGCCGTAACTCGCCTTCGGCCAAAAACGCCTGGGCACCCTGCTCGACACGTATGGCCGTAACCGGCCAAGCCTTACGGCCATACCTGCTCAACTTACGGCCGTATGCCGAAACCCTTATGGCCGTAAGTACCGTTTGTCAAAAATGGCCTGAAATCAACGAACGCCTGTTACGGCCGTATCCGACAATCTTTACGGCCGTAACTCGTTGCTGGACAAGATGAAAATCCGACAACTCCGATTCCTCACTATGATTGATGAATGATCCGACATACCATACGTATGTGAAAGTGAACAAGTCCAACACATGCCAAAGATGAAACTTCCAACACAAGACTACCAATCATGATGATAATGATAATACTCCCGTCTCGATCCACAAACGGAGATGAAATGATGATCGGTAACTGATACATGGTTACAACATGCCCACAATGACCGAAATGAATGAATCATGAATGATGAGTGATTATTAATGAGTGAAAATTACTGAGTGACAAATACTGACTAATAATTACTGAATGATAATGGATGAATTACAACCGGGTATTACATACTCCCCCCTTTAAAAAGAGTTTCATCCTCGAAACTAAGGGTCAAACAACTCGGGATAACTTTCCCGCATACTATGCTCGACTTCCCAAGTAGCCTCTTCGATTCCGTGTCTAGACCACTGAATCCTGACCAAAGGAATCGTCTTGTTCTTCAACTGTTTGATTCGCCGCTTAAAACCCCGTATAGGACGCTCCTCATACGAATGATCATCCGCGATCTCGATTTCATCGAACTGAAGTATGTGGCTCGGGTCGGACACATACTTCCACAATTGAGAGATGTGAAACACATTATGAATTCGGCTCAACGCCGGAGGTAAAGCCAATCGATAAGCTAACTCGCCTACTCGATCCAAAATCTCAAACGGTCCAATGAATCTCGGACTCAACTTCCCCTGTTTTCCGAAACAGAAAATACCTCGACTCGGGGATACCTTGACCAACACGTGGTCACCTGTCTTGAACTCTAGTGGTCGACGATGATTATCTGCATATGATTTCTGTCGACTCTAAGATGTCAACAAACGACTCCTGATCAAAGTTACCTTCTCACGGGCGGCTATAAGCATATCGGGCTCGGTGCCGATTGATTTTGATAAGTCATCCCAACACAAAGGAGAGCGATAACGACGACCGTACAAGGCATTGTAAGGTGCCATCTTAATCGAAGCGTGCCAATTATTATTATACGTGAACTCAATCAACGGTAATTGGGCTTCCCAATTGTCCTTCCAATCGAGGATGCATGCCCTCAACATGTCCTCCAATGTCTGAATAGTCTTCTCTGATTGTCCGTCGGACTGAGGATGAAAAGTGGTACTGAGATTAAGCTGAGTTCCCATAGCACGATGAACTGATTTCCAAAAATGAGACACGAACCTCCATCATGATCAGAAACAATACTTTTAGGAGTACCGTGTAGTCTCACTATCTCTTTGATGAACAACTGAGCAAGTCTCTCGGGACCCCACGTATCCTTAATCTTAAGGAAATGAGCCGATTTAGTCAAACGGTCCACAATTACCAATATTGTATTCATGCCACGATGACTCGTCGGCCAACTCATGATGAAATCCATAGAAATGTCTTCCCACTTCCACTCTGGAATAGGGAGAGGTTTCAGCATACCCGCCGGTCGCTGATGTTCGATCTTGACTTGCTGACAGGTTAAGCATCTCGAAACAAATTCTGCGACTTCTCGCTTCATATTACTCCACCAGTAATTTTGTTTCAAGTCCTTGTACATCTTGCTAGACCCCGGATGAACGGAATAAGGGGTAGCATGAGCTTCTCTCAAAATCGAGTTTTTCAACTCGTCATTCGCCGGTACGCACAATCGATTCTTAAATCGCAAAAGTCCATCCTCGTGGACCACAAATCCAGGGGCTTTCCCCTGAGCCACATCCTCACGGATGGGCAACAATGATGGGTCTGAACCCAGATTCACTCTGATTGCCTCCTCAAGTGGCGATGAAATCTCTAACATGCAAAGTTGCCCTTGCACTCGCTGAAGACAGACCTCGATCTCGGGTCTAAGGAATTCCTGCTGAAGCTCCTTCTGAACTGTTAAACGAGCAAGCATTTGCTCCTGAAGGAATTACGACTCAAGGCATCGGCAACTACGTTTGCCTTCCCCGGGTGGCACAGGATCTCGATATCATAATCTTTGATTAGTTCCAACCCCCGCCTCTGTCACATATTTAACTCCTTCTGAGTAAATATATAAATCAAATTCTTGTGATCGGTGAATATCTGACAGGTGACGCCATAAAGGTAATGACGCCAAATCTTCAACGCGAAAACCACGAATGCTAGATCCAGGTCATGGGTAGGATAATTAACCTCGTAAGGTCTCAATTGCCGTGAAGCATAGGCAATAACCTTCCCATTCTGCATTAATACACATCCGAGATTGTGTCCGAATATGTCACTATAAACCATGAATCCTTCCGTCTCTTGTGGCAAGGAAAGTACATGTGCTGAAATTAACCGGCTCTTGAGTTCCTCAAAACTCTTCTGACACGCATCAGACCACACGTATTTCTTATACTTTCGCAAAAGGTTTGACATTGGTTGAGCGATTTTAGAAAATCCTTCCACAAACCACCGATAATAACCGGTTAATCCGAGAAAGCTTCGGATTTCCTTAACATTCTTCGGAGGTAACCAATCTTGGATAGCCTCCGTCTTCTGAGGATCAATATGCACTCCGTCTGATGAATTTACATGCCCGAGAAATGTCACTTCGGACATCCAGAACTCACATTTGGAAGACTTTCCATAAAGTTGCTCTCGTCTCAACACGTCGAGAACCTGATGAAGGTGAAACTCGTGCTCCTCCCGGTCACGAGAATAAATTAAAATGTCATCAATGAAGACAACCACAAACTGATCCAAAAAGTCGATGAAAACCCAATTAATTAATTCCATGAATACCGCAGATGCATTAGATAACCCAAACGGCATTAGCACGAACTCATAATGACCATAGCGTGTTTGAAACGCCGTCCTCGCGATATCCGACTCTCGAATTCGCAAATGATGATATCCAGACCTTAAGTAGATCTCGGAAAAATACTGAAGTTCCCTGAAGTTGATCTTAGAGGTCATCAATACGGGGTAGAGGATACTTAATCTTGATCGTCACCCGGTTCAACTCCCGATAATTGATACACACACGAAACAAACCATCCTTCTTCTTGATAAATAACACTGGTGCTCTCCACGGGGACGCACTCGGTTGGATATAACCTTTCTCGAACAATTCCTCGAGTTGATTCTTCAACTCCTGCATTTCAGTCGGGGCCATCCGATATGGTGCCTTTGATAATGGGGACATACCAGGCTCCAACTCTATCGTGAATTTCATATCCCTCGGTGGAGGTAAAACAGGTAGCTTGTTTGGGAGTACATCGTCAATTGATAACAATGATACCACGAATGGTTGAACACCTCGATTGCCTCAGAACGGTCAATCGATGACAATGATACGACGAATTGAACACCTTGATTGCCTTAGAACGGCCAATCGATGACAATGATACAATAAATGATTAAACACCTCGATTGCCTTAGAACGGCCAATCGATGACAATGATACAATGAATGATTGAACATCTCTGATTGAGTAATTTCACTGCTTCCATCATATTAATGATTCTTCTGGAACAACGGGGATTACCTCCCAGAAATACACACTCGGCTCCAACGACAGAAATGATAGTGACCATATGCTTACGAACACTGAGGATGGTATCATGATGATCCATCCAACTAATACCCAATATTACATCGTCCTTAGGTAAATCCACCACGATGAGGTCTGCCAACCAATTGCGGTCATTAAGCTTAATTCGGTCAGTTCTTAACCTCATGATTTCCGAGAATTCTTCTACCGCCAGGTAGACCAATGATATAAGGTCCATAATTAATAGGACCATCCAAGTGAAGTCTATGCAAATATGATTCGGAATTGAATGAATGCGATGTGCCAGTATCAAAAACGGTTCACACAGGTTGAGATAGAATTACGAGTATACCTGAGATCATTCAGGCTTCCGGATCGTCGGTCCTCTTTATCGCGTGAATCCGGGACTTGCTGGCCCCCGAACCAGACGTTCCCATCTGATAACTATGAGCTCCGTCTTTATTCACTTCCGTCGTCTTAAACGATGCTGACAAAGAAGTCTGATTCTGAATCGTTGATTGCTTCGGGGCCTGAGGTGCCGCCGGAGCCGGCTTGGAGTCCTTTCGGCAAAAACTGGCCTTATGCCCAACAATCCCACAATTATGGCACGTGATAGATGGTTTCAGACACTTAGTGCTGTAATGACCCGGCACTCCACAGTTGAAACAGGTGATGGCCGAACTGGCTGCTCGGGACTGAGATCCCACACGATTAGGCGCCGTAGGAGGTCGCTCAGAAACGTTAGGGCCCGCACGAGGCTTCTTGAAAGTTGACTGCCCGCCTTCGGACTGATTACACTTCGTTGATTTTTTGCTGACAGGTGAAGGTTGTTGCTCAACAATTTCCTTAGGAGCAGGCTCATACGGGAGAGTTCTCTCGATTAATTTGGCCAGAGTGGCGCAATGATGATTGAGCAATTGCATATGGGTCATCATGACCTGCATAAAAGTGAGTGGATCAACCCGAACATCTTCTGATTGAGCTGAGTCCTGGGTACGATTTCCCGACAGCGAGTGATTATTTCCCGGGTTTTGGCCCGCACCGCAGCCTCTCCCCGTGCGTCCCCTGACAGCTCTCTCCATACTGAAGTAGGAAGGTCGCATGATAATCATAGATCTCGTATGAGTACCGCATTATGATTTACGTCATGAAATGATGAAAATGAGCGCACGTGCTCTAACACAGTGGTTACATGAATGATTAACTGAGGTGACATGATTATCTGATGATATTCTTGAAATGATTATCTTGAACAAGTTAACAAGATTAATGATATGATCTTCTAGATCAACAACTGAGTAATGAAATGAATTGAGTGATTAATGAGTTAACATGATCAACATGATTAAAATGAAAATGATGTTTGAGTATTGTTAACTAGTGAATTATGAATGAATGATTATTGCCAGAAATTATACCATGGCATTAGAAGTCTTACAGTTCTTTCGGTCTGATGGGCTCGGCATTTGCACAGGTCACACGTGATGCGAAAGTCCAATGATACTAGTCTGATGACGATGATTTCAAATGAGACATGACTCGGAAGGTAGTATTCAGAACCACGCTCCGATACCAACTCTTTAACACTCCAAACCAGACGGATATTACAGTGTCGTGGACTCCCAACTGGGACCCACCAGGCGAATGAAAATTAATAAATTAAATAATATAATTGTAGTACCAAACCACATTATATCATCAATTACTCTGATGAGGAGTTTAATTTCAACACACCCAAGATAATACCGAATACATGTATATTTTATATGAAGATAAAATACACAACACTGAATGAAACGGAGTATCCAAATAGAAATCTGCAGCAGAAAATAAATGACAACATCATGAATGACTGCAAGGATTGGTATCCCCTACTAGTATCACTGGGACTCCTCGCTGTCAACGTTCTATTCTCGTGCTTTTGCCTTGCCATGACCTGAAAACAAAATCCCCAACGGGGTCAGTTACACAGAACAACATTCCTCAAGAGTTGAATAAACACAATCATATATGCTGTATAAACCACAAGTTCGATCAAAAAACTGTCGAACACATGCAATCAAAAGTGAATTAGTCAGATTATAACCCAATCCTATTGAAAACATACGCAATCAAACATGCTATATGAATCAACTAACGGTACGGCTCAAAGGGTGGCGCCACACTGCGCCCGGGATGGAAATGTGTCCGTGCACAAGCCACCAATGAGTATCGATCGAATACACATGTGGTCTTGTATTTAATCAGTCTCACGAAGTAATCTTCTCGTGTGCACAGTCCAATGTGAGGCCAACAACCAACACACGACTTAATATGTGCCCGACATGAAAATCCTACACATACCAACCGGCACGCCAGTATGACCCGGAATGCCACGAGATAACAAAAGTGACATCGAAATCAATAATGACTCACCGAGATAAAATGACAGTGAAATGAATGATAGCTCAATGAAATGATTGGAACCGTCATTCCTTGTGACTGAAGTGATTAATTGACAATTACATGTCTCAATACGGTTAATACATTATGAATGAACTATAATTATGAATGAACAACCACGAAAGGAATGAATATCCTTTTGAGTAAGAATTAACTTACACAATACCGATGAAGAATGTTCTTCCACGAACAACATCCTAAATGAGATGTCGGTCGCTCGAACAACCTTGAATAACGCAATTACCAACAATTTGATCAACATACGAATCAAACACGGTGATAACTAACTCAAAACGTCGATACGACTAAACCAAGTTCATTGGGGCATTAAATCAAACACGTTGTGGCCAATCTTCGATTGTTTACAACCAAACCTCAATAATACCAACATCAAATCCCCAAGAAGTGTTTCAAACCAACAAAACATCCTCAATACAATCAATAATCCAATATGAATATCCAAATTCGTGATTTCAACAACAATTAATCGAAAATCCCCAAATCCAACTTAACATTCAAAGTGTTCTTGGATAATCCTTCAATAATCCAATGAATAATAATACATATCCATAATCATGTGTACATCACTTCATACAACATGATTTTAACGTCCAAAACATCATATCTCAATACAAAATCGAAATCCAAGATGTTTGAAAAATATTACCTTTGAAGATCCAAGCACTTTGATCCGATGAACACGCGTTAGATCGACTATGCGAGCTTCACAACTGAATGAAGATGACGAAAACCGATTACTCAAGTGATAAGTCATGGAAAATCTCTCCCTCAACCTCTCTCTCTCGGATAAGTTGAAGAAATGGGAAAAATGAGGAAAAAGTCCCGACCAAGTCCTTATAAACTGCCGGAAGTTACGGCCGTAACTCGGCCTACTTACGGCATAACATCCCAGGTCAACGGCCTTACGGCCGTAACCAGCCAGCTCGTATGGCCGTAACTCGGCTTCGTCCAGAAACTGCCGACAGCCATACGGCCGTACCCGCAACTGACTTACGGGCGTAACTCGCCCTCGTCCAAAACACCTGCCGACATCCATACGGCCGTACCCGCACACCTTACAGGCGTAACTCGACCGATACGGCCGTATTTGGCCAAACTTACGGGCGTAAGCCCCCTTCGTCGAACTGACCAGGCACCCTGCCTGCAACGTACAACCGTATCCGGCCAAGCCTTACGACCGTACTTGCCTCATCTTACGGCCGTATGCCGCAACCCTTACGGCCGTAAGTCCTTCTCGTCCGACACATCCTGAAAAAATACGAACACTCCTTACGGCCGTATCCTGCCCATCTTACGGCCGTAACTCGCCTTTGGCCAAAAACGCCTGGGCACACTGCTCGACACGTACGACCGTAACTGTAATACCTGAGATTTCTGATATGTATTTGGAACTTGTGATATTGTAATTATTACATTTTGATCTGAGTATTATTCTCCATATTTCATAATCCGGTGTTGTTTAGCGCATGATTTCATGAATGTGATTTAAATTGTGATTCTGCGCAAGTAGCGCACGCTATCGTCTAAGTGTAGCGTACGCTAATTTGGATCCGTAGTGCACGCTGTGCATGAACATTAGCGCACGCTATACGTAGTCAGCATGATTGCGACAGGGTGGTAGGTGAGATTGGCTGAGGATTTCGGTCGGATCATGTCGGGATGAACCTGGACGGCTTTCGGGAAAAAGCCAAGTCAACGCGGTAGCGCACACTAATGATATATTGATAACGCACGCTAAACGCTGAGTACAGTGAAGTCAGTAAGCTTCGTGTTGCCGTTAGCGCACGCTATGAATAGGGACTAGCGCGCGCTAATAACCATTTCCTATATATAGGACAACGTACTTTTTCATTTTTCAGATATTTCCACTTCCCCAAATCCGAATTTTTGAACTCAGAGAGTTACTTCCTCCCACCTCAAACCTCTCATATCATCCTCCTAGCTCGAGTTTGAAGATTTTAGATCATTGAGGATTGGTGTTCAAGCTCTCGGTGTTGGATTTTCTTCAAGTTCCTTCGTGTTCTTCGCTACTTTGAGGTAGGTGATTCTTCGCCAATATTAGTAGTATTCTGAAGGACGTTTTGATCATGTTTTGGGATTACCTAGTCAGTTAAATTCGTAGTAGTCGAGCATCATGTGTTAGAAAGATATTTTCGATGTTTCGGTACTTATCCATCGTATAAACCATTGAACCTTTTAGTGTTTGAACTCCTAGCATATTCTGAAGCTTCAAACCGATTTGTGACCAGTATATGGAGACTTTCAAAGTCCTTATGTCTTTACATAAAGGAATCATACGTTTTGGGACATGTAACGGATTGAACTTAGGATATTCCTTTAAATCAAGATGAATTATGGTGTTGTGATGGTTATGCGCAACCTTGTATCTCGTAGTCGTTTAATCCGTATAGAACTTTCACAAAACCTTATGAGCATGATATGCACGGGGATGACATGTATTATCACCATAGAATTCATGAGTTCATCACCATTAGATCAAGTTTTACGCGTGTAATCACATGCACGGTTAGCGCACGCTAACATATGTAAGTTAACGTGCGCTAGCGGGAATAAGTTAACGTACGCTACGTTTGGTACGTAACGTACGTTATGTTATCAGTCGAGTCAGTCGGCTGATCAGAGAGAACTGTCAGTACATGGCTAGCTTACGCTAGACTTAGACAATAGCGTACGTTAACAGGCAAGCTTAGCGCACGTTACATAGAGTACGTAGCGTACGCTAAGTGGTTCAGGCAGATTGCATATTTAGAGCTTTTGGCCGTAGACCGGATTGTTAGGCAATTCGTTCGACTTGAGATGAATTCTATACCATTTCTTTTGTTAAGGTTCAAGCTTGCTACGTTGAGGCGGCCTTCGAGTGTGTTGAGATCATTAAAGTGTTTCGTTCTTGCCATCTTCGAGGCAAGTATCGTAATTTGTTAATGTTCATATTTTGAGTATACATGTGGTTTATTCATGTTGTTGAACATGGGATTTATTTCGTTAAATGGTCATGATATTCGTTATTCAGTGTTGGTATGTTCATGTTGATGGACATAGCGATTTTGCATATATGTATGCATGAGTTGTGTTTGTGTATGTTGGACGATCTATGCTGAGGGCACTGGATCGGATGTCCACCTCGTGTTGGTCCGACGGGATCATCTTGGGATCTAGGCTGAGGGCGCTGGATCATTGGACGGCTTTTTCCACCTCGTGTTGGTCCGACGGGATCATCTTGGGATCTATGCTGAGGGCGCTGGATCATTGGAATATCCATGCTGTGTTAATGGAATCTTGTGAATTCGTATTGTCGGATTCCGGTAGTGGAAGTCCGTGTGGTGTATCTTGTTATGTATGGTTGATGCATATTCGATTTGTTTAAATGATACTTGTACTAGCATCGTTTTGCTAACCCCTTCGGGGGTGGACATTTGTTTTGATGTTCAGGTAGCCGAGGAGCGGGTAAACAACCACAGTACCAATGTGACAACGAAGGGGTTCAGTGATGTTTGTTGTTTTGTGATTTGTCTTTTTGATTCACTTTCAGTACTCGAGTACGCGTGTCTTATTAATATCATTTCAATATGGTTGTATTAATTAACTCGTTGGATCAGTTGGAACCGGTTTTGTAACTTGAATTTCTGTGGTAGTATTGGATTATATTCGTATTTCTTTTAATTAGCCTTGTAAATCCTTACTTAAAGGGTTTACGACGCTGTAATTATTCCGAATATCTCGGGGTGTTACAGTAACCGGCCAAGCCTTACGACCATACCTGCTCAACTTACGGCCGTATGCCAAAACCCTTACGGCCGTAAGTCCCATTCGTCCAAAATGGCCTGAAATCAACGAACGCCTGTTACGGCCGTATCCGACAATCCTTACAGCCGTAACTCGTTTCTGGACAAGATTAAAATCCGACAACTCCGATTCCTCGCTACGATTGATGAATGATCCGACATACCATACGTATGTGAAAGTGAACAAGTCCAACACATGCCATAGATGAAACTTCCAGCACAAGACTACCAATCACAATGATAATGATAATACTCCCGCCTCGATCCACAAACGGAGATGAAATGATGATCGATAACTGATACATGGTTACAACATGCCCACAATGACCGCAAATGAATGAATCATGAATGATGAGTGATTATTAATGAGTGAAAATTACTGAGTGACAAATACTGACTGATAATTACTGAATGATAATGGATGAATTACAACTGGGTATTACAGCAGGCGTTCCGGTGGCGTCAGGTACCACTCAGATCCTTTCTCATCCAGTTTCGGTGCTTTTTGATTCGGGTGCTACCCACTCTTTTATTGCTTCGGATTGTATGTGCCGTATTGGTATTGACTACTAGTTTGAGTGTGAACCGTTTGTAGTGGGTATGCCTATTGGGGATCGTATGGTTGGGAATCGGGAGGTTAGGGATTGCCCAGTGAGGATCTGGAGTCGGGACTGGCCATTGAATCTCATTGTTGTAGACCTTAAGGGCGAGGATTTGATTCTCGGGGACGATTGGTTGGATCGTCACGGTGCCATCATGAACTATCGGACTCGTACTATCTCGATAGTGGCAGAGGATGGCACATACATACACTTGTTGGTTGTAAGCCGGGTAGATCGGGTAATGTGATTATTGCCTTGAAGGCGATAAAACTTCTGAACCAGGGCTGTGTAGGCTACTGGTGTTACGCTTTGAAGGCCGAGAATGGTGGAGTTGACATGTTGTCGATTCCAGTTGTTAGTGAGTATCCCGACGTATTTTCAGATGACTTACCGGGATTACCACCGCAGTGGGAGGTTGAGTTTCCTATTGATCTAGAGCCGAATGCGGATCCTGTTTCTCGAGCGCCGTATCGTATGGCACCGTCGGAGATGTTAGAATTGAAGAAGCAGTTGGGAGAGTTGCCAGATAAAGGGTATATTCGACCGAGTCCATCTCGTTGGGGTGCATCTGTGCTTTTTGTTAAGAAGAAGGATGCGTCGCTTCATTTATGCACCGATTATCGAGAATTAAACAAGTTAACCATCAAAAATAAGTACCCTTTGCCCCGGATCGATGACTTATTTGATTAGCTTCAGGGAGCGACAGTCTTCTCGAAGATTCACTTACGATCGGGCTACTACCAGTTGAGGATTCGGGATAGCGATATACCGAAAGCTGCTTTTCGGATTTAAGTATGGCCATTACGAGTTTGTGGTTATGCCGTTCGGGATAACCAATGCCCCGACAGTGTTCATGCAGTTGATGAACAAAGTCTTTATTGAATATCTGGACAAATTCGTAGTCGTCTTTATCGACAACATTCTTATCTATTCCCGGAGTTAGGAGAAGCACGCCTTACATCTCCGGACTGTGTTAGACATTTTGAGAGCTGAGCAGCTATACGCAAAGTTCTCTAAGTGTGAGTTTTGGCTCAAGGAAGTGATATTCCTCGGGCATGTGATTTCAGCGGAGGGAGTTCGGGTAGATCCACAGAAGATAGAGGCAGTGATGACTTGGGAATCACCGAGAAATGTGAAGGAAATGAGGAGTTTTCTGGGACTTGCAGGCTATTAGCATAGATTCGTCGAAGGATTTTCCAATATCTCTAGATCACTCACCCAGTTAGTCCAAAAGACTCAGAATTTTGAGTGGACCGCAGACAGGCAGGATAGTTTTGATGAGTTGAGGAGACGGTTGACTACCGCACCCGTTCTAGCCTTGCCTCAGGGGAAGGAGGATTTTGTTGTTTATAGTGATGCTTCAGGCCTCGAACTTGGATGTGTCTTGATGCAGAGAGATAGAGTCATTGCTTATGCATCCCGTCAGTTTAAACCTTACGAAGCAAACTACCATACACATGATTTAGAATTAGCAGCGGTCGTCTTCGCTTTAAAAATCTGAAGGCATTATCTCTATGGGTCGTCGTGTAAGATTTACACGGACCAAAAGAGTTTGAAATATATCTTCAGTCAAAAGGAGTTGAATATGAGACAACATAGATGGTTGGAGTTAATTAAAGATTATGACCTCGAAATTCTTTACCATCCGGTAAGGCTAATGTGGTGGCAGATGCGTTGAGTCGTAATCCGATGGCGCTACAGATGTTAGAGGTACTTACGCCTCAAGGCAAGATCCAGCGGGATTTGATTTGTCAGGATATCGAGGTTTGGGTCCATAGAGTTCAGGGCTAGTTCTGTGCGTTAGAAATCACTTCATCCTTGGTTGATGATATCAAGGCGAGACAAAATGATGATCCACTTTTAGTCCAGTTGAGAGAGGACGTGAAGAAGGGGAAAGCCCCTGGATTTGTGGTTCAGGATGATGGAGTTTCGAGATTTCGCGGAAGATTATGTGTACCGAGTGATATTGAGTTGAGACAGAAGATCTTGAGTAAAGCTCATACTACACCTTACTCCATACATCCTGGTACGAGCAAAATGTACAAGGATGTAAGGAGTAACTACTGGTGGAGCAATTTGAAGACGGATGTCAGCGAGTTTGTGGCGAAGTGTTTGACCTGTCAACAGGTTAAGATTGAGAATCCGCGGCCCGCGGGGTTATTACGACCACTTCCCATTCCAGAGTGGAAGTGGGAAGACATTTCTATGGATTTCATCACCGGTATGCTTAGGACTCGGACTGGAATGAACATGATTTGCGTTATTATCGATCAACTAACCAAATCAGCTCACTTTCTGGGTATTAAGGACACTTGGGGGCCGGAGAGGCTAGCACGAGTGTTTATAGCAGAGATCGTGAGGTTACATGGGACTCATAGGAGTATTGTTTCGGATCGAGCTGGCCAGTTTGTGTCGCATTTTTGGTAGGCTGTTCATCAAGCTTTGGGGACTGAGTTGAGACTCAGTACATCCTACAACCCTCAGACAGACGGTCAGTCAGAGCGGACAATCCAGACACTGGAGGATATCTTGAGAGCCTATGCGTTAGACTGGAAGGATGATTGGGAGTCACACTTGCCATTAATCGAGTTCACGTACAACAATAGTTGGCACGCCTCGATTAAAATGGCACCTTTTGAGGCATTGTATGGGAGGAGGTGCAGACTGCCGTTGTGTTGGGATGACTCGTCCGAGTTTGTTGGTACCGAACCAGATATAGAAGTTGAGACGAGAGAGAAGATTGCGTTGATTCGTGATAGATTGTTGACGGCCTAGAGTCGACAGAAGTCTTATGCTGACACGCGCCGCCGGCCGTTGGAGTTTGAGGTGGGATACCATGTATTACTTAAGGTGTCACCGACACGGGGAGTTTACCGCTTCAGCCGGAAGAGGAAACTTAGTCCAAGATATATTAGACCGTTTGAGATTTTGGAGAGAGTTTGAGAGCTTTCATATCGGTTAGGCTTGCCGCCGTCCTTGAGTCACGTGCATAACGTGTTTCATGTTTCCCAGCTTAGGAGGTACATACCGGACCCTAGCCATATTATTAATTTTGGAGAGATTGAACTAGGGGCCCGACATTACCATCGAGGAGAGGCCGATTCAGATTTTAGAGCATCGGGTGAAGCAACTTAGGCACAAAACTATTCCTTTGGTTAAGGTGCAGTGGTCGAGACATGGATCCGAGGAAGCCATGTGGGAGACAGACGAGGATATAAGGACGAGATACCCCGAGTTATTCGCGTTGTAAGTTTCGGGACGAAACTTATTTTTAGGGGGAGAGAATGTAATATCCGTACTTTCTATTTTTGGTAATTTCTATTTTTGGTGTATGTTCATTTCGGACGACTCGCTTGTTACTATTTTGGAATTCTGAATCTATTTTGTTCTTGAAATTTTTCCATTTGGACGAGTTTCAGAGATGTTTTTACGTATTTTTCATCTTGAGCTATGTTTTATCGCGTGTACGTTCGATTCTCGTAAAACTCATTCAATTTCGTTATTTTCCTTTTTCCATGAGTTCGTATGGTTGAGTTACTCATGTTGTGAGTTTCGGATTGTTAATCCAACGTCGTATCGTGATTTTTCAGACGTTTGGGCAATTTTGTAATTTCCTAGAAGTTTAGGGAATTTTATCTTCCTTGTTGTATTTCGGATTCCCCGATAGCCGGAAGTGTATTTTCTTTCAGCACTTAGCTTCGTCGTTATGGATACCTCGTGTTTACACTTCTGGTTCTGTCCTTGTGTTGCGTTCCGTCTTTGTATTGTTTAATGCAGGAAACGGTGTTCAGCAGTGTGGAACTGCTGCATGCATAACGCATGTTATGCATGCTTCTTAGCGTGCGCTACCGATACCTGCATAACGTACGTTATGCATTATAGGTAACGTACGTTATGGCCTTCATCAGATAGTACAGAATATTCTGGCGGGCTCTTACGTACGTTAACTTGTAGGAGGTTACGTACGTAAACCTCTTAACGTACGTTAACAATATATGTTAACGTACGTAACGCACTGTCACGTGTTTAAATCCTGAGTTAACCTCAGACGCGTTATTTCTCTTCTTTTTCTTTCCTTTTCTCGCGACGAGAGTTCTTCGAGCGATTTGGGTGATTCGTGCAGAGCAGTCCATAGAGTTCCTCCGTAGATCGATTATTGTGTTCCAAGTGAGATTAATCATCATCATAATCATCCTTCTCCGTCCGAATCGAGGTATATTTTTTTAGAACCCTAGCTTTTGGGGATTTCGGGATTTTGATATGATTTTACCCTTTGAAACCGATTTAGCTTCGATGAGTTGTTAGATTTTGGTTACGTAGTCGTAATTCCTTGCTACCTATATAGTTTAACGGATTAAACTTCAAGGTTTTCACCGTTACTAGATTAGGATCGTTTATGTCTTCGTAGTGACCGACGAATTGTCCCAACGGGTTGAATTAGGATGAATTCTTACGTTTTCACAATATTGAGATTTTTTGTATATTGTTATTGTGTTAGGAACGGATTTGTGAAGTTTGTTCCGACCGAAAACTTTTCTTTCACCGTTCCCTTCGCTTCATTTTATTCAAGGCAAGTACATGTATTACATTTTGTTATGTGTGTTACAGCTTCAATATGAATGATGAATCTTGATCTTTTGGGTGTGTGAGTTACTTGTTCCTTCCACCCGGAGCGTTCGACGGGACGTTTGGGGGTCGATACTAAGGGGTACGGCCGAGGAAGTGGACTTGGGTGCGTGTGTGGTTGAACTTCCACCCGGAGCGTTCGAGGGGGCGTTTGGGGGTCGATACTAAGGGGTACGGCCACGGAAGTGGTTTTCCACCCGGAGCTTTCGACGGGGCATCTAGGGGTCGACACTAAGGGGTACGACCATGGGTTACCAGTTGTGAATGTTTGTGATGTTGCGATGATTTCTTAAACTGTTTTGAATACCAATGTGATATTCCAGAATATGGCTTTTCAAAGGTTTTCTGAATGAGATGACTGTGTAAATTATATCTGTTTATAATGCAGTGTAATTATGTACTTGCACTAGCTATTCGAATACTAACCCCTAAATGCGGGAAATGCGTCTTATGCATTTCAGGTATTGGTCGAGCTGAGGAGCTGGCATGGGATACGCACGCAAAATATGGAACGACATGATGATGAGGCTCGAGTTTGTAATAGATGTTATGTTATTATGTCTACTTGAGTGTTGGATAGTATTTGGTTTCTTTAATCTTGCTTAAAGTCCCCTGCGTGGGCAATGAACTCGTATTAACTTGTACTTGGCTGAGGCCACGACCCCACTTTACTATGATTATTATGTCTTATGGGTATTATCTGTGAATCTTGAGTCATGTGTTAGCCTGGTAGACCTTGTGAAGGTTTTACGGCGTGTAACGTCCCTTAAGTGAATTTGGGGTGTTACACTGTGGACATAGAGGGGATTATCTCGAACCTTATTAAACTCTGTGTCATTACTTTCCATCCTTATTATTTTTCTATTACCTGTGATTTTAGTATACTTGTATTGAAAACCTTGTAAGTACCAAGTTACAAGAGATTGTTTAGTTTATGTACTTACAGCAATTTAGTTTCAGACTTTCGCTACGCAAACTTAAACGTCGAAAAAAAAGTATAGCTTATTCAAACCCCCTTATAAGCTGTATAATAGTATAATATGGCCAACAAGTGGTATCAGAGAGGTTGACTCTACAAAGAACCAGTCGATTTTTAACCTGAATCAGATCCACAAATCACTATCTTTTGAAAACCTCATTTTTATATCTATTTCATTCATCCTAAAGTAACATGTTTTTTTGGTAATACCAAAATCACAAGGTTGCGATAGCAAAAATATTTCATAGCTATAGTAACATCCAAGAAGGTAACACGAGGCCAAAAAGTTGCAATAAGCCATCTATGGCGTAGTGTAAATCGCTATGGATACATCTATGATCAACAAAGTTCCCATATTTTCTAATAATGAATTTGATGACTGGAGAATCAGTATGGAAGTCCATATTGACGCAATGCACGAAGAATTGATCTTTGTCATTCAAGAAGGACCTATCAAAATTATCAAGATCAATCCAGCACCCAGAATAGAAGGATAACCTCATACAAAAATGCTTGAGAAAAAAAAGGGAACAGTGGACAATCGATGATCGCAAACGTGCAAATCTAGACAACGTCGCCAAAAATGCATTATTTGTGACTCTTGACAAAGGCACATTCTCCAAGCTAAAGAGCTGCAAGACAGCCATAGAAATCTGGGAGAAACTTAAGGTAATATGTGAGAGAACTGAGCTCTCAAAAGAAAACAAGATTTCAAAACTCACTCAGCAATTTGAATCTTTTGAAATGAAATCTCCTGAAACACTTGAGGAACTTGACCTTAGATTTACTGGCATAATCGGTAAACTTGAAGCATTGGGTAAAGTGTATACCCAAAAGGAGAAAAATATTAAAATATTATCAGTCCCTGTTCGATAGGACATTAAGCCCGCATCTATGCGTGTGTCTTGTAATTCAAATGATATATCTACTTTTGATCTATTCTCTGATCTCAAAGTTTTTGAGTATGATATTTACAAGAAAGAAAAGGCTGAAGAGTCATCTGCAAAGACTAAAACACTCACTGTTGTATCCGATAGGAGACACAGCTCTACCACTAACACATCCAAAGCTACATCCAAAGCAGCTGACAATGATGATGACATCCTGTCAAAATATGAAATTGCCTTGCTCATGTACAATTTCGAAAATTCATTAAGAAATCCGGAAAAGATCCCTACAGGCCTAAACCCTTCAACAAGGTAAGTTCTGAATTGCCATCATCTGGAGATTCTAATCTTTGTTATAAGTACAGGTAACAAGGACACAATGCAAATAGATGTCCCCATCCTAAAGTACATAAGCTGCCCGAATCTGAGCAACAAGAGAAGGATGAGAAAATGCATGTCTGGAGAAGAAAACTAAAGGCACTGATAGTAGAATCTGAAGCCTCACCTACATCTATCAAAGCAGAGGAATGCCTACTGGCAATTACCGAAAGTGACTCATCTGATGATGAAATCTAAGATAAAGCCTACATGTGTTTTATGCAGAAGCCTACATGTGCTTTATGGCGAAGGAAGAGGATGATGATGATAGTGAGGATGAGGTAAGCTCAACCTCAATTAACCTTATTAATGCATCACATACCTTTGAAAACATGATGAATGAATTTAGGACCATTAAAAATGCCTATGAGATGCTTAAACAAGAAAAACTACATCTCTATCTTTCATATCTAGAGATGAAGGATGAAAATGATCTGCTGAAAAATAATTATGAAATATGTCTTGCAATTGCGAAAACAACAAGATTATTTATGAATGTAACACCCCCAGAGCCATCCAGGACTATTACAGCGCCGTGGGCCCCAAGATGGAACCCACAAGGCTGAAGGAAATTTTCGCAAACATTTACATACGCCTAAGAGGCGAACGACGGTACTATATTTAAAAATTCCCAAAGACTTAATAAAATCCGTTTATCAAAACCGTTGTAAAATCTCATTTGAAACCACAAGGCCCGAAATGCCAAGACTGAACAGTTTAAAAACATACGTTAAGCTATAAACACACGTCTTGACAAAATAGTTTAGAAAGCGATTGACAAAGTATCCTAAGTTACCATATACCAAAATGCCATTTAAAAATACTGACACAGCGGAAAAGACAAACGATTAAAAATACTCTAGCAGCGGAATACAACAACTGATCAGGAAACTCAACACAATTACATGCCCTAGCCAGTATCCTCCGGGAAGCTCATCTCTCCACGACCGCTACAAGCTCGATATCCAAAGAACCTAAAAAGAAAGCCCACGACGGGGTCAGCCATAATACTCAACAATGATAACCGTCACATCATATTAATAATTACATACCAATGAGAAAACAAAATAAGAATACGACCAATGAAATCTTATCATCGTAACTTTACCAAAGTTCACATCTCGTACTATATCTCGCACAGTACTCAAGTTCTCAAAACATCATCATAACTCACTGTTACGAAATCTATTAAGCCTGTCCAACCCAAATCCATCGGATAACATCATCACATCTCAACACGATAATCGACTGTTCATCAAAAGACAATTACCATAGGAAATACGGAGCATAACTCGAGATACGCAATGCCACGACAAATCATGTCAGTCTAATCCGAGATCAGATCAATACAACATACGGACATGGTCCTAACACAAGACCTACAAATGCATACTCATATGACAACGTCAATATGCTCACAACAATAATAACAATGTATACTTATGGCAAACCCATAATATACATATGCACAACAATAACACATAGGTAATCCGATGATCCAGCGTTCACTGCCTAGATCCCCCGATGATCCCCTCGGTCCAACACGAGGTGGATAAACCCGTCCGATGATCCAGCGCACGCTAGCATAGATCCCCCGATAATCCCGTCAGATCAACACGAGGTAGACATACGACAACAATGCACAAATGCATATTAACAACAATACACAAATGCATGACAACAACAATACACGAATGTATCAGAACATGATCGACACAAATGACAGAAATGATTAGAGTACTTGCCCCGAGTCCTTCGAGAGCAATCTCGATGTCTAAACCATCGCGAACCATTATCCTCAATATTCAACGGTCCAAAATATCACGAACTATAGAGAACTCATATCCCCGTCTTTAACACAATGTATCCTCAATACCCAAGTATACCAGTAACAAATGTAAATCATATACATTATGATTTAATTTCCCAAAATCCGAAAAACCACATATAATCCAAATCTCTAGAGTTTACAATTAGAATCATCGCTATATGAATTATAAACGAATGAAACTGAAACCATTCATTAAATATTATAAACTGAGCAAGTAATAACTTGCCTCGATAATTGATGCCGAAAGTCCTGACGAACACGGCTCACCCGATTGATCCATTGGAATCCAAACCTTTAATATAAATACATAATAAACAACTTAATATAAGGGTCCAATTTAATATTTTATAATCTCGAGGTAATTAGTCGGCTAATATATTACCTCACTTGCGCCCCTTAATTAATTGATCGGATCAAACGACCAATGATAATCAACCCGGATCCACAACTCGATTATTGCTCCGAACACAAATTCCACTCCGAACTCCGGCTCACTCCATAGGTCCAAATAAACTCAACCGCTCGTAGACCAAATTATCAAAACCTTCATCTACATCTATGTTCTCCCAGTCCATAAACCCAACACGAACAAATACACACAACCATATATATATATATATATATATATATATATATATATATATATATATATATATATATCACACTCACGGTACACAACTCATACACACAAAAACACACATAGACGTGGACACAATCCCACACACAATATATATATATACACACATCACACACACACAAATACAGACACACACACCTAACCCACACATACACAACCCAGCCACACATATATTTACATACACAAATACATATATATATATATATATATATATATATATATATATATATATATACACACACACAAGACACACACACATCCACTTTAAAAGTTTGAACACACACACACACACACGGCACAACTCTCACACACATATATAATTTATAATATATATATTTACACACACACATACAAGACACACACACAATGGCATACACATACGCACACACACTATCACATACACATACGAACACACGCACAGAAGCACAGTAACACACACAACTCGTAGCTCGGTTAGTCATCGGAACTCAGACCTTATATCCTCCGTCACTTAACACTCCAGCTCGACCCACCCACAAAGCACCATAGGTCGCCGGAAAACCGCCATGGTCAACTACCGGTCGAGCCATTGTTACCATCCTCGTCAGTCAACTCTCACCCCGAACCATGTATCGGTCTCTGGATCTAGAAGCGAAGATCGCCGGTGTAACACCCCAAATGGCGGTTATTACAGTGCCGTGAATCCCACACTGGGACCCACCAGGCGATATCCAAAACAGGTTAAATAAATATTATTTGTGATACCGAATCACAACGAATAGTCATTTCTCCGATTAGGAGTTTATTAAAATATGGCCAACGGCCTTACAACACCCAGGATCCGAAAAACAAGTATAAACCATATGGAGATGGAGAATACTTCAAATGTCAAATACAACCAAAAAGTAATTTAAATGAAACAGGAGATAACATAACGCGGTTTAACATAACCGGACAACAAGAGATGTGGGCCCCCCGAACTAGTATCCTCCGAACCCTTCGCCGTCGACATGCTCTTCCCGTGTCTTGCCTTTGCCTCGACCTAAAATACAATACAAGTATTTCGCCCAACATAGGGTCAGATATACATGATAATCAATTCTTCCGACATTATACAATTCACATATATAGATCTCAAGAAAATAATTCCGACTATTAATCATACCCCTCGGGCGTATGAAACAATCAGTCACAAAATATCGAACACATCCAATCAAACATGGTCTGTGAACGATTAACATTATGGCTCAAGATGGACATCACAGTACGCCCGATCCGGAAATGTGTCCGTGTACATGTCCACCCGTATACGGAATCCAGAGATATACGTGGGACAATGTACCTAATTAGCCTCACGAACTAACGTCTCGTGTGCACGGTCCAATGCGGAAACATCCACGCATGACCATCGTGTGCCTGGCTAAAAATCCTACACAATAACCAATCGGCACGCAGATATGATTCCGGATATGTCACGATACAACATGACAACGAAACTCAAAGGATAACACATCCAATTAAGGATCAAGAAAAACTCACCAAAGTGAAAATAAGGACCAACGAGATCAACGATTGAAGCGGCGTACTTGGGAATGCAATCCCATAACGTCAAGGACAATATCAAATCACGACAAACGTCACATGGACAATTCATACACATGAAATATATATAATCATCACAAGAATCTAATCATCATTATAACCAAGCAAGATAACTTGCCTTAATATGGAGACGAGAATAGTCCTCTTCTTATCGGAACGAACGGACGGTCCTCGACAAGTTTTACTCGAACAACCAACCTTAAACGAAATACATTTTACTCAAAACATATTCGTATAACTATCAATATAGGATTAGTAAGACGTCAACCTACAATCCTTTAGAATAGTTTGTTACTACAAATTATTGAAGCCTTATGCCAGGAGTCCTTTTAACATCAATACAACTATAAGAATCGGTTTACAAAATTTACCGAATGTTCGCATGGTTCAACATAACAAGAGTTCTATCAAGGTTATGTTGAATAACTAATCATGATGTTAAGATCATCTTATGATGATTAAACTTTCCAAAACATTAAAAGGTTGAAAGGTAAAATCTGCACATTATGATTATTCTCCTCTCATTTAAATTGACATTTAAGCTAACAACAAGTTCATAAGTCTGAGATTACACCATACTCATGAAGGTTATCAAAGTCTTTGTTACAAGGCTGGAGGATTCATTAACATGATGGTGAATTCACCAATTTTAGTATGATGATCAAAATATTCTAAGTTCTCAATACAATAGATTAATGAAAAATTATTGTTGAAATTATCAAGATCCTTATCAATCTTCAAAGACTTGTGAAACTGAACAATCATGATTTGTTAAAGCTTCTAAGATTCCTGATCTCATCTTTAACATCATCAAGTTCTTCTCAAGGTAATTAAATACCTAAAATGGTGCTTAATCACTATATGATATCGAGTTCTTGACTAAGTCCAGTTATGATGAAGCTAACCGATCCAACAATGTCCTACTGAGCTAAATTTGTCCAGAAGATGAGTAATGACAGCTACAAACATGGTTACCATTACTACAATATCAAGAACTCCTCTAAACTAAACCCTCATTTAACATATTCATCAAAAGTGTTAAAAAGGTTGGATTAGAACTATGTTTCACTTGCTTAATCTAACTCTAGGTGAAGTATAATTCGTCATTAACATCAACATAAGAAAATAATGCAGAGAAGAAAACACACCAACCTCCAGAAATGAAGAACAACTTCAATGCTATGAGAGAATATGTTCCAAGCTTAAAAACAACTCAAAATCTCCAAGGAAATGAGCTCCACTCCGAGATTCAAGGATTAGAAACAAGTTGGTGTAGGTTGATATCGTTTTTAGAGTGCAGAGAGAGTCGGTTTAGAGTTGTGAAGAAATGAAAAACAGGCTGGCCCTATAAATAGACTGGACATCCTTAGCGCACGCTATCAGGACAGTTTAGCGTACGCTAATGCCCTTACGTACGCTATCCGGTCGATATTACGTACGTAAGCGGCTTACAGTGGCTACTGTCTTGAATTATCGCAGTCCGTTAGCGCACGCTAACGAGAAATGGGTTACGCACGCTAATAAAAGTAGATTCTCACCGACACGCCAGCTCAGATTTAGATCTCATGCATGCTAACGGTTAAAAGGGTTCACATCTTTGAAGTCAATCACGCGATTCCTTCTTAGTGTACGCAACCGAGGAAACCTTACGCACGCTAAGTCGCATGATTAGCGTACGTTAATAGTACTGTGTAGCGTACGCTACATTAACAAAAATTCGAAAGTGTAACACTCTAATAACATCGAATCATCACATATGAAATAACAACGATATGATATTCAAATCTATAATACCTCAACATAATACTAAATGCAACGATTTCTGATAATCAGATTATCCGAATAATACAACGACAGGTAAAAAATGAAAAGTTACAGTCGGATATTACATACTCCCCCCCTTAAAAAGAGTTTCGTCCTCGAAACTAAGGGGTAAATAACTCGGGGTATCTCGCTCGCATACTATCCTCGGTCTCCCACGTAGCCTCCTCGACTCCGTGTCGTGACCACTGAACTTTCAGTAGTGGAATCGTCTTGTTCCGCAATTGCTTGATCCTCCTCTCGAGTATCCGTACAGGACGCTCCTCGTACGAATGATCCTCTGCTAAATCAATATCTTCGAATTGAAGAACGTGGCTCGGATCAGCAACATATTTCCTCAGCTGGGAGACATGAAACACGTTGTGAATCTTACTCAAGGTCGGTGGCAAGGCTAGTCGAGAGGCCAGATCACCTACATGCTCCAGAACCTCAAACGGCCCAATATACCTTGGGCTCAGCTTGCCCCTCTTCCCGAAACGAAAAACACCTCGAGTAGGAGACACCTTCATTAACACATGGTCACCAACCTCGAACTCATGCGGTCTTCGACGATGGTCAGCATAAGACTTCTGTCGACTTTGAGCCGTTAACAACCGACTCTTAATCAAAGTGATCTTCTCACGGGCGGCTAACAACATATCGGGTTCCGTACCCAGAGATTCTGACAGTTCGTCCCAACACAAAGGGGACCTACGGCGGCCATATAATGCCTCATACGGTGCCATCTGAATCGAAGCGTGCCAACTATTATTATAAGTGAATTCCACCAAAGGCAGCTGGGCTTCCCAATCGTCCTTCCAATCAAGAGCACATGCTCTCAACATATCTTCTAGAGTCTGTATGGTTCTCTCCGATTGACCATCGATGTGGATGGAAAGCCGTCTTGAAATTCAATCTGCGTGCCCATCGCACGATGAACCGCCTTCCGAAGTGTGACACAAATTGCCGTCACACGGTCTGATACAATGCTCTTGGGGGTACCGTGTAGTCTCACAATTTCCTTAATAAACAGTTGGGCCAATCTCTCGGGGCCCCATGTGTCCTTAATTTCCAAGAAGTGAGCTGCTTTGGTCAGACGGTCCACAATCACCCAAATCGTATTCATTCCTCGACGACTCGGCAAGCTAGTGATAAAATCCATGGATATGTCCTCCCATTTCCATTCAGAATCGGGAGCGGTTTCAAGATTCTGCGGGTCGCCGGTGCTCAATCTTAACTTGCCGAGTTAAGCACCTCAAACGAATTCGGCAACCTCACGTTTCATATTTCCCCACCAATAGTCTGTTTCAAATCCTTATACATCTTGCTAGAGCCCGGGTGGATAGAGTACGGGGTAGCATGAGCTTCTCTCATGATAGAGTTCCTCAACTCTTCGTCAGCGGGTACACAAACTCGATTTCTAAAACGTATCAATCCATCCTCGTGGATCACGAATCCAGGGGCTTTCCCCTGGGTTACTTCATCCCGAACCCGAGATAAGAATGGGTCTGTAATTTGCTTCGATTTGATCATATCATCGAGAGACGAAGAAATATCAAGGGTGCAAAGTTGTCCCTGAACACGCTGTAACCAAACTTCAATTTCTGACCTCATAAGGTCCAACTGCAATTCCCTCTGTCCGTTAAACGGTTCAGCATCTGCTCCTGCACTGTCTTACGGCTTAATGCGTCGGCAACCACATTTGCTTTACCCGGATGATAAAGGATCTCGATATCATAGTCCTTGATTAATTCTAGCCACCTTCTTTGTCTCATGTTAAACTCCTTCCGAGTAAAAATGTACTTTAGGCTCTTGTGGTCCGTAAAGATCTGGCAGGTAACTCCATAAAGATAGTGGCCTTGATTTTCAAAGCAAACACCACATTTGCTAACTCCAAGTCGTGGGTCGGATAGTTAACTTCATAGGGTCGCAATTGTCTCGATGCATAGGCGATTACTTTCCCTTCCCGCATTAGTACACATCCTGCACTCTGTCTCGACGCGTCACTATACACCACAAATCCTTCCGTTCCCTTTGGTAAGACCAAAGCAGTGCGAAATCAATCGACTCTTGAGCTCTTCAAAACTCTTCTGACATGCTTCTGACCACAAATACTTCTTGTCCTTCCGCAGTAAGTTAGTCATCGGTTGCGAAATTTTGGAGAATCCCTCCACGAATCGTCGGTAGTAACCTGCTAGGCCGAGGAAACTACGAACTTCCTTCACGTTCTTCGGTGGTAGCCAATCTCGAATGGCTTCCGTCTTTTGTGGGTCCACTCTCACCCCTTCGGCTGATATCACATGCCCGAGAAAGACAACCTCAGGCATCCGGAACTCACACTTAGAAAATTTCCTATAAAGTTGTTATCGACTCTAAGTATCGTGAACTTGTTGGTGGTGTCTCTGGTTCTCCTGGTGGTCTCGAGAGTAAATCGAATGTCGTCAATTAAAACGACTACAAAGCGATCCAGATAGTTAATAAAAACTCGATTCATCAACTCCATGAACACTCCGGTGCATTAGTCACCCAAATGGCATAACCACGAACTCATAATGCCCATAGTGAGTACGGAATCTTTGTCTTGAAATGTCGACTCTCGAATCCTCAATCGATGATAACCCGATCTTAAGTCGATCTTAGAAAACACGGCGGCTCCACAGTTGGTCTAGTAAATCATCAATACGAGGCAAGGGATACTTGTTCTTGATGGTTACCTGTTCAGCTCACGGTAATCAATACACAATCGTAGAGATCCATCTTTCTTCCGCACAAATAACACTGGTGCTCCCCAAGGGGACGCACTAGGTCGAATATAGCCTTTGTCAGTCAACTCCTCAAGCTGGTTCTTCAATTCTTGCATCTCAGTCGGAGCCATACGGTACGGTGCTTTTGAGAGCGGGGACGTACCTGGTTCTAACTCAATAATAAACTCCACGTCACGATGAGGAGGTAAGCCTGGCAACTCGTTTGGAAATACATCTGGGTAGTCTCGGACTACCGGAATGTCGGCCAATTCAACTGGTCGATCTGCTTTGGGTCATGTAGCACCAATAACCAATACACCCTTGATTAAGCAGTTTCACTGCTTTCATAGCACTGATGACTCTCCCAGAACGACTGGGATTATCACCTCGAAAAATACACTCGAATCCATCATCAGAAGTGACGGTAACCATCCGCTTGCGGACACTGAGTATTGCATCGTGACGATCCATCCAATCGATGCCCAAGATTATATCATCCTTAGGTAGATCGACTACAATCAGATTTGACAACCACTCACGGTCGTTCAAACGAATCGGACAGTCCTGGACTTCACGATTTCCAATAATTCTTCTACCATCAGGTAGACCAATCACGTAGGGCTCACAATTGATAACATGGTCTAGAGGCAAACGACTTAAACAAGAAGAAGATATAAAGGAGTGTGAAGCACCGGTATCAAAAAGAACACACACAGGCTGGGAGTGGATCTTGAGTATACCTGAAATCATGCTAGCCTCGGGATCATCAGCTCTCTTCATCTCGTAAACCACAGGTTTCAGATTCCGCACTGTGTACCACTTTGATTCCCACGGCCCATTCCCCTATTTGCCCCGGTGGTCTGATAGGAAGCGGACGGAGGCGTCCGGTTCTGGACAGAGGATTGAATGGGAGCATGAGACGCTACTGGATCATGTCCGGGCCCACCCCTGCAAAAACGAGCACGGTGACCAATCTTGCCACAAGTAAGGCATGTGACGGCCGGCTTCGGGCATTTGGTGCTGAAATGCCCCTGGTCTCCGCAGTTATAGCACACAACAGATGAGGGGACCGCTCGAGAGTGCGATCCAGCTGGCTTTGACGCCATGGGTGGTCGATCAGAGGGGTTTGGCAATGACTGGGGCTTCCTGAATGTCCCCCGGTTACTCTCAGTCTGATTCTGGTTCTTGGACCTTTTGTTGTTGGACTATGGTTGCTTCTTGGAAATCTCCTTCGCGGTGAGTTCGTACTCCAGAGCCTTCTCGATAAACTCCGGTAAGGTAGTACAGTGGTGATTCAACAGCTGCATTCTCATTCGGGGTTTAAGCCTCTTGAGAAAGTATTTGATCTTATCGGCCTCTGTTCGGATAATTGTCGTGGCGAAAGGAAGGAGTGCCTGGAATTTCTCAGAAACAGATAATACATCATCGTCTTCAGACGGGTCGGGGTACAAAAGTTCCGACAGTTTGGCCTCGCGGAGTGGCCCTGGATAGTAACGGTCTAGCATGAGGTTTTTAAATTCCTCCCATGTGCAAACACCATCAGCTGGCCTTACTGAAAGCCACCAGGTATGAGCGCTTTTGCTAAGATAATACGCGGCTACCGAGACGCGATTCTCTTCCGGCATCCACCATCCGGAAAAGTTTCTCAAAATGCTCGATCCAATTGCACAATGTCGGCAGGCTCGGAGGAGCCTTCAAAAGTCGGTGGTCGCTGGCGAGAGATGTCGCGATAATCCGACTCACGGGTCCGCCAATCACGGGAGGAGGATTAGCCCCTCGCCGCCGCGCGCCCCTGCATAGCTTCCATTAGTTGACCCATCTGGGTCATACGTGTCATCATGCCTGCATTACGACGTAAGGATCGACACGTGCATCCCCGCGCCCACCGTGGTGCGATTGTTCCCTAGAAGGTGAACCACCGTCTGCGGAACTCGATCCGCATTCGCGCGTCTGTTGGCTCGAGGTATTGGGATTCGGCCCCTTCCACGGCCTCGTCCCCCTCTGCCACGACCTCTCGTGTTTCTTTCCATAGTGAAAGAATCAATCGTAATGATAACCATAAGTACGATTCAAGATACTAAAATTCACGCTAAATTAATAGTAACAAGGAATCATATATTCAAGGAAAACGGTTATTGATACCACAAATGTCGCACCGAATATCATATCGGTGTCAAGTCGAACAATTTCAATTGTATAATAAATTCAAGATTACCTCGGATTATCAATCGATAAATCTGTCACAATTCCTTGAAATAACATGATCAGCGGGAGACCCATCGATATCAATATCATGCCGATAATTAAACCATGGCTCATAAAGTACATACCGTATTTGGCTCGTAGGGTCGCGCTTGCACAGTCACACGTGACAGAAGGTCTCTTGATACTAGTTCATTTCTCAATGACTCATAAAAAAAAACGACCGCTCGATACCATCTTCTGTAACACCCCAAATGGCGGTTATTACGGGCCGTGAATCCCACACCGAGACCCACTGTGCGATATCCAAAACAGGTTAAATAAATATTATTTGTGATACCGAATCACAACGAATAGTCATTTCTCCGATTAGGAGCTTATTAAAATATGGCCAACGGCCTTACAACACCCAGGATCCGAAAAACAAGTATAAACCATATGGAGATGGAGAATACTTCAAATGTCAAATACAACCAAAAAGTAATTTAAATGAAACAGGAGATAACATAACGCGGTTTAACATAACCGGACAACAAGAGATGTGGGGCCCCCGAACTAGTATCCTCCGAACCCTTCGCCATCGAGATGCTCTTCCCGTGTCTTGCCTTTGCCTCGACCTAAAATACGATACAAGTATTTCGCCCAACACAGGGTCAGATATACATGATAATCAATTCTTCCGACATTATACAATTCACATATATAGATCTCAAGAAAATCATTCCGACTATTAATCATACCCCTCGGGCGTATGAAACAATCAGTCACAAAATATCGAACACATCCAATCAAACATGGTCTGTGAACGATTAACATTATGGCTCAAGATGGACATCACAGTACGCCCGATCCGGAAATGTGTCCGTGCACATGTCCACCCCGTATACGGAATCCAGAGATATACGTGGGACAATGTACCTAATTAGCCTCACGAACTAACGTCTCGTGTGCACGGTCCAATGCGGAAACATCCACGCATGACCATCGTGTGCATGGCTAAAAATCCTACACAATAACCAATCGGCACGCAGATATGATTCCGGATATGTCACGATACAACATGACAACGAAACTCAAAGGATAACACATCCAATTAAGGATCAAGAAAAACTCACCAAAGTGAAAATAAGGACCAACGAGATCAACGATTCGAAAGCGGCGTGGGAATGCAATCCCATAACGTCAAGGACAATATCAAATCACGACAAACGTCACATGGACAATTCATACACATGAAATATATATAATCATCACAAGAATCTAATCATCATTATAACCAAGCAAGATAACTTGCCTTAATACGGAGACGAGAATAGTCCTCTTCTTATCGGAACGAACGGACGGTCCTCGACAAGTTTTACTCGAACAACCAACCTTAAACGAAATACATTTTACTCAAAACATATTCGTATAACTATCAATATAGGATTAGTAAGACGTCAACCTACAATCCTTTAGAATAGTTTGTTACTACAAATTATTGAAGCCTTATGCCAGGAGTCCTTTTAACATCAATACAACTATAAGAATCAGTTTACAAAATTTACCGAATGTTCGCATGGTTCAACATAACAAGAGTTCTATCAAGGTTATGTTGAATAACTAATCATGATGTTAAGATCATCTTATGATGATTAAACTTTCCAAAACATTAAAAGGTTGAAAGGTAAAATCGCACATTATGATTATTCTCCTCTCATTTAAATTGACATTTAAGCTAACAACAAGTTCATAAGTCGAGATTACACCATACTCATGAAGGTTATCAAAGTCTTTGTTACAAGGTGGAGGATTCATTAACATGATGGTGAATTCACCAATTTTAGTATGATGATCAAAATATTCTAAGTTCTCAATACATTAGATTAATGAAAAATTATTGTTGAAATTATCAAGATCCTTATCAATCTTCAAAGACTTGTGAAATCGAACAATCATGATTTGTTAAAGCTTCTAAGATTCTGAACTAGATCATCTAATCTCATCTTTAACATCATCAAGTTCTTCTCAAGGTAATTAAATACCTAAAATGGTGTTTAATCACTATATGATATCGAGTTCTTGACTAAGTCCAGATTATGATGAAGCTAACCGATCCAACAATGTCTCTTGAGCTAAATTTGTCCGTAAGATGAGTAATGACAATACAAACATGGTTACCATTACTACAATATCAAGAACTCCTCTAAACTAAACCCTCATTTAACATATTCATCAAAAGTGTTAAAAGGTTGGATTAGAACTATGTTTCACTTGCTTAATCTAACTCTAGGTGAAGTATAATTCGTCATTAACATCAACATAAGAAAATAATGCGAGAAGAAAACACACCAACCTCCAGAAATGAAGAACAACTTCAATGCTATGAGAGAATATGTTCCAAGCTTAAAAACAACTCCAAATCTCCAAGGAAATGAGCTCCACTCCGAGATTCAAGGATTAGAAACAAGTTGGTGTAGGTTGATATCGTTTTTAGAGTGCAGAGGGACGATAAAATGGAGAGAGAATCGGTTTAGAGTTGTGAAGAAATGAAAAACAGAATGGCCCTATAAATAGACTGGACATCCTTAGCGCACGCTATCAGGACAGTTTAGCGTACGCTAATGCCCTTACGTACGCTATCCGGTCGATATTACGTACGTAAGCGGCTTACAGTGGCTACTGTCTTGAATTATCGCAGGCCGTTAGCGCACGCTAACGAGAAATGGGTTACGCACGCTAATAAAAGTAGATTCTCACCGACACGCCAGCTCAGATTTAGATCTCATGCATGCTAACGGTTAAAAGGGTTCACGTCTTTGAAGTCAATCTGCGCGATTCCTTCTTAGCGTACACAACCGAGGAAACCTTACGCACGCTAAGTCGCATGATTAGCGTACGTTAATAGTACTGTGTAGCGTATGCTACATTAACAAAAATTCGAAAGTGTAACACTCTAATAACATCGAATCATCACATATGAAATAACAACGATATGATATTCAAATCTATAATACCTCAACATAATACTAAATGCAACGATTTCGATAATCAGATTATCCGAATAATACAACGACAGTAAAAAAATGAAAAGTTACAATCGGATATTACATACTCCCCTTAAAAAGAGTTTCGTCCTTGAAACTAAGGGGTAAATAACTCGGGGTATCTCGCCGCATACTATCCTCGGTCTCCCACGTAGCCTCCTCGACTCCGTGTCGTGACCACCGAACTTTCGGTAGTGGAATCGTCTTGTTCCGCAATTGCTTGATCCTCCTCTCGAGTATCCGTACAGGACGCTCCTCGTACGAATGATCCTCTGCTAAATCAATATCTTCGAATTGAAGAACGTGGCTCGGATCAGCAACATATTTCCTCAGCTGGGAGACATGAAACACGTTGTGAATCTTACTCAAGGTCGGTGGCAAGGCTAGTCGATAGGCCAGATCACCTACACGCTCCAGAACCTCAAACGGCCCAATATACCTTGGGCTCAAACACCCTCTTCCCGAAACGAAAAACACCTCGAGTAGGAGACACCTTCATTAACACATGGTCACCAACCTCGAACTCAAGCGGTCTTCGACGATGGTCAGCATAAGACTTCTGTCGACTTTGAGCCGTTAACAACCGACTCTTAATCAAAGTGATCTTCTCACGGGCGGCTAACAACATATCGGGTTCCGTACCCAGAGATTCGGCGATTCGTCCCAACACAAAGGGGACCTACAGCGACGGCCATATAATGCCTCATACGGTGCCATCTGAATCGAAGCGTGCCAACTATTATTATAAGTGAATTCCACCAAAGGCAGCTGGGCTTCCCAATCGTCCTTCCAATCAAGAGCACATGCTCTCAACATATCTTCTAGAGTCTGTATGGTTCTCTCCGATTGACCATCGATGCATGGATGGAAAGCCGTCTTGAAATTCAATGCGTGCCCATCGCACGATGAAGCGCCTTCCGTAGTGTGACACAAATCGCCCATGTGATGCGATACAATGCTCTTGGGGTACCGTGTAGTCTCACAATTTCCTTAATAAGCAGTGGGCCAATCTCTCGGGGCCCCATGTGTCCTTAATTTCCAAGAAGTGAGCTGATTTGGTCGACGGTCCACAATCACCCAAATCGTATTCATTCCTCGGCGAATCGTCGGCAAGCTAGTGATAAAATCCATAGATATGTCCTCCCATTTCCATTCGGGAATCGGGAGCGGTTTCAAGATTCTGCGGGTGCCGGTGCTCAATCTTAACTTCTTGTGTGTTAAGCACCTCGAAGCAATTCGGCAACCTCACGTTTCATATTTCCCCACCAATATTCTGTTTCAAATCCTTATACATCTTGCTAGAGCCCGGGTGGATAGAGTATGGGGTAGCATGGGCTTCTCTCATGATAGAGTTCCTCAACTCTTCGTCGTGAGTACACAAACTCGATTTCTAAAACGTATCAATCCATCCTCGTGGATCACGAATCCGAGGGCTTTCCACGGGTTACTTCATCTGAACCCGAGATAAGAATGGGTCGTAATTTGCTTCGATTTGATCATATCATCGAGAGACGAAGAAATATCAAGGGTGCAAAGTTGTCCCCGAACACGCTGTAACCAAACTTCAATTTCGACCTCATAAGGTCCAACCGCAATTCCCTCGTCTTCATTAAACGGTTCAAAGATCTGCTCTCTGCCTTGTCTTACGGCTTAATGCGTCGGCAACCACATTTGCTTTACCGGATGATAAAGGATCTCGATATCATAGTCCTTGATTAATTCTAGCCACCTTCTTTGTCTCATGTTCAACTCCTTCGAGTAAAAATGTACTTTAGGCTCTTGTGGTCCGTAAAGATCGCGGAGTAACTCCATAAAGATAGTGGCCTTGATTTTCAAAGCAAACACCACTACTGCTAACTCCAAGTCGTGGGTCGGATAGTTAACTTCATAGGGTCGCAATTGTCTCGATGCATAGGCGATTACTTTCCCTTCTGCATTAGTACACATCCTGGACCACTGTCTCGACGCGTCACTATACACCACAAATCCTTCCGTTCCCTTTGGTAAGACCAAAACAGTGCGAAATCAATCGACTCTTGAGCTCTTCAAAACTTTCTTTGACATGCTTCACCACAAATACTTCTTGTCCTTCCGCAGAAGTTAGTCATCGGTTGCGAAATTTTGGAGAATCCCTCCACGAATCGTCGGTAGTAACTGCTAGGCCGAGGAAACTACGAACTTCCTTCACGTTCTTCGGTGGTAGCCAATCTCGAATGGCTTCCGTCTTTTGTGGGTCCACTCTCACCCCTTGGTGATATCACATGCCGAGAAAGACAACCTCGGGCATCCGTAACTCACACTTAGAAAATTTCCCATAAAGTTGTTCTCGCCTCAAAGTATCGAGAACTTGGTGGAGGTGACTCGTGCTCCTCGTGGTCGCGAGAGTAAATCGAATGTCGTCAATGAAAACGACTACAAAGCGATCCAGATAGTTAATAAAAACTCGATTCATCAACTCCATGAACACCGCCGGTGCATTAGTCATCAAATGGCATCACCACGAACTCATAATGCCCATAGCGAGTACGGAATCTTTGTCTTGAAATGTCGAATCTCGAATCCTCAAGTGATGATAACCGGATCTTAAGTCGATCTTAGAAAACACGGCGGCTCACGAAGTTGGTCCAGTAAATCATCAATACGAGGCAAGGGATACTTGTTCTTGATGGTTACCCTGTTCACTCACGGTAATCAATACACAATCGTAGAGATCCATCTTTCTTCCGCACAAATAACACCGGTGCTCCCCAAGGGGACGCACTAGGTCGAATATAGCCTTTGTCACCAACTCCTCAAGTGGTTCTTCAATTCTTGCATCTCGGTCGGAGCCATACGGTGCGGTGCTTTTGAGAGCGGGACGTGCACAGTTCTAACTCAATAATAAACTCCACGTCACGATGAGGAGGTAAGCACGGCAACTCGTTTGGAAATACATCCGGTAGTCTCGGACTACCGAATGTCGGCCAATTCAATCGTCGATCTGCTGCTTTGGTAATGTAGCACCAATAACCAATACACCCTTGATTAAGCGGTTTCACCGCTTTCATAGATCGATGACTCTCCCAGAACGACCGGGATTATCACCTCGAAAAATACACTCGAATCCATCGCCAGTAGCGGTAACCATCCGCTTGCGACACCGAGTATTGCATCGTGACGATCCATCCAATCGATGCCCAAGATTATATCATCCTTAGGTAGATCGACTACAATCAGATTTGACAACCACTCACGGTCGTTGAACGAATCGGACGATCCTGGACTTCACGATTTCCAATAATTCTTCTACCATCGTAGACCAATCACATAGGGCTCACAATTGATAACATGGTCTAGAGGCAAACGACTTAAACAAGAAGAAGATATAAAGGAGTGTGAAGCACCGGTATCAAAAAGAACACACACAGTGGGAGTGGATCTCGAGTATACCGAAATCATGCGGCCTCGGGATCATCGGCTCTCTTCATCTCGTAAACCACAGGTTTCGCGATTCGACACCAGTGTACCACTTTGATTCCCACGGCCCATTCCCTATTTGCCCGGTGGTCGATAGGAAGCGGACGGAGGCGTCCGGTTACGGGCAGAGGATTGAATGGGAGCATGAGACGCCATGGATCATGTCCGGCCCACCTGCAAAAGCGAGCACGGTGACCAATCTTGCCACAAGTAAGGCATGTGACGGCGAGGCTTCGGGCATTTGGTGCTGAAATGCCCCTGGTCTCCGCAGATTATAGCACACAACAGATGAGGGGACCGCTCGAGAGTGCGATCCAGTGGCTTTGACGCCATGGGTGGTCGATCGAGAGGGTTTGGCAATGGTAGGGCTTCTGAATGTCCCGGTTACTCTCGGTCGATTCTGGTTCTTGGACCTTTTGTTGTTGGTGTGGTTGCTTCTTGGAAATCTCCTTCGCGGTGAGTTCGTACTCAGAGCCTTCTCGATAAACTCCTAAGGTAGTACAGGTGGTGATTCAACAATGCATTCTCATTCGGGGTTTAAGCCTCTTGAGAAAGTATTTGATCTTATCGGCCTCTGTTCGGATAATTGTCGTGGCGAAAGGAAGGAGTGCCTGGAATTTCTCAGCAACAGATAATACATCATCGTCTTCAGACGGGTCGGGGTTCAAAAGTTCCGACAGTTTGGCCTCGCGGAGTGGCCCTGGATAGTAACGGTCTAGCAAGAGGATTTAAATTCCTCCCATGTGCAAACACCATCACCGGCCTTCTTGAAAGCCACCAGTATGAGCGCTTTTGCTAAGATAATACGCGGCTACCGAGACGCGATTCTCTTCCGGGCAGTCCACCATCTGGAAAAGTTTCTCAAAATGCTCGATCCAGTGCACAATGTCAGCAGGCTCAGAGGAGCCTTCAAAAGTCGGTGGTCGCTGGCGAGAGATGTCGCTGATAATCCGACTCACGGGTCCGCCAATCACAGGAGGAGGATGAGCCCCCTGCCGCCGGCGATGGCGGCCCTCTGCATAGCTTCCATTAGTTGACCCATCTGGGTCATCTGTGTCATCATGCCCTGCATTACGACGTAAGGATCGACACGTGCATCCCCGCGCCCACTGTGGTGCGATTGTTCCCTAGAAGGTGAACCACTGTCTGCGGAACTCTGATCCGCATTCGCGCGTCTGTTGGCTCGAGGTATTGGGATTCGGCCCCTTCCACGGCCTCGTCCCCCTCTGCCACGACCTCTCAGGTTTCTTTCCATACTGAAAGAATCAATCGTAATGATAACCATAAGTACAGTTCAAGATACTAAAATTCACGCTAAATTAATAGTAACAAGGAATCATATATTCAAGGAAAACGGTTATTGGTACCACAAATGTCGCACCGAATATCATATCGGTGTCAAGTCGAACAATTTCAATTGTATAATAAATTCAGCAGTTACCTCGGATTATCAATCAGATAAATCCTGTCACAATTCCTTGAAATAACATGATCAGCAGGGAGACCCATACTGATATCAATATCATGCCAGTAATTAAACCATGGCTCATAAAGTACATACCGTATTTGGCTCGTAGGGTCAGGCGCTTGCACAGGTCACACGTGACACGAAGGTCTCTTGATACTAGTTTATTTCTCAATGACTCATAAAAAAAAAGCGACCGCTCGATACCATCTTCGTAACACCCCAAATGGCGGTTATTACGGTGGCGTGAATCCCACCGAGACCCACTGGGCGATATCCAAAAGCAAGTTAAATAAATATTATTTGTGATACCGAATCACAACGAATAGTCATTTCTCCGATTAGGAGTTTATTAAAATATGGCCAACGGCCTTACAACACCTGTGATCCGAAAAACAAGTATAAACCATATGGAGATGGAGAATACTTCAAATGTCAAATACAACCAAAAAGTAATTTAAATGAAACAGAGATAACATAACGCGGTTTAACATAACCGACAACAAGAGATGTGGGGCCCCGAACTAGTATCCTCCGAACCCTTCGCCATCGAGATGCTCTTCCCGTGTCTTGCCTTTGCCTCGACCTAAAATACGATACAAGTATTTCGCCCAACACAGGTCGATATACATGATAATCAATTCTTCCGACATTATACAATTCACATATATAGATCTCAAGAAAATCATTCCGACTATTAATCATACCCCTCGGGCGTATGAAACAATCGATCACAAAATATCGAACACATCCAATCAAACATGGTCTCATGAACGATTAACATTATGGCTCAAGATGGACATCACAAGACGCCCGATCCTAAATGTGTCCGTGCACATGTCCACCCGTATACGGAATCCGAGAGATATACGTGGGACAATGTACCTAATTAGCCTCACGAACTAACGTCTCGTGTATGCGGTCCAATGCGGAAACATCCACGCATGACCATCGTGTGCACGGCTAAAAATCCTACACAATAACCAATCGGACGCAGATATGATTCCGGATATGTCACGATACAACATGACAACGAAACTCAAAGGATAACACATCCAATTAAGGATCAAGAAAAACTCACCAAAGTGAAAATAAGGACCAACGAGATCAACGATTCGAAACGGCGTACTTGGGAATGCAATCCCATAACGTCAAGGACAATATCAAATCACGACAAACGTCACATGGACAATTCATACACATGAAATATATATAATCATCACAAGAATCTAATCATCATTATAACCAAGCAAGATAACTTGCCTTAATACGGAGACGAGAATAGTCCTCTTCTTATCGGAACGAACGGACGGTCCTCGACAAGTTTTACTCGAACAACCAACCTTAAACGAAATACATTTTACTCAAAACATATTCGTATAACTATCAATATAGGATTAGTAATACGTCAACCTACAATCCTTTAGAATAGTTTGTTACTACAAATTATTGAAGCCTTATGCCAGGAGTCCTTTTAACATCAATACAACTATAAGAATCGGTTTACAAAATTTACCGAATGTTCGCATGGTTCAACATAACAAGAGTTCTATCAAGGTTATGTTGAATAACTAATCATGATGTTAAGATCATCTTATGATGATTAAACTTTCCAAAACATTAAAAGGTTGAAAGGTAAAATCTGCACATTATGATTATTCTCCTCTCATTTAAATTGACATTTAAGCTAACAACAAGTTCATAAGTTCTGAGATTACACCATACTCATGAAGGTTATCAAAGTCTTTGTTACAAGGCTGGAGGATTCATTAACATGATGGTGAATTCACCAATTTTAGTATGATGATCAAAATATTCTAAGTTCTCAATACATTAGATTAATGAAAAATTATTGTTGAAATTATCAAGATCCTTATCAATCTTCAAAGACTTGTGAAACTGAACAATCATGATTTGTTAAAGCTTCTAAGATTCCTGAACTAGATCATCTAATCTCATCTTTAACATCATCAAGTTCTTCTCAAGGTAATTAAATACCTAAAATGGTGTTTAATCACTATATGATATCAAGTTCTTGACTAAGTCCAGTTATGATGAAGCTAACCGATCCAACAATGTCCTACTGAGCTAAATTTGTCCAGAAGATGAGTAATGACAGCTACAAACATGGTTACCATTACTACAATATCAAGAACTCCTCTAAACTAAACCCTCATTTAACATATTCATCAAAAGTGTTAAAAAGGTTGGATTAGAACTATGTTTCACTTGCTTAATCTAACTCTAGGTGAAGTATAATTCGTCATTAACATCAACATAAGAAAATAATGCAGAGAAGAAAACACACCAACCTCCAGAAATGAAGAACAACTTCAATGCTATGAGAGAATATGTTCCAAGCTTAAAAACAACTCCAAATCTCCAAGGAAATGAGCTCCACTCCGAGATTCAAGGATTAGAAGCAAGTTGGTGTAGGTTGATATCGTTTTTAGAGTGCAGAGGGATGATAAAATGGAGAGAGAATCGGTTTAGAGTTGTGAAGAAATGAAAAACAGGCTGGCCCTATAAATAGACTGGACATCCTTAGCGCACGCTATCAGGACAGTTTAGCGTACGCTAATGCCCTTACGTACGCTATCCGGTCGATATTACGTACGTAAGCGGCTTACGATGGCTCCGTCTTGAATTATCGCAGGCCGTTAGCGCACGCTAACGAGAAATGGGTTATGCACGCTAATAAAAGTAGATTCTCACCGACACGCCAGCTCAGATTTAGATCTCATGCATGCTAACGGTTAAAAGGGTTCACGTGCTGAAGTCAACTGCTGCCAGATTCCTTCTTAGCGTACGCAACCGAGGAAACCTTACGCACGCTAAGTCGCATGATTAGCGTACGTTAATAGTACTGTGTAGCGTACGCTACATTAACAAAAATTCGAAAGTGTAACACTCTAATAACATCGAATCATCACATATGAAATAACAACGATATGATATTCAAATCTATAATACCTCAACATAATACTAAATGCAACGATTTCTGATAATCAGATTATCCGAATAATACAACGACACGTAAAAAAAATGAAAAGTTACAGTCGGATATTACAGCCGGAACCTAAACCAAACTCCGACCACCTTACGTCGGAAAACCCATCGGCCGGACATCAACCCTCCGCCTACCTGAGCATCCTTAGCCTCGTAAAAATGCCTGGCATGAAGGACTCATGTTTTCCGTCTGGTGCAAGAAGGAATGCAGTTGCCGATCGGTCGCCGACGCCAACTCATCCCCGCCGCACCTGCAATTTGTGCCGCCCAGGCGGACAGTGATCTACCTGCCGACGGTCCAAGCAAGATCGCGAGTCCAGGAGTGTCGTCCACCACCTCGAGCTTCCTCCGTCCGTCGCCCCTCTCCCGATCGCAGGTTATCACCGAAGAAGAAGGAGGGAGAGTGTTTGGGGGAGTTTCTTGTTTGGGTAGGTGGAATAATGAGAGAGAGAATTAACATACGGGTGAGAAGAGAGAGGAAAGGGGAGTTGAAATAAAAAAATCAATTAGGTGTTAATAATCAACTTAATAATTATTTAAAATAGGTAGTGGGACATAATGTCAAATTATGTCATATCCAATTAAAAACGGATAAATTTTGGATCTATTATTCAATCTTCTGACTCGATTAATCGATTAATTCATACTGCATCCGATAAAACTAATAACTCACCAATATTATAGTCTAATATCTCAAGAGTCCGGATAATTTCTCTAATTCTCGTTGAATAATTTATCGAAGAATACAACGTTGGCCACCGTCACATTCTTACCAATAATTATTCGACGATATTAGAAAATACTACCCGACATATTACTCTCATTTACTCAATATTACGTCGAGAACCAAAATTAAATATTCATATTACCAGTATTCAAACAAGGTCACGATAAAATATTATTCTAAAATTCAGGATATTACATACTACACCACTTAAAATAAGTTTCGTCCTCGAAACTTTCCATTCTATCACAAACAAGTGCCCAAACCAGAAAATCCAAAATCATCAACGGTCTGTGAAGTTGATGATCTCCCGTGATACTAGCAATTGACTCCACGTCAAAGCCTCAATACTCTTACAATCACAATTCCAAGAGTCTCAACAAAATATATCATTTTCGGATGAAGTAATATATCCTTGTCAAATCCTGTCTGCCTGATTACACAATCAAGTCCCAATCTGCTAAAAACCAATAATGCACGATACATATGAGAAACAACTGCCCAACACAATGACACAAATCCCGAAACATCGACACAAAACCCGAATGCTCATACGATCACTAACAATGATCAACCAATAAATTAACCTAGAATATCATCGACATGATAAACTCCAATATGACCAATCCAAATGTCAAAACACAACCGAGAATATCATCCACATGAAAAAGTCCAATACGATCAACACAGAACCACATAAATTGATATATGAAAGAACAAAATTCTCAAGACGTTACACAAATCACATTCTGTGCATTAATCTACAACACGCAGCATATTTCTCTTATCCGATCAATCCACCGATCATCTCTGGATAACCAAACTACCATACTAAAGTTCGAATCTCTTTTTCATCGTACCATACTGATGTATTATCCAGTTCGTGACTCACACTCATAACTTCACCATGATATGCATTATGCACTAAATGCGTTTGTATATCAACCACATTTTCAAAAACAGTTTGAAATCATATAATCTTGTCAATAAGACAAATTTTCGAAAGTTCTTTCAAGAATTTCAATACTCAAAACATAAATTTTCGTAAGACCACGAAATCAATTTTCGAAAAAATTAAATTGGCTCACTGGTGTCAAGTTCTCGATGAAAATTCTTTTCGAATACGCACGATTAAATAAATGAAATTATGCAAATGATTGACCACATCCATACCCCTGTATACCAGTTCGACTTGTCACCAAATCTACTGACATTTCATCGGAAAACCACACGATAAAGTTCCAAATCTCAATATATATAGACACCGATAAAAACTCCTTTTTCCACATGATTCGCAACGTCGACCATTAACCCATCCTGGATCACCTCAACTATGCTATGACAAAACATTGAAACAAATCAACACAGCGAAAGACTTCCCGAGAAGTTTCATTTGAACAAGTAAACCAAAACCCCGAAAGGTAGTAATCAAATAGATAAACGATTGGTAAAGTGTTTTACAAATCTCGGGAGTTTTAGAAAACAGAAAAGTCTTTTGGAACATTAGAGTCTCAGCCCATATCCTGTTCCGCATTACAAGAAATTTAAAAGTAGGAAACCCTTTTTGGACCCCAAGTCCTGAGTTATAAAACTATTTCAAAATCGATCGGGTCTCGGCCCAAAATCATTTTCCGTAGTAAAACATTCATTTTGAAAAGTATCATCTTCAAATGCTCAAAAACAGCTCATATATCTCAAAACGAATTAACATGACTACATGTTCTTCTCATCTATCCACAACATTTCTCCCAAATGCACAACTCTGTTCCAAAACTTAACCGACATATTGATTTCCAAAATCATAACTTCTCAAGATCATGAATCCTGTCCCAACTCTGTCACCTCATAGTGTAACGCATAATATTCTACTGAATCTCAAAGCATATCAACTTAGAACGGCAATAAATCTCAATGCAATCCAAAAATCCAAATACTTACAGATCGTGAAGCCGACGATTCCCCGTGATACTGGCACATGTCTCAACTCTAGAAAATACTCGACACAGATATTTTCCAAAACACACATTTTGCAAACTCAGTTCAACTCGAGAACACAACACATCTCTATCCGAAGAAACACGTTAATACCATTTGGAAAAACTTACAACAACCCCAGTACTACACTGGTAAATCACATAACGCACAAGCCCGAGTGAACAACAAATACTCAGGGCTCTAGTATTAGTCAATCGACAACTCGAATGACACGACAAAACACGACCCAACTTGACCCAACTGCCTAGGTTTTCTCAACCTAAGCTCCGATACCATATTCTGGAACACCCCCAGAGCCATCCAGGACTATTACAGCGCCGTGGGCCCCAAGATGGAACACACAAGGCTGAAGGAAATTTTCGCAAACATTTACATACGCCTAAGAGGCGAACGATGGTACTATATTTAAAAATTCCCAAAGACTTAATAAAATCCGTTTATCAAAACCGTTGTAAAATCTCATTTGAAACCACAAGGCCCGAAATGCCAAGACTCAACAGTTTAAAAACATACGTTAAGCTATCGCTTACACCTACTGACAAAATAGTTTAGAAAACGATTGCCAAAGTAACCTAAGTTACCATATACCAAAATGCCATTTAAAAATACTGACGCAGCGGAAAAGACAAACGATTAAAAATACTCTAGCAGCGGAATACAACAACTGATCAGGAAACTCAACACAATTACATGCCCTAGCCAGTATCCTCCGGGAAGCTCATCTCTCCACGACCGCTACAAGCTCGATATCCAAAGAACCTAAAAAGAAAGCCCACGACGGGGTCAGCCATAATACTCAACAATGATAACCGTCACATCATATTAATAATTACATACCAATGAGAAAACAAAATAAGAATACGACCAATGAAATCTTATCATCGTAACTTTACCAAAGTTCACATCTCGTACTATATCTCGCACAGTACTCAAGTTCTCAAAACATCATCATAACTCACTGTTACGAAATCTATTAAGCCTGTCCAACCCAAATCCATCGGATAACATCATCACATCTCAACACGACAATCGACTGTTCATCAAAAGACAATTACCATAGGAAATACGGAACATACCTCGAGATACGCAATGCCACGACAAATCATGTCAGTCTAATCCGAGATCAGATCAATACAACATACGGACATGGTCCTAACACAAGACCTACAAATGCATACTCATATGACAACGTCAATATGCTCACAACAATAATAACAATGTATACTTATGGCAAACCCATAATATACATATGCACAACAATAACACATAGGTAATCCGATGATCCAGCGTTCACTGCCTAGATCCCCCGATGATCCCGTCGGTCCAACACGAGGTGGATAAACCCGTCCGATGATCCAGCGCACGCTAGCATAGATCCCCCGATGATCCCGTCAGATCAACACGAGGTGGACATGCGACAACAATGCACAAGTGCATATTAACAACAATACACAAATGCATGACAACAACAATACACGAATGTATCAGAACATGATCGACACAAATGACAAAAATGATTAGAGTACTTGCCCCGAGTCCTTCAAGAGCAATCTCGATGTCTAAACCATCGCGAACCATTATCCTCAATATTCAACGGTCCAAAATATCACGGACTATAGAGAACTCATATCCCCGTCTTTAACACAATGTATCCTCAATACCCAAGTATACCAGTAACAAATGTAAATCATATACATTATGATTTAATTTCCCAAAATCCGAAAAACCACATATAATCCAAATCTCTAGAGTTTACAATTATAATCATCACTATATGAATTATAAACGAATGAAACTGAAACCATTCATTAAATATTATAAACTGAGCAAGTAATAACTTGCCTCGATAATTGATGCCGAAAGTCCCGACGAACACGGCTCACCCGATTGATCCATTGGAATCCAAACCTTTAATATAAATACATAATAGACAACTTAATATAAGGGTCCAATTTAATATTTTATAATCTCGAGGTAATTAGTCGGCTAATATATTACCTCACTTGCGCCCCTTAATTAATTGATCGGATCAAACGACCAATGATAATCAACCCGGATCCACAACTCGATTATTGCTCCGAACACAAATTCCACTCCGAACTCCGGCTCACTCCATAGGTCCAAATAAACTCAACCGCTCGTAGACCAAATTATCAAAACCTTCATCTACATCTATGTTCTCCCAGTCCATAAACCCAACACGAACAAATACACACAACCATATATATATATATATATATATATCACACTCACGGTACACAGCTCATACACACAAAAACACACATAGACGTGGACACAATCCCACACACAATATATATATATAAATATATATATACACACATATATATATATATATATATATATATATACATCACACACACACAAATACAGACACACACACCTAACCCACACATACACAACCCAGCCACACATATATTTACATACACAAATACACACACACACACACACATATATATATATATATATATATATACATACACACAAGACACACACACATCCACTTTAAAAGTTTGAACACACACACACACACGGCACAACTCTCACACACATATAATTTATAATATATATATTTACACACACACACACACACAAGACACACACACAATGGCATACACATACGCACACACACTATCACATACACAGACGCACACACGCACAGAAGCACAGTAACACACACAACTCGTAGCTCGGTTAGTCATCGGAACTCAGACCTCATATCCTCCGTCACTTAACACTCCAGCTCGACCCACCCACAAAGAACCATAGGTCGCCGGAAAACCGCCATGGTCAACTACCGGTCGAGCCATTGTTACCATCCTCGTCAGTCAACTCTCACCTCGAACCATGTATCGGTCTCTGGATCTAGAAGCGAAGGTCGCCGGAACCTAAACCAAACTCCGACCACTTAACGTCGGAAAACCCATCGGCCGGACATCAACCCTCCGCCTACCTGAGCATCCTTAGCCTCGTAAAAATGCCTGGCATGAAGGACTCATGTTTTCCGTCCGGTGCAAGAAGGAACGCAGCTGCCGATCGGTCGCCGACGCCAACTCATCCCCGCCGCACCTGCAATTTGTGCCGCCCAGGCGGACAGTGATCTACCTGCCGACGGTCCGAGCAAGATCGCGAGTCTAGGAGTGTCGTCCACCACCTCGAGCTTCCTCCGTCCGTCGCCCCTCTCCCGATCGCAGGTTATCACCGAAGAAGAAGGAGGGAGAGTGTTTGGGGGAGTTTCTTGTTTGGGTAGGTGGAATAATGAGAGAGAGAATTAACATACGGGTGAGAAGAGAGAGGAAAGGGGAGTTGAAATAAAAAAATCAATTAGGTGTTAATAATCAACTTAATGATTATTTAAAATAGGTAGTGGGACATAATGTCAAATTATGTCATATCCAATTAAAAACGGATAAATTTTGGATTTGTTATTCAATCTTCTGACTCGATTAATCGATTAATTCATACTGCATCCGATAAAACTAATAACTCACCAATATTATAGTCTAATATCTCAAGAGTCCGGATTATTTCTCTAATTTTCGTTGAATAATTTATCGAAGAATACAACGTTGGCCACCGTCACATTCTTACCAATAATTATTCGACGATATTAGAAAATACTACCCGACATATTACTCTCATTTACTCAATATTACGTCGAGAACCAAAATTAAATATTCATATTACCAGTATTCAAACAAGGTCACGATAAAATATTATTCTAAAATTCAGGATATTACAATGAAAAGCTCATGGAAAGTAATCATCAACTTGCAACTGAACTAAATGAGGTAAAAACTCATAATAAATGCAAGAAAAATGATTATGCTTTACTAGAGGCTAAGATACAGCTTCTCGAGAAAAATAAGGAGAACTCGAGACCATCCTTAAATATTTTGAGAAATCATCGAGGAGGATGGAAGATATCCTAGGCACTGGACAACATGTCCATGACAAACGTGGCTTAGGACACAACTCGTTCTCCAACAAAGGCAAAACTAGTACGATGTTTGTCAACAGCGTGGAACCCATTCCTGAAACTAAAGAAACCCTGAAGGTTGCTCCTGTAAAGGCTACAACTGCCCCTTCTCAGAAACCAAATGGATGTCATTCCGCCACCTAGCGCATATCATAAGTAGCGAAAAACACAGTCCTACAGACTTGTAAGACGCAATACTGAATATCAATAGTATGCTCCTCAAGCATGCCAACAACATCAACGGTAGGCTAGAAGGAAGGATCTACCCAAGTACCATCAACAACATGCACCTCAGTACCACTAACAGTATTATGCTCCTAGATACTGGGTACAAGAAACTAAGTATCTATGCCGCACAGTTCTACCAATAGCAGGTCTGGGAATCCAATTGGAAACCCAGAAGGCAGGCAAAAAGACAGAAAAACATGGTTCCTCCTCCTAGATGACAACCTACTGGATCCAAAATTCTAAATTTTACATGCATAATAATAATATTTATGACTATATGTTTGCTCCACATAAATCTCGCAAAAGAGGACCAAATACAACCTACAACAAACCCATTGCTGTCAGGCAAATATGTAATATCCGAAAATTCTACTACTGTTATTTAACATTATTTTATCCGAGTTATGTTGTACAGTGTGGTATCTGTACAGTATGGATAAAATAAATGAAGGACTGAGACATCTGTATTGGTACAATTATCGTACTTGGTTGACAATTACATTTAAGAAGTATATGTATTCAGTATGCCGTATGTTCGTATTCTGTATGTTGAGACGTTGGACAAGAATAGCTGAAAATGGCTAAGTATAGCCTTATTAGCGCACGCTGATATTCATGCATAACGCACGCTATCGTGCAGGATTAGCGCACGCTACGTTTATAGGTTAGCGTACGCTAGTGCAGACAGATCGGAAGGAATCTGCGTGTGGACCCGGCTGCTTTCGGCGCACGTTCTCATAAGTCAACGGATGTTGTAATGTAGTGTTAGCGCACGCTAATGCATGTTGATTAGTGCACGCTAACTGTATATTGGACAAAAAGGAATCTTATCCTAGTCAGAGCTGTCGGCGTGTGGACCCGTGTTCGGAGCATACGCATAAACGATTCAATCGATGTTAGCGCACGCTAAACGCAATGACTTTCGTACGCGAGAGATTGTAAATTACGTACGCTAATGCATGGTCATTACGTCGTAAGCTCATGTACGGCGAGGACGGTAGTCTCTCGGACTACGATAGCGCACGCTAACAAAGGTCGATTAGCGCACGCTAAAGCCTTAGCGCACGCTAAACATGAGATGTTAGCGCACGCTAGTAATGCGATCTATATAAGGGACAGACGGGTATTATGAAGCATTTCGTCCATTCTTTCACTTTCGATCGATAGAGAGAGCTTTGGGAGGTTCTTGAGGTTCCCAAGCACGGTGAGGTGGTGATCTTTAACAAGATTAAAGATGGAAATCATGGATTAAAGCTTTGTTCTTGAAATCATTGGTGATTCTTGGAAATGGATTCAACCTTGGAAATCAATCCATTCCTTCATAAAGGTAATCACTCTTCATCTTTGGATTTCGTTTTGGATTGAATGTTGAAGATTATTACATAAACAAGTTTGACAAGCATGATTATGAGATGGATTAGGAGTATGATGATATTAATATGATTCTTGTGATTTAGATTGTGTCGCTCGTTTTCTTGAGATAAGTGGATTAATCCTTCTCCTCGATTTCGGATGTTGATGTTATTGTAGATGATTACTCTTTGTAATGGAAGATTAAGGAAGTGTGGTTACGTTCTTGACGTTTCGTGTATTAATATTAAGGAAGATGATATATGGATATAGAACTTGGATTATAAGTTGGATGATTGTTTATATGTTAAAGGATATCGGATTTCGTTGTTTTGATAGCTTTGAACATGATTCGTAATCACTTAGTGTTCTTGAAATCGCCATAAGTTGATCGGTATCGAAAAACATGCATCATCGGCATTAGCGCACGCTACGTTTCTTGCTAGCGCGCTAATGGGAGCAACTTAGCACACGCTACGTTAGGTGATTAACGTGCGCTAAGAAGCCGAGAAAGTGCGGTATTTTCGTGTTGTGGTTGTAAATTCGTCTTTGGTTTGAGTAGGATTGATTATACTAGTGTTTAATCGAGATATTGTCGAGCCGTTGGGTTTGTGAATTGGTTTTATCGATTGTTGATTGTTATCAAACTTGTTGTCTATCAATTACTGTAATAGGTTTAGAATATTGATCGGTGATTACAACCGTGTGTTGCGGTCGAGCTCGAGTATGTTCGTGAATTGCTTTGGTCGGGACCGAGGGACTTGTAGATGACGGCAATGGAATTGGTAATGACTTCATCGGTATCGAGGTAAGTTATTACTTGCTCGATTCATAATATTTAATGAATGGTTTCCGTTTCATTCGTGTATAATTCGTATAGCAATGTTTATAATCGTAATCACATGAGATTTGAGATTATAAATCGTATTCGAGTTTTGGGAATCTAAATCATAATGTATATGATTTACTTTTGTTATTGGTATACTTGTATATCGAGCATATATTGTGCTAAAGACGAAGATATGAATTATCTGCAATCCGTGATACTTTGGACCGTCGAGTATTGAGGATAATGGTTCATGATGGTTTAGACATTGAGATCGTTCTCGAAGGACTCGGGGCAAGTACTCTAATCATTTTTATCATTTGTGTCGATCATGTCGTGATACATTCGTGTATCGTTGTTGTCATGCATTTGTGTATTGTTGTTTTGTGCAGTTGTGCATTGTTGTCATATGTCCACCTCATGTTGGTCCGACGGGATCATCGGGATCTATGCTAGCGCTACCGGATCATCGGACGAGTTTTCCACCACGGTTGGTCCGACGGGTCATCGTGGGATCTAGCGATGAACGCTGGATCATCGGATTACCTACGTGTTGTTGTTGTGCATATGTATATTATGGATTTGCCATAAGTATACATTGTCGTTATTCTTGTGATCATATTGACGTTGTCATATGAGTATGCATTTGTAGGTCTTGTGTTAGGACCATGTTCGTATGTTGTGTTGATCTGATCTCGGATTAGACTGACGTGATGGAAATGGTATTTCGTATCTTGAGGTATGTTCCGTATTTCCTTGATACTTGTCTTTGATGGACAATCGATTTTCGTATTGGAATTGTCGACGTTATCCGAAGGACTGAATTGGCCAGAGTTGGTATAATTTCCGTATCGCGAGTTATGATAATGTTTTTGAGAACCTTGGGTATTGTTGAGATACCGTACAGATATTTTGGTATTATCCCATGGTGATGTTAAGGATACGAATTGTGGATTTTCGTAAAGTTAAGACGGTAAGATTACATTGGTCGTATTCTTACTTAGTATTTCCATTGATATGTAATTATTGACGTGATGTGATGGTTATCATTGTTGGATATTATGGCTGACCCCGTCGTGGGCTTTCTTTTTAGGTTCTTGGATTATCAAGCTTGTAGCGGTCGTGGAGAGATGAGCTTCCCGGAGGATACTGGCTAGAACATGTATTTGTGTATTGAGCTTCTGTTCAGTTGTTGTATTCCGCTGCTAGAGTATTTTAATCGTTTGTCTTTTTCCGCTGCGTGAGTATTTTTAAATGGTCTTTTGGTATTTGGTAACTTAGGTTACCTTGGCGATCGTTCTCTAAATCTATTATGTCGGTACGTGTAAGCGATAGCTTAACGTATGTTCTTAAACTGTTGAGTCTTGGCATTTCGGGCCTTGTGGTTTCAAATGAGTTTTTACGACGGTTTGATAAACGAGTTTTATAAATCTTCGAATGGTTTTAATAGATAATACCGTCGTTAGCCTCTTGGGCGTTTTGTAAATGTTTGCGAAAATTTCCTTCAGCCTTGTGGGTTCCATCTCGGGGCCCACGGCGCTGTAATATTCCGGTCGGATGCGGGGTGTTACGAATATGGTATCGAGCTTAGGTTGAGAAAACCTAGGCAATCGGGTCGAGTTGGGTCGTGCTTTTGTCGTGTCATTCGAGTTGTCGGTTGACAAGTGTTTGAGCTGGGTTTTGTTGTTCACTCGGGCTTGTGCGTTATGTGATTTACCGGTGTAGTCCGGGATTGTTGTAACTTTTTTCAAATGGTGTTAACGTGTTTCTTGAGATAGAATCGTGTTGTGTTCTCGAGTCGAACCGAGTTTGCAAAATGTGTGTTTTGAAAATATCTGTGAGTATTTTCTTGAGTCGAGACATGTGCCAAGATCACGGGAATCGTCGGCTTCACGATCTGTAAGTATTTGGATTCTTGAATTATATTGAGATTTCTTGCCGTTCTAAGTTGATACGTTTTGAGATTCGTAAAGATATTATGCTTCACGGTATGAGATGACGGTGGGATATGATTGATGATCTTGAGAAGTTATGATTTTGGAAATCAATATGTCGATTAAGTTTTGGAACGGAGTTTTGCATTTGGGAGAAATATTGTGGATTGTTCAGAGAACATGTAGTCATGTTAGTTCATCTTGAGATATATGAGCTTTTTGAGCATTTGAAAATGGTACTTTTAAAAATGAATGTTTCTGAGATGTTTTACAGTAAATGATTTTGGGCGAGACCCAATAAATTTTGAAATTGTTTTATAACTCGGGACTTGGGGTCCGAAAAGAGTTTCCTACTTTTTAAACTCCTTGTAATGCAGAGCGAGATACTGGCCGAGACCCTAATATTTCAAAAGACTTTTCTTTTCTTAAAAACTCCGAGACTTGTAAAATACTTTATCAATCATTTACCTATTTCGTTTACGCTGTCAGCTTTGATTTACTTGTTCAAATGAAACTTCTCGAAGTCTTTCGTTGTGTTGATTTGTTTCAAGGCATTGTCATAGCATAATTGAGGTGATCCAAGATGAAAAATGGTTGACGTTGCGAGTCATATGTGGAAAAAGGAGTTTTTGTCGAGTCTATACATTGAGATTTTGGATTCTATCGTGTAGTTTCTGATGGAATATCGGTGGGATTTGTGAGCCGGATTGATATATAGGAGTACGGATGTGGTCAATCATTTGCATAGTTTTCATTTTAAAACTTCAAATCGTGTGGATTCGAAGGAAGCGTTATCAAATACTTGGCACCAATGAGCCGGTTTATTTTTCGAGAATTGATTTGGTGGTCTTACCAAAATTTATGTTTTGAGTTTTGAAATTTTTGAAAGAACTTTCAAAATTTGTCTCCTTGACAAGATTATATGATTTCAAACTAGTTTTGAAAATGTGAATGATGTACATACGAAATTAATGCAAAATGCATATCGTGGTGAAGATCTGAAAGATATACACTAACAGGATAAGACATCAGTATGCTACGAGGAAAAGAGATTCGAACTTTAGTATGGCGGTTTGGTTATCCAGGATGATCGGTTGATCTATTGAATGAGAGAGATATCTGCGTGTTGTAGATTCATGCACAGGATGTAATTTTGGGCTGTGGATTTTGTGAAACCGGGACATGTGTGTTATGTGATTCCATTGGTACGGTATTAGCGCGATTTTATCATAGTGAATTTTGAATGATTTCTTTGTAAGTATAGATTTGGGGAGGGTGACCCCATCTTTGGTGGGTTTTGATATTGAGTGGTCGTTCCCACTCCATGTATGATTGGATATGTTCGTCGGTTTATGATTGGTTGTTCGTATGCCGAGGAGTATGTTCGACAGTCAGGTGTGTTTATTGAGATCCACTGTATGTGATTGGTTTGTCATTTTGAGAATGCTATTCTTTCGTATATCTGTTTTCGTGGTTCTGTGTTGACCGTGTTGGAGCTTATCATGGTGATGATATTCTCGATTGCGTTTCGACCTTTGGATTGGTCATATTAGAGTTCATCATGTCAATGATATTCTCGATTAATTTATGGGTTGATCATTGCTGGTGATCATTTGAGCGTTCAGATTTTGTGTTGATATTTCGGGATTCGTTGCCATTGTGTTGGGCAGTTGTTTCACAGATGTATCGTGTATTATTGATTTGTATCAGGATTGGGATTTGATTGTGCGATCGTGCACAAGATCTAACACGGATAGATTATTTCATCTGACGATAATATATCTGGTTGGGACTTATGGAATTGTTATTGCAAGCGTGTTGAGGCTTTTCAGTAAAGTCACTTGCTAGTATCTCAGAAGATCGTCGACTTGGCCATATGTAAGTATGCTATTTTGTTATTCGGTAATAATGATGATTCATCGTTGTCGTGATTATTTTGGGATATTTTGGTTGAACGATTTATTTGTTTTTATGACGGATTGCAAGTTTCGAGGACGAAACTTATTTTAAGTGGTGTAGTATGTAATATCCGAAAATTCTACTACTGTTATTTAACATTATTTTATCCGAGTTATGTTGTACAGTGTGGTATCTGTACAGTATGGATAAAATAAATGAAGGACTGAGACATCTGTATTGGTACAATTATCGTACTTGGTTGACAATTACATTTAAGAAGTATATGTATTCAGTATGCCGTATGTTCGTATTCTGTATGTTGAGACGTTGGACAAGAATAGCTGAAAATGGCTAAGTATAGCCTTATTAGCGCACGCTGATATTCATGCATAACGCACGCTATCGTGCAGGATTAGCGCACGCTACGTTTATAGGTTAGCGTACGCTAGTGCAGACAGATCGGAAGGAATCTGCGTGTGGACCCGGCTGCTTTCGGCGCACGTTCTGATAAGTCAACGGATGTTGTAATGTAGTGTTAGCGCACGCTAATGCATGTTGATTAGCGCACGCTAACTGTATATTGGACAAAAAGGAATCTTATCCTAGTCAGAGCTGTCGACGTGTGGACCCGTGTTCGGAGCATACAGACAAACGAGTCAACTGATGTTAGCGCACGCTAAACGCAAGGACTTGCGTACGCTAGAGAGTGTAAATTACGTACGCTAATGCATGGGCATTACGTACGTAAGCTCATGTACGAAGCGAGACAGTAGTCTCTGGACTACGATAGCGCACGCTAACAAAGGTCAGTTAGCGCACGCTAAAGCCTTAGCGCACGCTAAACATGAGATGTTAGCGCACGCTAGTAATGCAGTCTATATAAGGGACAGACGGGTATTATGAAGCATTTCGTCCATTCTTTCACTTTCAGTCGATAGAGAGAGCTTTGGGAGGTTCTTGAGGTTCCCAAGCACGGTGAGGTGGTGATCTTTAACAAGATTAAAGATGGAAATCATGGATTAAAGCTTTGTTCTTGAAATCATTGGTGATTCTTGGAAATGGATTCAACCTTGGAAATCAATCCATTCCTTCATAAAGGTAATCACTCTTCATCTTTGGATTTCGTTTTGGATTGAATGTTGATGATTATTACATAAACAAGTTTGACAAGCATGATTATGAGATGGATTAGGAGTATGATGATATTAATATGATTCTTGTGATTTAGATTGTGTCGTTCGTTTTCTTGAGATAAGTGGATTAATCCTTCTCCTCCCTTTCGGATGATGAAGTCATTGTAGATGATTAATCCTTGTAATGGAAGATTAAGGAAGTGTGGTTTCGTACTTGACGTTTCGTGTATTAATATTAAGGAAGATGATATATGGATATAGAACTTGGATTATAAGTTGGATGATTGTTTATATGTTAAAGGATATCGGATTTCGTTGTTTTGATAGCTTTGAACATGATTCGAATCACTTAGTGTTCTTGAAATCGCCATAAGTTGATCGGTATCGAAAAACATGCATCATCCGGCATTAGCGCACGCCTACGCTTTCTCGCCTAGCGCTAATGGGAGCAACTTAGCGCACGCTCGTTAGGTGATTAACGTGCGCTAAGAAGCCGAGAAAGTGCGGTATTTTCGTGTTGTGGTTGTAAATTCGTCTTTGGTTTGAGTAGGATTGATTCGACTAGTGTTTAATCGAGATATTGTCGAGCCGTTGGGTTTGTGAATTGGTTTTATCGATTGTTGATTGTTATCAAACTTGTTGTCTATCGATTCATCGTAATAGGTTTAGAATATTGATCGGTGATTACAACCGTGTGTTGCGGTCGAGCTCGAGTATGTTCGTGAATTGCTTTGGTCGGGACCGAGGGACTTGTAGATGACGGCAATGGAATTGGTAGACTTCATCGGTATCGAGGTAAGTTATTACTTGCTCAGTTCATAATATTTAATGAATGGTTTCCGTTTCATTCGTGTATAATTCATATAGCAATGTTTATAATCGTAATCACATGAGATTTGAGATTATAAATCGTATTCGAGTTTTGGGAATCTAAATCATAATGTATATGATTTACTTTTGTTATTGGTATACTTGTATATCGAGCATATATTGTGCTAAAGACGAAGATATGAATTATCTGCAATCCGTGATACTTTGGACCGTCGAGTATTGAGGATAATGGTTCATGATGGTTTAGACATTGAGATCGTTCTCGAAGGACTCGGGGCAAGTACTCTAATCATTTTTATTATTTGTGTCGATCATGTCGTGATACATTCGTGTATCGTTGTTGTCATGCATTTGTGTATTGTTGTTTTGTGCAGTTGTGCATTGTTGTCATATGTCCACCTCGTGTTGGTCCGACGGGATCATCGGGGGATCTATGCTAGCGCTACCGGATCATCGGACGGAGTTTTCCACCACGGTTGGTCCGACGGGTCATCGTGGGATCTAGGCAGTGAACGCTGGATCATCGGATTACCTACGTGTTGTTGTTGTGCATATGTATATTATGGATTTGCCATAAGTATACATTGTCGTTATTCTTGTGATCATATTGACGTTGTCATATGAGTATGCATTTGTAGGTCTTGTGTTAGGACCATGTCCGTATGTTGTGTTGATCTGATCTCGGATTAGACTGACGTGATGGAAATGGTATTTCGTATCTTGAGGTATGTTCCGTATTTCCTTGATACTTGTCTTTGATGGACAATCGATTTTCGTATTGGAATTGTCGACGTTATCCGAAGGACTGAATTGGCCAGAGTTGGTATAATTTCCGTATCGCGAGTTATGATAATGTTTTTGAGAACCTTGGGTATTGTTGAGATACCGTATAGATATTTTGGTATTATCCCATGGTGATGTTAAGGATACGAATTGTGGATTTTCGTAAAGTTAAGACGGTAAGATTACATTGGTCGTATTCTTACTTAGTATTTCCATTGATATGTAATTATTGACGTGATGTGATGGTTATCATTGTTGGATATTATGGTGACCGTCGTGGGCTTTCTTTTTAGGTTCTTGGATTATCAAGCTTGTAGCGGTCGTGGAGAGATGAGCTTCCTGAGGATCTTGGCTAGAACATGTATTTGTGTATTGAGCTTGTTCGGTTGTTGTATTCATTGCTAGAGTATTTTAATCGTTTGTCTTTTTCCGCTGCGTGAGTATTTTTAAATGGTCTTTTGGTATTTGGTAACTTAGGTTACCTTGGCGATCGTTCTCTAAATCTATTCTCGTGATGCGTGTAGCGATAGCTTAACGTATGTTCTTAAACTGTTGAGTCTTGGCATTTCGGGCCTTGTGGTTTCAAATGAGTTTTTACGACGGTTTGATAAACGAGTTATATAAATCTTCGAATGGTTTTAATAGATAATACCGTCGTTAGCCTCTTGGGCGTTTTGTAAATGTTTGCGAAAATTTCCTTCAGCCTTGTGGGTTCCATCTCGGGGCCCACGGCGCTGTAATATTCCCGGTCGGATCTGGGGGTGTTACAAAATATGTGTACATAAAGGCACTAATAACTAAGGACCCAAAAATCAAAAGGGACCTAAATCTACTTAATCTTTTGATTACAGGATATCAAGGAGAAGGACATCTGGTATTTTGATAGCGGATGCTCCCGCCACATGACAGGAGATATCACCAACTAATAGATTATGTAGAAAGCCATGGTCCAAAGGTGCGATTCAGTGACAAATCAAAAGGAAGAACAAGAGGGAAAGGAACACTACTTGTAGGAAAATCTAAGGTCACCGACGTAGCCCATGTAGAAGGACGATAATACAATCTTCTTAGTATTTGCCAGTTCTATGAAAAATAGTTCTCGGTCAACTTCTATATAGATCACCGTAGGGTGAAGGAATTAGACACCAAACAAATTGTCCTCAGGAAGCCGGTCAGGTAATATGTATATTGCTGACTGGAAACCCACAAATACTATAATTCCTTGTTTTGTTGCCAAAGGCACTGCAGATCATAGCTGGCTATGGCACAAAAGGATATCTCATATCAATTTCAAGACCATCAACAAGTTAGCTCGACACGGAATGGTCAGAGGCTTGTTCAATGTTTCATTTCATAAGAACAACGTCTGTGGGCCCTGTTAGAAAGGCAAGCAAGTCAAGACTTCTCTAAAGAGCAAATCATATCTTTCAACCCACGGGGTCCTGGACTTGTTACATATGGATCTTTACTGTCCTGTAGGCCTTGTCAGCCTAGGAAGTAAGAAATATTCTCTTGTCATTGTTGATGATATTCTAGATACTATTGGACCATCTTCCCGAGAAAGAAGAAAGAGACGACCACAAAGCTGCTAGAACACCTGAAAAAACTTTAAAATGAGAAAGGGCTGAGTATCGTATCCATTTATTACGACAGAGGCAGAAAATTCACAAATTACTTTATAGAGCAGTACTGTGCGGACAATGACATACAACATGAATATTCAGCAGCCCACACTGCTCAACGAAATGGTATTGCCGAGTGAAAGAACAGGACGCTGAAGGAAGCAACAAGAACCATGTTAGCTTCAAGCAAGTTGCCACAACATTTCTAGGGAGAAGCAACAAATACAACGTGCTATACACAAAACCGCTGTATCATCAACAAGCACCAAAACAAAATCGCATACGAGGTATGGAATAATAAAACTCCAATGGTTGCACATTTTCATATTTCTGGATGGAGGTGTTACGTTTTTAACAATGGGAAAGATCAACTCAAGATCTTCAATGGAAAATCAGATGAAGGTATTTTTGTTGGATACACCTCTATCAGCAAGGCATTTGGGATATTCAACAAAAGAAATCTGACAATAGAGGAGTCAGTCCATATAGTCTTCGATAAACCCATTGCAACCCTATACGAATAGAAGACCTAACCCAACACTAGTACAAAAAGTCATATAGGCCACATTTAGAAAACGTGTCCATAGTCTTTTAGCCATGGATTTTTTCTAGTCTAAAACTGTTACCGTAGGTGGCGTAACAAAAGGGTACCTCTACGGCTACATAAACTTTCAGTGACTATTTCATATTATTTTTCGTAGCTGTACCTCTGTAACCGTGTCTATACAATATCCCCCTTTTGTTTGTAGGTAAAGCATTTTTTCCATAACCATAGCCATAGGATCCTTACCGACACACAATTTGATTTTTTAGTAGCTATTGTTTTCCTTTTGGATACTAAAAAATTATAAAGGGTGGTCGTATTTTTCCTTTTAGATACTGAAAAATTGTAAAAGGTGATAGTTGTTTTACTTTTGGACACTGAAAATTTATAAAAGGTGGCCGTTGTTTTTCTTTTGGACACTGAAAATTGTAAAAGGTAGTCGTTGTTTTCCTTTTGGACACTGGAAGATTGTAAGAAGTGGTTGCTTGTTTTCTTTTTGGTCACTGAAAAATTATAAAAGGTGGACATTGTTTTTCTTTTGGACACTGAAAAATTGTAAAAGGTGGCCATTGTTTTCCTTTTGGACACTAAAAAATTGTAAAAGCTGGCCGTTGTTTTCCTTTTGGACACTCAAAAATTATAAAAGGTGGCTGTTATTTCCCTTTTGGACAGTAAAAATTTATAAAATATAGCCGTCGTTTTATTTTTGGACACTGAAAAATTATAAAAGGTGGTCGTTGTATTCCTTTTGAACACTGAAAAATTGTAAAAGGTGGTCGTTGTTTTCTTTTTGGACACTGAAAAATTGTAAAAGGTGGCCGTTGTATTCTTTTTGGACACTGAAAATTTGTGAAAGATGGTCATTGTTTTCCTTTTGGACACTGAAAATTTATAAAAGGTGACCGTTTTTTTCCTTTTGGACACTGAAATTTGTAAAAGGTGGTCGTTGTTTTCTTTTTAGATACTCAAAAATTATAAAAGGTGGCCGTTATTTTCCTTTTGGACACTGAAAAATTGTAAAAGGTGGTTGTTGTTTTCCTTTTGGACACTCAAAATTAAAAAAGATGGTCGTAGTTCGTCCATTGGCCACAGTTTCACATCTAAAAGGTGGTCGTAGTTGTCCATCGGCCACGGTTTCACATCTAAATGGTGGCTGTATTTCATATTCAGCCACAAGAATGCAGTATTGGCCATCTATTTTATCGAGTCTTTAAGGACCTATTTGCCACCTACTTCTAATGTGTAACATAAACTCATTAACAATAATTGATGCAAAATTGATCCAATTTTCTATTATTCATATGATAAAAAGTTAAATGTCTTGATCAGATAAATGAAAAATGTCTAAAAAACAATAAATCAACTGTTTTGATTCAAAAAAAAAATTAAACATTCAATGCCTATGGAAGCATGACTATTTCTCTTATTATTACTAGGCTACAGTCTTGATTCTCTTGCTCATTCTCAAAGGCTTCAATACCCCGTCGTTCATATAAGAAGCTTTCTTCTTCTTCTTAATCTTCTTAGTCCTTTCAACTGTCTTCTGGCTATCATCATCTTGTTGATCGGAGCTTTCAAGTGTCCTCCAGTTGTCATCATTGTCATCATGTTCTTGATAAGAGCTTTCAAGTATTTTGTGGTTGTCTTCGAATGGCTTCCTCTGTATGTAGCAAAAAGGTATTTTATGATGTACATATGCATAGAAAAAGGTTTTAGCAAAATATACTTGAAGTTGTGGAGTAAAGCAACTTACAGTAGAGAGACTGATCACCCATTCTTTTGGCCATGCTACCAAACTATTTTTACCATCCTCTACTGTTTTAAATTCTTGTGTTATGTATGGTAAACCTGCATTTGGATGTATTGGTTCATCAATCCAAACTCTGAATCAATCTTCTTCAAGATCAACTCCATGTATCTTCTGTTTTGGAGACGAGTCCAGAATGACACATCCATTTGAAACAATGTTTATCTGTCGGCCATGTGCCAGTTTGCATTTTTCAGTCTGCAAACATATATGCCATAACAACATATTAAAAAGGGCTAATACATACAAGTCTGAACATAGAAAAAAAATCATACCATGAAAATTTTATTCATATAAGAATTTTTGAAACAACCATTCAAACAACAAACTTCATCATATCATATCAGATCAGAACAAATGGTACAATATATCAATGCGCATGAATAGACTAATACCAATTAAGAAAGATATTAAATGGTACAAGCTTAGTGGTTTAGTGTTGTTAGTTGATTATCTATATTTTCCAATAGTTGGAATCTTGACAGACTTGGTTTCTTATTGTATTCATACGTTTTGGGTGAACTGTCTTCTTGATCTATGAATATGCTTACAATGTGTCACACCTGTTTCCTTATTGATGACATAGCAACATATAACAGTGGGTCGTTACAAGAAGAATCAAATAACTCCTCTTGTTGAACATACATATAAGAAGAAAAACATTCGACATGTTAGTATCTCAGAAGTTGTCGCCTTGTCACAACACTCAAGTCAACATCAGTATATAATTTATTTTTACCACAGTTTAAATGCTGCCATAAAGAATTAAATACTTTCAAAAAGAACATACCCTTGGGAATTCTTGGCCTTCGGTTGTAGACTGACATCTTACACGCATAGAAAACATGTCTTGAGCAGGGGATTCCTGTGTGGTAACGGGAGACACCGGTCTAGCTCCATTAGAATGCTGGCTAGATGTAGGAGATCCATGTGTAGTTGCAGGAGTTGAGTGATGGGTCTTTGTAGATTTCTGAAGAGTACACGGAGTAAACATTTTGAAGAAATATTAGGTCCTGAAATATTGATTAAAATCCCATAACATTCAATAAAAACAAGCATTCATAAGAAAATCATACTTTATAATGTATTTAATTGCATAGACAGGAAGCACAACATTGTAATACTTTGCTTACCCGTTGCTTTTTGATAGTGGAAGCTTTATTTTCAATAATCCTTGAGAATTCAGCTTTGACAATAATTTGCTCATCATTTTTCCTTGTTGAGCCATTTTTTCCATCACATTCTTCATTTGTTCATCATTCTTCTCTTTCTCCCTATGGTTCTCGCGCCTTTCATCATCTAATTGTTTCTTCAGTTCATCAAGGCTCTCCTTGGATGCTTCTTTTCGTGGCATGTGCCAGTAGTTTGTGGGAGTCACTCCTTTGCCCGCGCATCTTACATGCCCAGGACGTTATTTGCCAAACACACGTGTGACGGAATCAACACCTAGTTCTTTATTTAGTGTTTCATCTTCCAGCTTCTTATCAAACTCCTCATGTGCACAAAATAGAGACGTGTGAAAGTATTAATCAAGTAATATAAACTTCACTGCTGTTAGTTTTACCTCGATATACTATTTTTCCCTATATTCAGTATAATTTGCAAGAATACTCAAGTAAGAAATAGATCAGCCATCTTACAAACTGTTATGCCTTTTCCTGAACCTCGTCATCAGAATATTCACCGCCTGGATTTCGACATGCCATCCTCCACAAGAGAGACCATGAAGTATTGTCTTAATCTTCACGAATCACTTTATCTTTTTTTTTTGTAGTAATTCAACACATGCCAAATATTACACACATACTCTACTTTTCATGTCATGGATTAAATTTAACACAAAATAAACAACACTAGATATACTCTTTGACTAAGCACTAGCTAACAAGGTGTATGTCAGTGGACTTACTATTTTTTCAACCAACCCCGAGTATCCTCTTCTTCCTATCCTATGTTCATATTTGTGGTTCGCACGCGCCGTAACTCCATCATCAGACAATTTCTGGGCACGTAGATAAATAACTACATTCAGCATCAAACTTCAAGAGTAAAAAATGACATTAATGTGATTATAAATTTAAAGAGTGAAATATACAACCTTGCATTTCGAAGAGAGTCGGAATTTTACGAACTCGTCCCAATGTTCTTGCTTCAAAAATACATGATATTTTCTAGGGACTTTTTGGAATTTCACTGGTTTACCCAAATTGGGCTGTATAAAATTTGCGTACAATTTTCTTCTAAAATTGCGCAAGTGTACACCGAGATGGCTAATCATTTATCTTTTCATGGTCTCCTCAATTTCATAAAAGCGCTACCAGAATATGAATGACAGGTAAGTGACAAATAACTGAATAGAAATGAATAGCATATATTATTGTATTGAGCCTGAATGTTGAAATCAATAAATTACGTACCAATATTTGCTCCCACAACTTTTTCTTCAACTCCTGGGGCACCTTCTTCCACTCCAAGTACCGAATCCCAACATCTCGACGTACCAACACTCCCATATAACTTGCAATTTCTGATGCATATTCTCCCGTAAGTCGGCCCGGGTTATCAAATTCAACCATGTGTTTATTGCCATCCCAATTTTTAGTTAGTTTCAACATTCTTGACAATCCCCGAACCTCCTTCTTCTCTTCCTTCTTCTCTTTAGACATTATTTTATCTTGATCCCCTGTGAATTGAGGTGATCTTTCTATAACTTCAGTGTTAGTCTCTATCCCTTCATGTTCATCATTCCCTAGAAGTTTAAACCCAAAAACAAGTTATGTCAGTTATTGCAAAATGAAGGTGTAAGAGTAAACTTCTGATATTCAAGTCCAAAACAAACTAATACAAGCAAGACAATATATTTACGGTAGCATTACCAAGAAGTTCATCAGCAGATTCATCAAAATTGCTGCTATAGTAACCATTCTCCAAAGTCATATCCACTATTGGTTAGTCTCAAAGTCATCATTGTCATAATCTGACTCTTCACTTGACGCCATATCAGAATCTGCATAATAGCGAAATTAACTCATCATAAAGTACTTCATAATATCATTCTAAATCTGAAAATGAACTAAACTCATGAAAATACCATCTTAATCATAAAATCCACTGACATTATCAAACATAAATGTTAAAAGAAGAATAAATTGAAACCAAATCACATTCCTGACTTGATCAGTTTTGACATATCCAAGGTCATAAATGTTACAGAAACGTAGTTAGTTCAAATGATGTTTTCAAGGTTTTAAAGTAGTCAGCCTCTTAAAATAATAACAACAATATGGAGCTCTTCTGGGTAACAGAATTAGTAGTTCTACCATTAATATTCACAACTCTTACTCCCCCTAACAGTGTATTAACAATCGACCCAAATAAACAATATATATGAAACTTTACCGCTGAATCGTCTGCACTGCCAAGAAGCCTAGGACTCAGTCGCCTTCCTAAGCAATGTGAAGAACATAACAAAAAATCCAATCAAAACATATAATAGCTTCATCAGCGAACCAATCATATAGCATTTCTTTACAAAGAAGAAACTTAAAATCACCACAGAATCACCCCAAAATAAAGTTCTTACTAGACCTACAAAATGTGGCATACATAATACAAGATTTTAATGTAATCTAGAAATACCAGAACAATCAACAATAACACACCGGTTAATAACCTGTGAAACTATTTAACCAAGAAAAAAAACAAAAGAAAAAAGTTGCATATCAAGTATAACAGAGAGACACTTCAATCAGTCTGGCTTGCAGCAACCTATATCTTCCTAAAATTCTAATTCAAACATACTACTTTAACATGTAAATGGGTTCCCTAAAGACATTGTCTTTGAATTTAATGCCTACATGAATCCCAAATCAGCAACTTATTCTCTATTTCCTCAGCTCTTCGACATACCCTGAGTTAAAATATCACACTTAGCAGTTAATAAACTTCAGGGAAGTTCGTTTGTGTGAAGAACAGGCTCACAAAAATGTATGCACATATCAAAATACAATGAAAAATCAAACCACGTGTTGCTTATAGCAACACAAAAATGTATCAGAGCATATTCACATGGTATATGGTCATCGTTACTGGTTAGGGGTACATACACTTCTATACAAATATGTTTCCAGAACTCGAGTAAGTACTAACTGTTTTATAATGGGTTCTCCTCAGACAGGATTAGAAAAAAAGTAAATCATGATAGTGCAACTCAGACTTCTAGTAGTGATAACTCAACTTTTGTCCAAACTGAGTAACCAGCCATAATTTTAAATAGATAAAAAGCTTAAAACATCCTTGAATTACCAAAATTACAAATCAAGACTACCATAACTTCTGTCCATAAAGCACAACTAAAATCATAATTTTTTTGTGCAGATAGAGCATTTGAACAGACTTCCAATACACCTTGCCAAACCCTAAATTTATGTTAAGGGAAACACCAATGTAGACAAACAATAATCAAAATCAGCCAAAATCAATTGCTCAAAACTAAACTACTGTTGGAATAAAAACATGTTATTTGTCTACAGAGAAAATGAATACCTCGCTTATACAGAGAAAATGAATACCTTTGTCTGAACTTTGTACTAGTTGAACTCAGAACACCAAGCGGGAATAATCCCGCCCAAACAGACTTCATCTTGATTTCAACCCACCCAAAAAGGGTTTAATCAAGATTATTTTTTACCGCGATTATTCCGATTGAAGATCTTCTATCCATGGGTGGAGTGATTTCTTCCAACAGATTTCCAAATTTATTAAGGTTTCCTAATTTTCTGCAAGAAAATGAGAGAAACTCTCTGTTTGGTGTTAGGGTAGGGATGCAGTTGAGAGGGATCCGCCGAAGGAGATTAGGAGAATCCGCAATAGGCATAACATTTTTGATTAAAATTAAAATAAATCTAAAATTAATATATTTATTAATATTAGGAAAAATAAAGTTTGACTGAAAAAAATAATTGTGATGCAATGTAGCTAGTGATTTGAGTTGATTTAAGGGGAATGATATTTACACTCCATTTTCCTCTCTTTTGTTATTTTAATATATTTTTAATATTTTTATATTATTTATTTGTATTTGGCATTTTTCTAAGAAAAGTAAAGAATGAAAATTGAGAAATATTAATAATGGGGTGCTAATAATTAATGGGTCGGGACTGTTTTTGCAGAAAAATTAATAATCAAAATATTAGTGTTTGTGTAATACACATGATCTTTAATAGTTAATGCTATGAGTAATAATATAGTTTGTGACTTATATAATCATGCTAAGATAACCTCATAATATCTGATACAATTAATCAAAGTACAATTGCTTTTTTGACAATTGCAAATTATAGAAATATTCATTTATCATACTCATTTTCTTTTATAGATTGTGGATCTCGGCTAGAACCTCCTATATTTATGTCAATGCCATTTTATTTAATTTGGCTAGTTTATTAATTTTTTTTACATAAATTGATACACCACTTTCAATAATTATTAACACTCCCTTTGTTAATACTTATCATTTCTCATTATTTAATTTTGCTAGAAAAGTGCAAAATACAAAAAGTTGAATATAGAAATACTAAAAATATATTATAGTATTAAGAAAAAGAAAAATGGAGTCTAATTGGTAATAGGAGATGGAAAAGTGGAGTGCAAATATCACTCCCCTTATTTTATTGATATGATATTGAGCAAAATCGAATGACGAGGAATATAATCGATTCGAAACTAGTAAATTTGAGTTTGTTCAAGTGATATCAAGCAAAATCGAATGTCAAGGAATGACATCGATTCGTAACTAGTAAATTTGAGCTTGTTCAAGTAATATGGAGAAAATCGAATGACGAGGAATGAAATTTGTTAGTAACTAGTAAATTCAAGGTTGTTTAAGTAATATTGAGCAAGTCGAATGACGAGGAATGAAATTAGTTAGTAACTAGTAAATTCGAGTTCATTCAAGTAATATGGAGCAAATTGAATGACGAAGAAATTTGTTCATAACTAGTAAATTTAAGTTCGTTCATGTAATATTGAGCAAATCGACTGACAAGGAATGAAATCGGTTCATAAATAATAATTTGAGTTTGTTCAAGTAATATTGAGCAAAATTGATTGATGAGGAATGGAATTTGTTAGTAACTAGTAACTTTGAGTTCGTTCAAGTAATATGGAGCAAAATTAATTGACAAGGTATGAAATCAGTTCGTAACTAATAAATTTGAGTTCATTCAAGTTATAAGGAAATTTGATTGACGATGAATGAAATCGGTTCATAACTAGTAAATTTTAATTCGTTCAAGTAATATGGAGCAAGTCGAATGACGAGGAATGAAATTGGTTCGTAACTAGTAAATTTGAGTTAGTTCAAGTAATATGGATCAAATCTAATGACGAGGAATGAAATTTGTTAGTAACTACTAAATTTGAGTTCGTTCATGTAATATTGAGCAAGATTGATTGATAAGGTATGAAATCAATTCGTAACTAATAAATTTGAGTTAGTTCAAGTAATATCGAGCAAAATTAATTGACGATGAATGAAATCAGTTTATAACTAATAAATTTGAGTTTGTTCAAGTAATATTGAGCAAAATTGATTGACGAGGAATGAAATCAGTTCGTAACTAGTAAATTTGAGTTCGTTTAAGTAATATGGAGCAAATCGAATAATAGGAAATGAAATTTCGTTGTAATTAGTAAATTGAGTTCGTTCATGTGATATCGAGAAAATTTGAATGACATGGGACTAAATCAATTCATAACCGGTAAACTTGAAGTTGTTTAAGCGATCTAGAGAAAATTTGAATGACATGAGATGGAATTGGTTCATAACTGGTAAATTTGAGTTTGTTCAACTATCATCGAGCAAATTTTAACGACACAAGATGGAATCAGTTCTTAACTAGTAAACTTGAGTTTGTTCAAGTTATCTCGAGCAAATTTGAACGTCATACGGTGGAATTAGTTGGTAACTAGTAAATTTAAGTATGTTCAAGTAATATCGAGCAAAATTGACTGATATTAAATTCAAAGAGTACAACCTCTCCATTCGAGCTTTGATGCAGAGATTCAGGCGCTTGCTATTGGACTGATTTTGGCTTCCCAGAGATCGAGACATGTTTGAAATGAGCTTGATGCTGCTGCTGTGGTGACCCTGCTTTCATCTGGCCATCGGGCCTCTTGGCAGGTTCATCACACCCTTATGCGTATCCGACACATTCTCTGAGACATTCAGTACAGAGTCACCCATATTTTCCAGGAGGGCAACATGCCGGCTGATTATCTCTCTGAGCTCGGCATGCTGTCCCTCGGTATTCAGACTTATACATATGATACTGCTCCTCCATTTCTTCTCTCTCTTGTACGGATGGACCAGCTTGGCTACCCTTCTTTTAGATTTAGGTAGTATTTTATCGTATGATTTATTGCTATGGGCCCGCACATTAGCCCACGTTTTTAGTGGTGTACCTTGTATTTCTCTAGCGAGCTGCTCGTATTTTAGTTACTAGGATCCAGTTTATGGACCATTTTTGGTCATAAATGGGCCATAAACCGGAGGTGATTTTTACGTATCGGTCCACACATTAGCCCACGCTTTTAGTGGTGCACCTTGTATTTCTTTAACGGATCGTAGGTACTTCGTTTTTAGATTTAGGATCCGGATTATGGCTTATTTTTGGTCATAATTCGGGACAGATTGCTTGTACTCTCGATATTTTCTTTATCTCATAGATTGGTGGGTCCCGCCTCACCCCCGTCCACAATGGATGGTTTTTCTTTAAAAAAAACATCCATATATGCGTGTTTGTTTACGGCTTAATGAATAGGCCATGGCTTAGCAAATAAGCCAAAAAATACCATTTGTCCATATTAAGCCATGGCTTAATGAAAAATAAACCCATTATACCCTACTCCAACGCGGTCTCACTTCTCTCTCTCACCTGCTTTATTAAAATATTAATAGTAATATTTTCTACCATCATGTAATAATAATCATAAATTAATTAATAATAGTGTAATTATTAAATAAATACTAAGATTAAATTAATTACTAATATCTATTAATTAATAAATAAAAAATAGTAATTAATACATAATACTAATTATTATATTAATTATTTTTATCATTATTTAATAAGACTATTCATTAACTAATTAATCATCCAATAATTAATTAATGATAATAAAATTATAATTATATAATATTAGTTATTGTTTAACTAATCAAAATTAAAGCAACTAAGTGACTGTTAAACTAACTATTTCTTTCCAACACCATCAATCTGATATGGGCCGCCATAAAATTAAAACTTTTTATTCGGGCATCCTCATATCATAACCTAAATACTAGATAAAGCTAGTTCCTCCCGTTGATCCGATCGACCCGAACCTCATATCCTATGAGAAAATAAATTCCGAATCAAGAAAGACTGAGACTCTCTTCTCTCGTGATAATAATCAAGCTAACCTGTGTGACTCAGTAAGACGAATGAAATAAGAAAAAAATTAATAATAACTATGAATTTATAATATAAAAAATACAATACCTAATTAAAGAATGAGCAGTCACTTACAGAAAAAAAAGAACGAGCATTTGGACTCAAGTTGAGAGAGAGAGAAGTTCGACCAAGGGAAAGGTGAGTTTTTACCCGACTCACAGGGAAACCCCCAATTTGAAATGCTTCTCAATTTGAGAGAGAGAGAGAAGTTCGACCAAGGGCAAGTAAATTTGAGAAGTGTTCATTACGACTCAAGTTGAGAGAGAGAGAGAAGTTCGACCAAGGGCAAGCGTAAATTTGAGAAGTGATGACGGTTGCTGCCGCTGACCTTTGGAAAAGAGGGTATTTTGTTTTGGTAATTTCATAAAACCCTCAACTTTTTCAGTTCTTTTAATTTTAGGGTTTCTGATTTTTCTACCGATTTGTTATCTGTTGTTTGGAAAAAGGTTTTTGAGTCTAGAAGTGTGTTTTCCTTCTTTTGTTGACTAATGTTGTTTATTTTTTGTTTAGGCTATAACGTGTAAGCTTAAATTTACATATGCTCAGATACTTGTGTGTCTTTAGTATCTAGTTGTGTATCAGGTAATGTATCTTTAGTATCTACCAGTGTATCTAGTTATGTATTAAGTAATGTATATAGTTATGTATCTACAATTGTATCTATTTATGTATCTGGTTATGTATCTGTATGTGTATACGTTAGTATATCTTATTATGTATCTTGTAGTCTATTTATACGTGTATCAACCATTATATCTGATGTAGCATCTATTGTAGCATCATCTTTAGTATCTTCTTAGTTATCTCTAGTATGTAGTTGTGTATATGGTGTCTTGTGTGCTAATGTATCTGTTCTAGTATCTTTATTAGTAACAGGTAGTGTATCTTTAGTATCAGCTAATTGATCTCATTTCATATCTGCTAATTTAGCTATAGTATTCAAACAGAACCATCACCTTAGACATTAATCCGCATAAAAAACACCTGCTATCATCAAATATAAAAAAAGCTTCAAAAACTAAAATAGATATACATAATATTTTCGTTCATGACAAAAGATTGTATCAGCTTCTTGAGTACCAGTACAATGAAAAATGTTATTCTGAAACATGTTATCCCTTGGTTTCACTCTAGTGGTCTGCTTTTAGTGCCAGCAATACTATATCCCGAGTTTGGATGTGTAACACCCCAAACTAGGCGGATATTACAGTGCCATGGACCCCCAACTGGGATCCACCAGGCGGATGAAAATTAATGAATTAAATAATATAATTGTTGTACCGAACCACAATATATCATCAATCACTCCGATGAGGAGTTTCATTACAACACACCCAAGATAATACCGAATACAAGTATATTTTACATGAAGATAAAATATACAATACTGAATGAAATGAATATCCAAACGGAAGTCTGCAGCGGAAATAAAATAAAGAAAACACGAGTGAATGAAAGGACTGGGACCCCCTACTATTATAACTGGGACTCCTCGCCGTCAGCGTTCTCTTCCCGTGCCTTAGTCTTGCCATGACCTGAAAACAACATCCCCCAACGGGGTCAGTTACACAGAACAACAATCCTCAAGAGTTGAATAAACACAATCATGATATATCTTAATTATGAAATGATGCTGAAAAGAGGCATCATAGTACGCCCGTAATGGTATGTGCAAGTGCACAAGACGAGAGTCCGGACACACCCGTCCTTGTACCTAATTAGTCTCACGGAGGTACATTACCATGTGCACAGTCCAATGTGTCGGTGAACCCAACACATGACCATCACGTGCCCGACTAAAAATTCCACACATCCCCACCCGGCCACGCAATATTAGCCCAGAAGGTCACATGGGCAAGGAATGACCATGAAGAATAATAATGAATAACAATCCGACAAAGTCAAGGATGACTCACCGAGATGAAATGATAGTGAAACGAATGATAGCTCAATGAAATGATTGGAACCGTCCTTCCTCGTGAATGAAGTGATTAAGTGACAATTACAAGTCTTAATACGGTTTATACATTATGAATAAACTATGATTATGAATGAACAACAACGAAAGGAATGAATATCCTTTTAACCGAGTAAGAACTAACTTACTCAACCAGTGAAGAATGTCCTTCCTCGAACAAACGTCTTACAATGAGATGTTGGTCGCTCGAACAACCTTGAATGACATGATTACCAACAAACGCTCAATATACGTATCAAACACGATTATAACCAACTCAAACGTCGATACAACAATATCCAAACTCATTGAAGCATTCTAACGAATACTTAGCAAACATACATACTTTGATAATATCCAATCCCGAATATATCGAACCTAAACTCCAAAATGAGTATTTCAATCACACAAAACACCTTCAATGCTATCAATAATCCAATAGGAAACCACAACTCAAGGTTACGACAACTATAATCGGAAACCCCAAAAAATAACCAAAGTCAATATCAAGGGTTCTTGAATAAATCTCCAAATGTTCAACAAATCCAAAATATAAACCGAATAATCCGTAGGAAAATATGTATCCAAGGTAGATAATCCATATCTAACATATGTAATATCCGCAATTTTCGATTTTTGGTAAATTGCTTTTTCGGCCGGAGTCCGTTTTGACGGCTCGCTCATGAACGTTTCGTCGTTCTGAGAATGATTAATTCTACACTTTTTGTCGTCCGAGTTCGTTTGGGTGTTGTTTTGTTGAGTTCTGTGCTTTTTAGCGACTCTTTCGCACTTGAGTTCGATTCTTGCGAATCTCGTCCGAAACTGCTGTTTCGAATTTCCCGCAAGTCCGTTTAACTTTGTTAGACGTGTTGTGAACTTCGGTTTGATTATTCGATCACGTATCGTGATTTCCGGGCGTTTTGGGCCATTTTGTAATTCTTGGAAGTTACGGGTATCCATATCTGTATTTGTCATCTTGACCCTTTTCTTGGTCGCGTATGATTAATTATTGCATTACGTTTTCATCTCGAGTCGTTGATGTCGTCCGCGAACTTTTCGTCGTGTTCGCCTGTGCATTTTCTAAATCGAGGCATCGGGTCGTGGCCGAAAGTACCGTCGGACCGGTGCGGCAATCGCTGGCGGCCGGGCATCGCCGAAAGCAGACCTAGAGTAATATGTCGAACAAATCAGACTGTGCCGCGGCACACCCATCCGTGCCGCGCACAAGGTGCAGCCGATGCCGCGCACACTGTCCGGTGCCGCGGCACACTCGTGTGTCTTCCGCGACCAAACCTAATCAGACCGTGTGCCGCGCACACGCAGCCGTGCCGCGGCACAATGCCAAAACCTCGGGGTAGATTTTCGGCTGCCGCGCACACTTCGCCGTGCCGCTGCACACGGCGGCCAATTGTGCAGATCCGTCTTTATTAGACGAAATCGGCCGGCTTTCCCCCATTTTTCATCTGCATCGCGAGAGTAGCGAGAGAGAGGGTATAGAGGGGGAGAGTTCTTCATCCGGGGGCCGATTTTCATCATTTCTCTTCGGTAGTGAAGCCCGTGCAATCAATCTAACGCGTGTTCTACAGATCTTAGTACTCGAATCTTCCAAGGTAATATTCTAAAACCCTATTTTCGATTAAATTGGGGGTTTTGGGTTTTTCTTCCGATTCGTTCCGTTTTTGTTAGTGGATTCATGATGTATACAATTAATATTGTTAGTATCTTTAGTTTTCCTACGGATTCATGGATATTTTGTGGATTTTTACGGAATCGAGAGGGTTTGGTTGTGGTCCGCCCTCGTTATTATTTTCGGTATGAATACACATGAATCGTAGGCGGGTTTCCGGGTGTATTCCATTTACATAATCGTTTAGAAGTGGTTGTGATTGTGCTATTCGAATCGTTAGGTTCATTTTCGTCGGTTCCTCGCGGTCGTGCTTGATTCTTCCGTTCCGTTCATTGTCGTCTTCCTTTTCGTTAGCATCGGGCCGCCCAAGCTTCCCGGTTGAACCGTATCCGTTCGTGGCTCAGTGCTCGTGGTATCGAGGCAAGTACCTTGCCCATACTTTTCTCGTTTTATGTATATGATGATCGGTGGTCGTCTTGATGTGTTTGTTTGGTTATTTGAAATGAAGTTTCAAAAGGATTTCGGTTTGGCCTCGTTAAAGGCTTTCTTTCAAAACGCGTGTGTTTTGTGAACGGTGTTTTGAGAATTGATTATGTTGATTATTTTGAATGTTGAAGGATTTTATGAGGATACTCCTCTTGTTTAAAGTTATGGAATTGTGTATTCCGTATTTAAGCTTGTTATTGTATTTTTGAAGAGTTTGGTAATGGTGTCGAGTTAATGGCCATCTCTAGTGAGTATTCTTAATGAACTTACATTCTTAGCATGTTGGTATTGCATGAGTAACGTGTGTGTGTGTATGCTCACTACGGGTTAGATCCGACGGGTCTCGGTAGGGCTCCACGAAGCCGTGGACCGCGAGCTTGCTTTTAACCACCGTGGGTTAGATCCGACGGGTCTCGGCAGGATCCACGGCCGTGGGTCCGCGGTTAATTGTGGTGCATTTTGCAAATGTGATTTGATATTGGCATTTCCTAAATGAGTGCTTTTGAACGGTTTTCATGATTGCATGCATTGACTAAGTGTGTAAGAGGTAAGTTGTTCGTTTGGCCTACTTGGCTAGGATGGCTCTAGAGTATTTTGTGGTTTATGTTTTAAATCCTTTATTTGTGGATTTTGATGTTGGGATACGAACCTCGTGGTCGTTCTTGTGTACTGTGAGTTGATGAGATTTGGGGCTAAAATCCCAAGGGTTTTGTAAAAGTCGTTTTACGGATTTGGGGCTAAAATCCCAACGATTTGGTTAATGTCATTTTCCGTAAAGTAAACTTTTGGGGCGTCGTCTCCCTTTGTCTGTTGGATTTTTGAAAAGTAGGATTTGATAATCCTAAATTGTTTTCTATTAAAACTCTCGATGGCATTCTAAACCGTTTTATAAATTATTCCCATTGATTTATGATATTTTGTTTTTGAAATGTTTCCTCAAACCCTTGCCTCGGGAAGTACTTTTCGTTTCGTTTGGATCGTTGAGGATCCTCGGTTATTGTTATTCGTGGAATGTGAATTGTATGGCTCGTATTTGCACTTTGTATTTGCACTAGCAAAACAGTGGAGTTTGCTAACCCCGAGTATTCGGGGTGGATGTCTGTTTTGCATTCGTGTTTTGGAGCATAACACGGTGGTCGGCACGAAGGATGATGAGAGATGATCGATACTAATCACATGAGGAACCGTATATCGTGTGTTGGTTCGATTGTACTTTATTTTCCGTCATTGTATTGTTCCGTTATGCAGGTGTAATTGTATTTTGTCCCTGCGTGGGCATGAGTTGTATTTGAGTTGTATGTATTTGTGGAAAGACCAAATCGGTCTCGAGTCAGTGTAGCCTTGAAGGCATTGTCGAGATGTTAAATGTCGACATTAGCCCAGTAGATCCTCGAGGAGAGGGTCTACGGCGTGTAATATCCCCGAGTGGATCGGGGGTGTTACATAAATGGTATCGAGCTTAGGTTGAGGAAACCTAGGCCGCCGGGTCAAGTCGTGTTGTTTGAGTCTTGTTTCGTTGATTTTTATCCGATCGAGTCGTGTCGCGACGCGTCGTTTGAGTTTGTTGGTCGTGATTAGTATCGTGGGGCGATCATCATCTTCGTGCGACCCGTGGAAGTAAGTCTCCCTTCTTTGTGTTGTGCCCCGTGTGACACGAGCTATTTTTATGATTATTTGTTAAGTGGTGGAATCCTTATGTGAATTTTGATTTCACGATATGTATTTAGTCGACTTTCGTATTTGATTTATACGAGGAGTGTCGCCGCTTGTGATGTCTTTTTATTGTTGTTTTTCTCCGTTGTTGACGATTTTCGAATCGATTTGCACGCTTTACAAGTTCTATTGTGGAAGCTTTGTGCTTATACGCTCGACTTGTTCACTAGCCATGGAGAGTATTTTATCGAGGTTTTGTTCTGAATGTGGTATTTTATCGTTTATTTCCGTTTAAAGACATATATTGTCTTCATTTTAAACGTTTTGGTGCGTGTGCTAGGAGTCGTTTTAGTGAACGTCGATATGTGTGAGTTTTTGGCATTCTGGCCGATTGAAACTTTGAAAACCTTGAGTATCTTAGAAAAACAAATTTCGAGACATACTTTTCAAATGAGTTATTTTCTTGTGGTACATCCTAGATGCCGCAATATATTTCAAAATTTTTCTACCTCGAGGACCAAAATGTTTCGAGATATTTTCAACACTTTCATTTAGACCCGAGGGTCGAATATTCTGAAAGTTTTCACTAAGAGAAAGTGTCCTCATTTTTATCAAACGCGAAATGGTTTTTCCCAAAGTCTCGATAACGACGTTTCACGTTTGTACTATTTGAAAGGTGATACTCAAGATCAACCAGTATTCTTCAAATTATTTTCAAAATGAGGTTTTCATTTTTTAAAACCTATCCATTCCCGTTTGAGGGCTGGGTATGTATGTGTGACGTTCGCGTTGACATTTTGATACATTCTCCTGAGTATGATCGAATTGGCGGTGTGAGCATTGAGTCGCTTTCCACACATTGGTTGTGCTAGCCCCTGTGAGAGGCGGAATGTTGGTATTGAATGTTGTCGCCTCGTGGCGATTTCTGCGTTGTCGAGGGTGTGCGAGCTGTTAGAGCTTGGTATGGTATGACCGTGTGCATCGGTGATCGTTCCGTTATGTGTCGGTTGTTTAATGTCTTGTTACCTTGCTCCCGTTTTTGTGAATTTCGTGGACGAGGTCGGAGGTAATGCCCGTACTATTTTGACTTCTGTATTTTCTCTTTCTCCAGTCTATCGATTCGCTCATGTTCGTTGGCACTTTATGAACTTGTTCTGTATTTCGATTTCATCGTCCGAGCAGTGTGATCTTGTTGTGGGTCGATCTGGTTATCGATGTTACTTTCTCGAGTTCGGTTCGATTCTTGTGAACCTTGTTCGGAAGAAACATCATTTGGTTCTACTAGTCCTTTTATTCAAGGGATCGGATTTTGAACTTCAGATATTCTACTTGGTCGACTCATTTATGTTCGTTGACATTTCGAGCTTGTCCTGCCCTTGTTTTTGTTTATCGAACGAGTGTGGTATCATTTCGAATAACTCGTTTGTCGTTGCGACTTTTTAATTGTTATTCCCTTTCCTGTGGATCTTATGTGAATGCACATCCTGTTGTTTTCACCGGATCATATATTGTCTCGAGTCGAGATGTGAACCTTGGAGTTGTTGTTGAATTTTATTATCCTTCGTGTTTCGGACATGATTGTTCGATTTTTGCTGTCTCGATCGTTTGTTTGTTCGGTTTTTGTTCTCGTTTCGTGATTATTGAGCATTCAGGCTCCTTCCTAATTCCCTTGATTCGGGAAATTAGTTTCGTTTCGATCTTCCAACCCTTGGCGGTGGAATTCGTATTTTGTTCGTGATTGGCTCGCGTTTTGATTGATGTACCGTTGGGTTGGTCAATCGTATTGATTTTCGTTCGTTGTGTTTTGTGATTGTCGGATAATTGACTTGGCTATATTATCCGTTTAATGACGCTTGTCATTTGTTGGTTTTATTTTATCCCTAGCGGCGACGTTGTGTTGGTCGCCGTGGAGCGTATTTACACGCCGTATATTCCTTTGCGTTGTTTGTAACATTTCGCCGTTGGGCAATAGTTACGCATTCTTGTGTATCTCGTTGAGTTTTCCTGGCGGAATATTTCTTCTCCCTACTTGTTTTAAGTTTCGGGACGAAACTTCTTTTAAGGAGGGTAGAATGTAATATCCGCAATTTTCGATTTTTGGTAAATTTCTTTTTCGGCCGGAGTCCGTTTTGACGGCTCGCTCATGAACGTTTCGTCGTTCTGAGAATGATTAATTCTACACTTTTTGTCGTCCGAGTTCGTTTGGGTGTTGTTTTGTTGAGTTCTGTGCTTTTTAGCGACTCTTTCGCACTTGAGTTCGATTCTTGCGAATCTCGTCAAGCTATTGTTTGAATTTCCGCAAGTCCGTTTAACTTTGTTAGACGTGTTGTGAACTTCGGTTTGATTATTCGATCACGTATCGTGATTTCGGCGTTTGGGCCATTTTGTAATTCTTGGAAGTTACGGGTATCCATATCTGTATTTGTCATCTTGACCCTTTTCTTGGTCGCGTATGATTAATTATTGCATTACGTTTTCATCTCGAGTCGTTGATGTCGTCCGCGAACTTTTCGTCGTGTTCGTTCTGTGCATTTTCGGAAATCGAGGCATCGGGTCGTGGCGGTGGCCGGTGGCCGGACGGTGCGGCCTTGTCGGAAGTCTTTGAGCCGGCGCAGACCTAGAGTAATATGTCGAACAAATCAGACCGTGTGCCGCGGCACACCCATCCGGTGCCGCGGCACGGTGCCAGGCCAGTGCCGCGGCACACACATCGTGCCGCGGCACACTCGTGTGTCTTCGCGACCAAACCCAGTATGCCGTGTGCGCGGCTGCACGCAGTGGCCGCGGCACAATGCCAAAACACAGGGGTAGATTTTCGGCTGTCCGCGGCACACTTGGCCGTGCCGCGGCACAGCGGTCAATTGTGCGAGATCCGTCTTTATTAGACGAAATCGGCGGCTTTCCCCATTTTTCATCTGCATCGCGAGAGTAGCGAGAGAGAGGGTATAGAGGGGGAGAGTTCTTCATCCGGGGGCCGATTTTCATCATTTCTCTTCGGTAGTGAAGCCCGTGCAATCAATCTAACGCGTGTTCTATGGATCTTAGTACTCGAATCTTCCAAGGTAATATTCTAAAACCCTATTTTCGATTAAATTGGGGGTTTTGGGTTTTTCTTCCGATTCGTTCCGTTTTTGTTGGTGGATTCATGATGTATACAATTAATATTGTTAGTATCTTTAGTTTTCCTACGGATTCATGGATATTTTGTGGATTTTTACGGAATCGAGAGGGTTTGGTTGTGGTCCGCCCTCGTTATTATTTTCGGTATGAATACACATGAATCGTAGGCGGGTTTCCGGGTGTATTCCATTTCCATAATCGTTTAGAAGTGGTTGTGATTGTGCTATTCGAATCGTTAGGTTCATTTTCGTCGGTTCCTCGCGGTCGTGCTTGATTCTTCCGTTCCGTTCATTGTCGTCTTCCTTTTCGTTAGCATCGGGCGTTCGAAGCTTCCCGGTTGAACCGTATCCGTTCGTGGCTCGGTGCTCGTGGTATCGAGGCAAGTACCTTGCCCATACTTTTCTCGTTTATGTATATGATGATCGGTGGTCGTCTTGATGTGTTTGTTTGGTTATTTGAAATGAAGTTTCAAAAGGATTTCGATTTGGCCTCGTTAAAGGCTTTCTTTCAAAACGCGTGTGTTTTGTGAACGGTGTTTTGAGAATTGATTATGATTTGATTATTTTGAATGTTGAAGGATTTTATGAGGATACTCCTCTTGTTTAAAGTTATGGAATTGTGTATTCCGTATTTAAGCTTGTTATTGTATTTTTGAAGAGTTTGGTAATGGTGTCGAGTTAATGGCCATCTCTAGTGAGTATTCTTAATGAACTTACATTCTTAGCATGTTGGTATTGCATGAGTAACGTGTGTGTGTGTATGCTCACTACGGGTTAGATCCGACGGGGTCTCGGTAGGGCTCCACGAAGCTGTGGACCGCGAGCTTGCTTTTAACCACTGTGGGTTAGATCCGACGGGGTCTCGGCAGGATCCACGAAGCCGTGGGTCCGCGGTTAATTGTGGTGCATTTTGCAAATGTGATTTGATATTGGCATTTAGGAAATGAGTGCTTTTGAACGGTTTTCATGATTGCATACATTGACTAAGTGTGTAAGAGGTAAGTTGTTCGTTTGGCCTACTTGGCTAGGATGGCTCTAGAGTATTTTGTGGTTTATGTTTTAAATCCTTTATTTGTGGATTTTGATGTTGGGATACGAACCTCGTGGTCGTTCTTGTGTACTGTGAGTTGATGAGATTTGGGGCTAAAATCCCAAGGGTTTTGTAAAAGTCGTTTTACGGATTTGGGGCTAATTGCCCAACGATTTGTATTATGTCATTTTCATTAATGTAAACTTTTGGTGCGACGACTCCCTTTGTCTTTTGGATTTTTGAAAAGTAGGATTTGATAATCCTAAATTGTTTTCTATTAAAACTCTCGATGGCATTCTAAACCGTTTTATAAATTATTCCCATTGATTTATGATATTTCGTTTTTGAAATGTTTCCTCAAACCCTTGCCTCGGGAAGTACTTTTCGTTTCGTTTGGATCTTTGAGGATCCTCGGTTGTTATTCGTGGAATGTGAATTGTATGGCTCGTATTTGCACTTTGTATTTGCACTAGCAAAAGCAGTGGAGTTTGCTAACCCCAGTATTCGGGGTGGATGTCTGTTTTGCATTCGGGTTTTGGAGCATAACACAGTGGGTCACGAAGGATGATGAGAGATGATCGATACTAATCACATGAGGAACCGTATATCGTGTGTTGGTTCGGTTGTACTTTATTTTCATTTCTTTGTATTGTTCCGTTATGCAGGTGTAATTGTATTTTGTCCCCTGCGTGGGCATGAGTTGTATTTGAGTTGTATGTATTTGTGGAAAGACCAAATCGGTCTACTGAGTCAGTGTAGCCTTGAAGGCATTGTCGAGATGTTAAATGTCGATTACCAGCCTGGTAGATCCTCGAGGAGAGGGTCTACGGCGTGTAATATCCCTGAGTGGATTGGGGGTGTTACAACATATTCCAACAACAATCCAAGCTTACACGAAGAAAACGGAAGGAAATGCCCAAAATTCAAAATTCTAGATCCAAGAGATTATTACCTTGATTTGATGTGATGGGGATGATGAAATGATGATTAATCCGATGATAAGCTTGAAGATGATAATTTGTGGATTCAGATCGAAGAGAACTCTCCAAATCGCCCGAAATCGCCCAAAACCGCCGAAGGAATGAAGTGGGATGAGGAAATGACGAAATGGACTGCACTGTCCAATATACAGCAAATCCCAGTTAGTGTGCGCTAGCTCCTGTGCGTAGCGTACACTAACGGGTGTACTGGGTAGTCTAGTACCCTCTGATCGCAACGGTAGCGTGCGCTACGTACCTCTTGTAGCGTGCGCTACAACCATGTACTTAGCGTGCGTTAACCCAAAATATTAGCGTGCGCTAACAATTTATCTGGTGTCCAGTACTAAAGTCCAGACCTTCTGTCCTCTGATCTGCTCGCGATAGCATGTGCTACATTCAATATTTAGCGTGCGCTACTACACTAATTGTGTACACTAAAAACCAATCGTAGCGTGCGCTATGAATTAATCCAATTCAGTCCAGTACCCACTGGACTCTGCCTGTCCGACCTTAGTGTGCGCTATACCAATTGCGTAATGTGCGCTTCTACAACCCACTAGCGCACGCTACTTACCATTTGTAGCGTGTGCTACTTATAACTCAGCTGCAGTCCAGTGCCTTCTGGACTGTCATCCTGAACAACATTAGCGTGCGCTAATGCTGAGTGGTAGCGTGCATTACCTGTACTCAATTAGCGCACGCTAAAGAGAGTACGTAGCGTGCGCTACTCCTCATACACAGCCCACTACAAAGATTACAATGATGATACGCTCGGCCCGACTATCCAACCGGGTTGAATGATGAATAACCACTGATACACGATACAAATTACTCCACATGGTGAAAACAATGAATGAATATGAGTGACAAATGATCATTAATGAGTGAAAATTACTGAGTGACAATTACTGAACGATAATTACTGAATGATAATGACTGAATTACAACCGGGTATTACATACACCCTCCCTTAAAAGAGTTTCGTCCCCGAAACTAAGGGTCAAACAATTCGGGATGACTCTCCCGCATACTATCCTCGGTTTCCCAAGTAGCCTCTTCGACTCCGTGTCTAGACCACTGAATTTTTACCAAAGGAATCGTCTTATTCCTCAACTGTTTGATTCGCCGCTCTAAGACTCGTATAGGACGCTCCTCATATGAATGATCATCGGCGATCTCAATTTCGTCGAACTCAAGTATGTGACTCGGGTCGGCAACATACTTTCGTAACTGAGAGATGTGAAACACATTATGAATTTGGCTCAATGCCGGAGGTAAGGCCAATCGATAAGCTAACTCGCCTACTCGATCTAAAATCTCAAACGGTCTAATGAATCTCGAACTCAACTTTCCCCTCTTCCCAAAATGGAAGATATCTCGACTCGGGGATACCCTGACCAAAACATGGTCACCCGACTCGAACTCTAATGGCCGACGACGGTTATCTGCATAAGATTTCTGTCGACCCTGAGCGGTCAACAAACAACTCCTGATCAAAGCTACCTTCTCACGGGCGGTTATAAGCATATCGGGCTCGGTGACAATTGATTCTGATAAGTCATCCCAACACAAAGGAGATCGACAATGACGACCGTACAAGGCCTCGTAAGGTGCCATCTTAATCGAAGCATGCCAACTATTATTGTACGTGAACTCAATCAACGGTAGTTGGGCTTCCCAATCATCTTTCGAATCGAGAACACATGCCCTCAACATGTCCTCCAAAGTCTGAATAGTCCTCTCTGATTTTCCGTCGGACTGAGGATGAAAAGCTGTACTGAGATTAAGCTGAGTTCCCATAGCACGATGAACTGATTTCCAAAAGTGTGACACGAATCGCCCGTCACGAAAAGAAACGATACTCTTAGGAGTACCGTGCAATCTCACTATCTCTTTGATAAACAACTGGGTAAGTCTCTCGGGAACCCACATATCCTTAATCTCAAGGAAATGAGCTGATTTAGTTAAGCGGTCCACAATTACCCAGATTGTATTCATGCCACGAGGACTCATCGGAAAACTCGTGATGAAGTCCATTGAAATATCTTCCCACTTCCACTCTGGAATAGGGAGAGGTTTCAGCATACCCGCCGGTCGCTGATGTTCTATCTTGACTTGCTGACAGGTTAAGCATCTCGAAACAAATTCTGCGACTTCTCGCTTCATATTACTCCACCAGTAATTTTGTTTCAAGTCTTTGTACATCTTGCTAGACCCCGGATGAACGGAATAAGGGGTAGCATGAACTTCTCTCAAAATCGAGTTTTTCAACTCGTCATTCGCCGGTACGCACAACCGATTCTTAAATCGCAAAAGTCTATCCTCGTGGACCACAAATCCAGAGGCTTTCCCCTGAGCCACTTCATCTCGAATGCGTAACAAAAATGGGTCCGAACCCTGATTCTCCCTGATCGTTTCCTCGAGTGGCGATGAAATCTCTAACGTACAAAGTTGCCCTTGTACTCGCTGTAATCAGACCTCGATCTCGGGTCTCAAAAATTCCTGCTGAAGTTTCTTCTGAACTGTTAATCGAGCAAGCATATGCTCCTGAACGGACTTACGACTCAAGGCGTCGGCGACAACATTCGGCTTGCCTGGGTGGTAAAGTATCTCAATATCATAATCTTTGATTAGTTCCAACCACCGTCTTTGTCGCATATTTAAATCCTTCTGAGTAAATATATACTTTAAACTCTTATGATCGGTGAATATCTGACAGGTAACGCCATAAAGATAATGACGCCAAATCTTCAATGCGAAAACCACGGCTGCTAGCTCCAGGTCGTGGGTTGGATAATTAACCTCGTAAGGTCTCAATTGTCGTGAAGCATAAGCAATAACTTTCCCGTTCTGCATTAGTACACATCCGAGACCCTGTTCGGACGCATCACTATAAACCACAAATCCTTCCGTCCCTTGCGGTAAAGGAAGGACAGGTGCTGAAATTAACCGGCTCTTGAGTTCCTCAAAACTCTGTTGACATGCGTCGGACCACGTGTATTTCTTATCTTTCCTTAAAATATTCATCATGGGTTGAGCGATTTTAGAAAATCCTTCCACAAACTGCCGATAATAACCGGCCAATCCGAGAAAGATTTGGATTTTCTTAACATTCTTCGGAGGTAGCCAATCGCAGATAGCCTCCGTCTTCTGAGGGTCGACACGAACTCCGTCTGATGAAATTACATGTCCGAGAAACGTCACTTCGGACATCCAGAACTCACATTTGGAAAACTTCCATAAAGTTGCTCTCGTCTCAACATGTCGAGCACTTGATGAAGGTGGAACTCGTGCTCCTCCCGGTCACGAGAATAAATTAAAATGTCATAAATGAAGACAACCACGAAGTGATCCAAATAGTCGATGAAAACCCGATTCATTAACTCCATGAATACCGTAGGTGCATTAGTTAACCCAAACGGCATCACCACAAACTCATAATGACCATAGCGTGTTCGGAACGCCGTCCTTGCGATATCCGACTCTCTAATTCGCAACTGATGATATCCAAATCTTAAGTCGATCTTGGAAAATACTGAGGCTCCCTGAAGTTGATAGATCATCGATACGGGGTAGAGGATATTTGTTCTTGATCGTCACTCGGTTCAATTCCCGATAATCAATACACAAGCGGAACGAACCATCCTTCTTCTTGACAAATAACACTGGTGCTCCCCACGGGGACTCACTCGGTCGAATATAACCCTTCTCGGTCCAATCCTCTAATTGATTCTTCAACTCTTGCATTTTGGTCGGGGCCATCCGGTACGGTGCCTTCGATATTGGGGACGTACCAGGCTCCAACTCAATCATGAATTCCACATCTCTCTGTGGAGGCAAGCCAGGTAATTCATCTGGAAATACCTCAGCATATTCTCTCACTATAGGAATATCTGTTAACATTACTGATGGTTTCTCGGTCTTGGTCATATAGCACCAATAACCAACACACCCCTGACTGAGTAATTTCACTGCGTTCATCAAGTTGATGACTCTCCCGGAACAGCTGGGATTACCTCCCTGAAATACACATTCGACCCCATCGTCTGAAATGATAGTGACCATACGCTTACGGACACTAATGAAGGCATCATGACGATCCATCCAATCAATACCCAAGATGACGTCGTACCTTAGATAGAATATCAAGTGTACCTGAGATCATCCAGGCCTCTGGATCGTCGGTCTTCTTCATCTCATAAATTCGGGGCTTGCCGGCCCCTGAACCGGACGCTCCTGTCTGATATCTCTTGGCTCCGCCTTTATTTGATCCTGTCGTCTTGAACGACGCGGACTGAGTGGCCTGATTCTGCACCACTGAATGTCTCGGGGCCTGAGATGATGCCGGAGTAGGTTTTGAGTCTCTTCGGCAAAAACAGGCCTTATGCCCAGCAATCCCACGGTTATGGCACGTGGCAGTCTGCCTCGGACACTTGGTGCTAAAATGACCCTGGTCTTCACAGTTGAAATAGGTGATCGCCGAACTGGCCGCTCGCGACTGATATTTCGCAGGTCTAGGCGCCATAGGAGGTTGCTCATAAAAAGTAGAGCCCGCACGAGGTTTCTTGAAAGTGGCCTGACTGCCGTCAGACTGATTACGATTCTTTGACTTCTTGCCAGCAGATGAAGGTTGTTGCTTAGCAATCTCCTTAGCAGTAAGCTCATAAGTAAGAGCTTTCTCAATGAATTTGGCCAGAGTGGTGCAATTGTGATTAAGAAACTGCATCCGCATACGAGGCTTCAACCTCTTGCTGAAATATTTAATCTTGTTTGCCTCAGAGTGAATGAGGCGAAAGGATGTAGCTCCTGAGATTTCTCGGCGATGGCGAGAACATCGTCGTCCGTTGAGAGGTCGGGAGTGAGTAATTCTGACAACTTGGCCTCCCTGAGTGGGGCCGGATAATACCTCTTCATCATGAGAGTCCTGAATTGATCCCAAGTACAAGATCTGTCGGTGGGCTTCAACGATAACCACCATGAATGTGCGCCCTTACCAAGATAGTAAGCCGCAACTGAAACTTTTTGCCCTTCAGGACACTCCACCATAGCAAACAACTTCTCGAAATGCTCAAGCCAGTGAACAATGGCGAGAACATCGTCATCCGTTGAGAGGTTGGGAGTGAGTAATTCTGACAACTTGGCCTCCCTGAGTGGGGCCGGATAATACCTCTCCATCATGAGAGTCCTGAATTGATCCCAAGTACAAGATCTGTCGGTGGGCTTCAACGATAACCACCACGAATGTGCGCCCTTACCAAGATACACTACTACAAAAACAACATTTACTGACACTTAGTTTCTGACACTTTATCAAAAGTGTCAGTAACTTCAGACATTTGACTCATTTTTTTTTTAACATAATTGTGTCATAAGCTACTGACACTTGAGTATCAGTAACTTGAGTATCAAAATTTACCGACACTTAAATATCAATAATAAAAAAAACTCAATTTATTTAAAACATATTATTTATTTATAATACTCAGAATTCTACTCAATCGAGAGAAGTATCTCTCTCTCCCTCATTTACATCACGCCGCCCCCATCTTCACATTCACCAACGACTGTTCTGCTTCGATCTCCGGCGGGTTCCTTCCCTGTCTTCCGCAAAATCTTCCTCAGGTAAACACTCTGTCTCTAAATCTTTTCATCTATTTCATTCTTCTTTAACCCTTTTCATCTGTTATGGTTGATTAATTCTGAAAAAACTAGTCCCTATCTCCCTCTTCTTCATTCGCTCGCCAACACGGGTGTTCTTTACTGAGTCTGAAGGTTAGATTTTTCTTCCTCTTGTTTGATATCATATTATTTTAGTTCAGATGCTTAGTATGTTTAGTGAAAATCAATCTGATATGGAGGGGAGAGTGATGGTTTGTGCCTCGACTGGAGATGGGAACATAAGAATGGGCGATTTTGTTTATATCCTTGAGGTTTGAGGGTATCAGCTGCTTGTTCAAGAATATTTCCAATATCCTTTGGTAGCATCTTTCCAAAAACCCTAATTGCTTCTTTTACTAGTGTCTATTGTTTTTTTCTGAAATTTTCATTGATATATGATGATTTGTGAGGTTTTCATTGATATATACACGAGATTTTCACTGTCATCATCAGAATCGTTTTTTTAATCTGAGTTTGCATTTTTTTATTTTTTTTATTTAATTGAGAAAGAGAAAGAAAGATGAGTTTCAAAGAGGAGGGAGAAAATGAAAGGGCTGATATGAGGAAGCCATTTTTTACATTCATTTCATATTGGTAGATTTTGATTTAATTGTCTTTCTTAGTATCCACTTTTATTTATTTCATCCTTCCATTATTATTTTTGTCAACTTTCACAATGATGTAATGTAGCCTTAACCTCAACAAACTATAAATCCAACGTCACCTCTCATTCACCAAAATTGTCTTTTTTGTAAACTTTTATATTTGTAAATAGAATAATTTATGAATGTTTACCTACAGATATAATGATCATTTATATCTTACATGGTTCTAAATCAGGATCCAGTAACCGGCCTTCCAACATGGCATGTTCGGCCTTCGTCTCCCCTGCTGTTGTAAGAATATTTTCTACTAAAAATCTAAAATTGATATGCTATGCTGGTTTTAAAGACTTGCTAATGTTCATGTAGAACATTAGTATTCATCAGATAGTTGGAGATATAAGACTGAGAATAAGTAGCAGTGATTGATGTGGCTGGAGCTTATTGCTAACGAGTGTATTTAAAACAGTATTTTGGTCTTGTTTATTATCATCTCTTCATATTGTTTTTGCATGTTTAATCTCTTTTATTGTTTTCTGACCCTTAACTGGCTTGGACTCAACAGGTATGGCTTTAGCAAAGAAGTTGTTGAGTGCCCCAGTAATTTTGTAGTAAATGTTTTTTAACAGCTTCTCTATCTTGAAAACCTCGTTAGTTTTTGGACTTCGAATCAACTCCTCCCATGCAGAAATATTTTGTCTTGGTAAATTGATTGCTTTAAGTATAGAGTATGTTTTGAGACATGCATTGCATAACAACTGAGTTGAAACCGGAGATCACCAAATAATTCTTAGTGTGTGTATACATGCTTTTGGATTTTATATCTGAATATGTATAAACGATGTATGTATAAATGTAAAGCTCTAAAGAGCTCAAGTATATTTGCTTATATAGGCTGAGTAGGCGATTCTAGATTGTGACTTACAGTCTCACAGGTACTGGTGACTGTGACTTTTCTCCTCTTGATTAGATCAGCAACTATTATTTTCGTCTAATAACAACATCGGTTTGGGAATCAGTTCTCGTTATTTGGTTCCTTGTCGAATGTGGGAGCTATGGTTGGGGCAATAACTAGTGGTCAGATTGCTCAGTACATTGGGCGAAAAGGGGTATGTGTAAGAATATTGTTTTCCCCTTCGGAATATATTGATGTATAACCCTACAAATAAAAGGTGTTTATAATTTAGAAGACAATGGGATTTTTTTGTAATTAGACTAAAATTCGCTTTTTTTTGGTGACGGTATGGTTTGCCATTTGTGTCGCCGAACAATCTGCTTGTGTTGATCATAAACGGTACCGGATCTGCCATTAAATTAGTCTACGTCTTTGATATATCGATATTCGCGGCGAAGAAGGAGAAAGGAAAGATTGTGGGGGGCCATAGCGGTCATTGTTCGGAACCATTGCTTTCGTTTCTATGTTTGCTCTCCATGGCAATGGCAGGAAGCTTTTCTGTGGTGTAACAGCCACTATTTTCTCCATCATTATGTATGGTTCACCTTTGACAATCATTGTAAGTTTTTCGTTTCGTTCTTCTATCCCTTTTTCTCTTTGATATGTTTTTTGTTTTCTGTTATTTTCTTTACTTTTTAGGGTGATTATTATTGAAACCAACCCCTGAGGTTTCACCTAATTATAAGACATTTAAGTTATTTTTATAAATTATATACACCACACTGGCTTTCTTGAAGTTCTGTGACTGTAAGGAGAGACGGATTCTGGGGGTGTTTCGAAAAATTTGAAAGATAAATTTGAATTTTTGTAGTTAGGCTAAACCTCAGGGGATGTTTTGTAAAGCGAAACAAATTTTGTGGTAATATTTTGAAAATCTGAAAGATCAATGGGTTCTTTTGTAATTAGGTCAAATCGCAGGGGAGGTTTTGTAAAGAGAAACAAATTTTGTTGGGTATTTTGAAAATTTGAAATGTTCTTTTTTGTAATTAGGCTAAACCTCAGGGAAGTTTTGTAAAGAGAAGCAAGGTTTGGATTAACTAGTTTCCATATTCCCATCAATAAGAAGACGACAGTTTTCTTATCCTGATGTTGATTAAAAATCTCACATTTTTTTATTAAAAATTTACATCAGGGAGAAATCGACGACTACCACAAGCTTATCGTGGAGGCAATGGATGATCCTAGCCGTAGATCCTGCCACAAGAACAGGCATTCGACGATACCAAGCACTCCGAGTGGTGTGATCGATGCCTATTTCAGCTCTGATAGCTCCGTCGAATCGTGGGCCGTTGGATCGTCCGTTTCTTCGTCGCCGGAGCCGTTGTTCAAGAGAAGCAGAGGTAGGAATCAGCACATGAGATTGGCTCCACTAAGCAATGTCTGGTTGGCATGGCTAATCGTATTGCTTCTTCTTCTACTTATTTATATGATATTGGCAATGGATTGGTACTCCATGATTTCACTATATTGCTTATGTTTTTATCGTACTTGGTGCAATTATGTGACATTTCTAGTGTATCTTACTGTTTTTTTCTGGCCAATCCCATGTGATGGATCAGATATATCTTTTGGCAATTGACTCTTCTTATCACCTTTTTGATTGGGGATGATGGAATTGGAGGGTGAGATTGGAGAGACATTATTGAAAAATTTCCGGCTTGAGTTTCATCACTTTACCTATTTTTTTTTGGGGGAGGGGTAGTGGTGGTGGTGGTTGATGACATCATTTTTGAGGTGAATTGCAAAAATCCCCCCCACCCCAAGATTCAGCCTAATTATTACAAGAGACCCCATAAGTTTTTGAAAATTACAAGAAAAAGAACAGGAGTAGTTTTTTTAGTTCACTTGCATTTTATCTCTAAACCATATCGCCGTGTTGCATTTTGGTGATCGCGTCTGGATGCATTTAGTCAGAAACCATCCTGGTTCGTCTTTGGCCTTCTTGGAAAAGACCCTTTTCTTGCTGTAAGTATTATATTTATATATATACCCTTAGTCTTTTTCTTAATCACTTTTCTTTCTTTTTCTTTTTGTTTTTTTTGGCAGATTAGCCTTAGTATTATATTTATATATATACCCTTAGTATTATATTTATATTTATACCCTTATTCTTTTTATATATATACTCCCACTGGTACTATTACTTCTTGCAAGGTAGTTTGATATTTGCTTTATATGGGAGATGTGTCGACTCATATATCTATTGGTATCCTCCTTTTTGTCGTTTAAAGCCTTTTTATTTAATTTTACTGGATTTGTTCATGTTTCGTACTGCAGGTTATGAGTGATCCCAGTGGGAGAAGCAGAGGTTCTGGATTTGTTGCATTTTCAACTCCGGAAGAAGCTTCCGAAATTTGTGAATTGATACACTTCTAGATGACATTTCATTATAAAATGCATGGGCTGATGAATATAATGCTTTTACGATTTCAGCTCTCTCAGATGAACATGAAAATGGTGATCAGTAAGCCATTTTATGTTGCACTTGCACAGCGGAAAGAAGAGAGAAGAGAAAGGTTACAGTAGTAGTTTAAAAAGATTTTGAGTTTTGTATTCCCTGCTCTTTTTTTCGAGACTAAAACGTCATCGACTGATTTTGATTATTCAATTTAATAATGTATTTCCGATGTTTTATAAGTGAGTTGTTTGTTTGATAATTTTAATTTATGGTAATTTTTTTCCATGTAATTATACCGAAAAATGTAGTTAAGATAAAAATAGAATTGAGATAAAAATAGATTTTTTTTTCACAAATCTGAACATATACTGACACTAAAATAGTGTCAGTAATTATTTTTACTGACACTTCATAATAGTGTCAGTAATGCTAAAGCCAGAACATACTGACACTAATGTTTAGTGTCAGTAAAAAATTAATTACTGACACTATTTTAGTGTCAGCAAAACAAAATACTGATGCTATTTAAGTGTCAGTATTTATTGACTCTTGTATTACTGACACTAAAAATTAGTGTCAGTATTTTCTGGCTTTAGCATTACTGACACTATTATGAAGTGTCAGTAAAACTAATTACTGACACTATTTTAGTGTCAGTAAAGAGGATATTTGTACTAGTGATAGTAAGCCGCAACTGAAACTTTTTGCCCTTCGGGATACTCCACCATAGCAAACAACTTCTCGAAATGCTCAAGCCAGTGAACAATATCCGCCGGCTCAGATGAGCCCTCAAAAGTAGGTGGCCTCTGGCGAGAGATGTCGCCAATGATACTGCTTACACCCCTCTCTTGCCCATGAGGTGGCGGCGGAGGAGCCTGTTGATTCTGAGTAGTTGAGTTCTGCATTGTCTCCATGAGGCGTGCCATTTGAGTCATATGGGCCATCATGCCCTATATAAAAGCGAGTGGATCAACTCGAACACCTTCTGATTGAGCTGTGTCCTGGGTACGACTCCCTGAAAGTGAGTGATCATTTCTGGGTGAATGAGTGGCGGCGTCGCTGCTCGATGAATTTGCATTATTCCTCGCGTTCGCGCGTGTATTCACACGAGCTCTCGGGTTTTGGCCTGCACCACGGCCTCTTCCCCCGCGTCCTCTGCCAGCTCTTTCCATACTGAAGTGGAAAGTCATATGATAATTATATATCTTGCATGAATATCACATTATGATTACGTTATGAAATGATGAAAATGAACATACGCGCTCAAACATAATGATTACATGAATGATCAACTGAGATGACGTGATTATATGATGAAATTCTTGAAATGATTATCTTGAACAAGTTAACAAGATTAAAGATATGATCCTCAAGATCAACAACTGAACAATGAAATGAACTGAGTGATTAATGAATTAACATGATCGACTTGATCCAAAATGAAAATGATAAAAGAGGATTGTTGACTGTTGAATGATGAATGGGTGATTCTTATTTCCAGAAATTATACCATGGCGTCAGAAATCTTACTGTTCTTTGATCTGAGGGGCTCGGCTCTTGCACAGGTCACACGTGACGCGAAAGTCCAATGATACTAGTCTGATGGACGATGATTTCAAATGAGACATGACTCGGAAGGTAGTATTCAAAACCACGCTCCGATACCAACTCTGTAACACCCCAAACTAGGCGGATATTACAGTGCCGTGGACCCCCAACTGGGATCCACCAGGCGGATGAAAATTAATGAATTAAATAATATAATTCTAGTACCGAACCACAATATATCATCAATCACTATGATGAGGAGTTTCATTACAACACACTCAAGATAATACCGAATACAAGTATATTTTATATGAAGATAAAATATACAACACTGAATGAAATGAATATCCAAAAGGAAGTCAACAGCGGAAATAAAATAAAGAAAACACGAGAGAATGAAAGGACTGGGCCCCCTACTAGTATCACTGGGACTCCTCACCGTCAGCATTCTCTTCCCGTGCCTTAGCCTTGCCATGACCTGAAAACAACATCCCCCAACGGGGTCAGTTACACAGAACAACAATCCTCAAGAGTTGAATAAACACAATCATGATATATCTTAATTATGAAATGACACTGAAGAGAGACATCATAGTACGCCCGTAATGGTATGTTCAAGTGCACAAGACGAGTCTACGGACACACCCGTCCTTGTACCTAATTAGTCTCATGGAGGTACATTACCGTGTGCACAGTCCAATGTGTCGGTGAACCCAACACATGACCATCACGTGCCCGACTAAAAATTCCACACATCCCCACCCGGACACGCAATATGAGCCCAGAAGGTCACATGGGCAAGGAATGACCATGAAGAATAATAATGAATAACAATCCGACAAAGTCAAGGATGACTCACCGAGATGAAATGATAGTGAAACGAATGATAACCCAATGAAATGATTGGAACCGTCATTCCTCATAAATGAAGTGATTAAGCGACAATTACAAGTCTCAATACGGTTAATACATTATGAATGAACTATGATTATGAATGAACAACAACGAAAGGAATGAATATCCTTTTAACCGAGTAAGAATTAACTTACTCAACCGGTGAAGAATGTCCTTCCTCGAACAGACGTCTTACAATGAGATGTCGGTCGCTCGAACAACCTTGAATTACATGATTACCAACAAACACTCAATATACGTATCAAACACGATTATAACCAACTCAAATGTCGATACAACAATATCCAAATTCATTGAGGCATTCTAACGAATACTTAGCAAACATACATCCTATGATAATATCCAATCCCGAATATATCGAACCCAAACTCCAAAATGAGTATTTAAATCACACAAAACACCTTCAATGATATTAATAATCCAATAGGAAACCACAACTTAAGGTTACGACAACTATAATCGGAAACCCCCAAAAATAGCCAAAGTCAATATCAAGGGTTCTTGAATAAATCTCCAAATGTTCAACAAATCCGAAATATACACCGAATAACCCATAGGAAAACCTGTATACAAGGTAGATAATCCATATCTAACATATTCCAACAACAATCCAAGCTTACACGAAGAAAACGGAAGGAAATGCCCAAAATCTGAAATTCGAGATCCAAGAGATTATTACCTTGATTTGATGTGATGGGGATGATGAAATGATGATTAATCTGAATGATAAGCTTAAAAATGATGATTTGTGGATTCAAATCGAAGAGAACTCTCCAAATCGCTCGAAATTGCCCAAAACCGCCGAATGAATGAAGTGGGATGAAGAAATGATGAAATTCCCTGCACTGTCCAATATATAGCAAATCCCAGTTTGTGTGTGGTAGCTCCTGTGTGTAGCGTGCGATAACGGGTATACTGGGTAGTCCAGTACCCTCTGATCTCAATGATAGCGTGCGCTACGTACCTCTTGTAGCGTGCACTACAACCATGTACTTGGCATGCGTTAACACAAAATGTTAGCGTGCGCTAACAATTTATCTGGTGCCCAGTACTGAAGTCCAGACCTTCTGTCCTCTGACATGCTCGCGATAGCGTGCGCTACATTCAATATTTAGCGTGCGCTACTACACCAATTGCGTACGCTAAAAACCACTCGTAGCATGCGCTATAAATTAATCCAATTCAGTCCAGTACCCGCTGGACTCTGCCTGTCCGACCTTAGCGCGCGCTACACCAATTGCGTAACGTGCGCTACTACAACCCACTAGCGCGTGCTACTTACCATTCGTAGCATGCGCTACTTATAACTCAGTTGTAGTCCAGTGCCTTCTGGACTGTCAGCCTGAACAACATTAGCGTGCGCTAATGCTGAGTGGTAGCGTGCGTTACCTGTACTCAATTAGCGCACGCTAAAGCAAGTACGTAGCATGCGCTACTCCTCACACACAGCCCACTACAAAGATTACAATGATGATATGCTCGGCCCGACTATCCAACCGGGTTGAATGATGAATAACCACTGATACACGATACAAATTACTCCACATGGTGAAAACAATGAATGAATATGAGTGACAAACGATCATTAATGAGTGAAAATTACTTACTGAACGATAATTACTGAATGATAATGACTGAATTACAACTGGGTATTACAGGATGCGTAACAGTAAACTTGAAAAATTAGATCTCAAGGAGTTATCTTTACACCCTTTATTTAGAGGATTACCAGGACAACTAAGGTAGACCTAAACAGACAACCTATATGTTACTTTCTGATTGAGGGAAGAAATTAGGAAAGCTATGGGTCAATTGACCGACAAGGACACTGTGCTTTGTTTAATAACTAGTTGTAGAAAGGATGTTGGTTCTGTTTGATAGGGAGATAGAATTAGATGGCTAGGAAATTGTCTACCATCCAGGGACAAGCTGGAATTGTGTAAGATGTCGATTTTGTTTGCCTTTGACTCTGTTTGAGGTTCGGTGGATATTAGAATCTGGTATTTTGATTCAAGTATCACAGATATTTATAGGGTTTTTTCATAGTCTATCTTAGAATTTGAATTCCATGTGTGTGTTATCTTTTGTGAAAGAATCAAAGAACTGTATTTGTGAAGTTTTCACCTTTGCTCCCTACTTCTCTTTCTTATTTCTTTTTTTTTGGGGAGTTACTGTGTAATATACGACGAAAATTCTTACCTACTGTTGTATTATTCGGATAATTCAATACTGTTGTAGTCTTGTTGCATTTGTTTAATGTTTATTGATGTTGGAATATATCATAATAGACTTGAATATAACTATCATTCGCACTGTGATTGATTCATTGACGTTATATATATGTGAATTGTATATGTTCATTCGGGGGGGCCAAGTCTTTTTTTGTCTGGTTATGTTCAAGGTGTGTAATGTTATCTTTCCGCTTTATTTAAATTGTTGACCGGATGCATTGTTATTTTAGGTATATTCCATCTTCATATTGTTTATACTTGTATTTTGGATCCTGTGTATAATAAGGCCGTTGTCCATACTACTGTAAACTCCTAATCAGAGTAAGTACTACTCATTGTGGTTCGGTATAACAAGTATTGCGTATTTAATCTGTATTTTGGGTATCGCCTGGTGGGTCCCAGTGTGGGGTCCACGGTACTGTAATGGCCGCCTTTTTGGGGTGTTACAGAAGATGGTATCGGAGCGCTGAGTCAATTTTTTTAGAGTCATTTTGAAATGAACTAGTATCAAGAGACCTTCGTGTCACGTGTGACCTGTGCAAGCGCCTGATCCTACGAGCCAAATGCGGTATGTGCTCTACGAGCCATGATTTAATTACTGGCATGATATTGATATTGGAATGAATCTCCTTGTTGATCCTGTTATTTTTGAGGATTTGTGGCAGGATTTACCTGATTGATAATTCGAGGTAAATTCTGGATTTATTATATGATTAAAATTATTCGACTCAACATCGATATGATATTCTGTGTGACACTCGTAGTGTCGATAATTCATTGTGAACCGTTTTCTTGAATATGTAATTCCTTGTTGCTATTGACTTAGCATGAATTTTGATTGGTATCATGAATTGTACTTATGATTATCACTATGATTTGATTCTTTCAGTATGGAAATAAATCTGAGAGGCCGTGGCAGGGGAGACGAGGCCGCGGAAGGGGCCGAATCCCGATACCACAAGCCAACAGGCGTGCGAATGCGGAGCATAGTTCCGCAGGCAGTGATTCGCCTTCTAGGGACCAATTGCACCACACTGGACGCGAGGATGCGCATGTCGATCCTTACGTTGTGATGCAAGGCATGATGACTCAGATGACCCGACTGGGTCAATTAATGGAAGCTATGTAGAGATCTACTACCGGCCAGCAACAGGGGCCACCTCCTGTACATGGCGGACCTATGAGCCGGATCATCAGCGACATCTCTTGCCAGCGACCCCCGACTTTTGAAGGCTCCTCTGAGCCTGCTGATATCGTGCATTGGATTGAACACTTCGAGAAATTATTCGATACGGTAGACTATCTAGAAGAGAATCGCATCTCCGTAGCAGCTTACTATCTTGGCAAGGGCGCCCACACCTGGTGGCTTTCAGTGAGTCCAGCTGATGGCGTATGTACTTGGGAAGAATTTAAAACATCATGCTAGACCTTTACTATCCAGGGCCACTCCGTGAGGCCAAACTGTCAGAATTGCTGAATCCAGACCCGTCTGAAGACGATGATGTATTATCTATTGCCGAGAAATTTCAGGCACTTCTTTCTTTTGCCTTGACGGTTGTCCGAACGGAGGTCGATAAGATCAAATATTTTCTCAAGAGGCTTAAACCTCAAATGAGAATGCAACTGTTGAATCACCACTGCACGACCCTACCAGAATTCATCGAGAAAGCTTTGGAGTACGAACTGACTGCGAAATAGATTTCTAAGAAGCAACCACAGTCCAACAACGAGAAATTCAGGAACCAGAACCAGACTGACAGCAACCGGGGAACATTCAAGAGGCCCCAACCAGTGCCAAATCCTTCTGAACGGCTACCCATGGCGTCTAAGCCAGCCGGATCGCAACCTCAAATGGTCAGCCTATCTGTTGTGTGCTATAACTGTGGAGTCCAGGGGCACATCAGTTCCAAATGCCCGAGGCCGGCTGTCGATTGCCATACTTATGGGAAGAATGGACATCGTGCTCGTTATTGTAGGAGTGGACCAGGACGTATTCCAACAGCATCTCATACTCCAGTTCAGTCTTTCGTCCAGGATCGTGTACCTCCGTCCACTTCTTATCAGACTACCGGGGCAAACGGAGGGATGGGCCATGGAAATCAAGCTGGTACATCTGGTACTGGGGCTGCAAAAGCCAGAGTCTATGAGATGAAGAAGGCTGACGATCCCAAAGCCAGCATGATTGTAGGTACTCTCGAGATCCGATTTCAGCCCGTCTGTGTTATTTTTGATATAGGTGCTGCAGACTCCTTTTTATCTGCTTCTTGTTTGAGTCGTTTACAATTAGATCATTTTTCCAATTGTGAACCTTATATAATTGGTCTACCCGATGATAGAAGAATTGTTAGGAATTGTGAAATGCAGAACTATTCGATTCGCATGAACGACCATGAGTGGTTGTCGAATTTAATTATGGTCGATTTACCTAAACATGATGTGATCTTGGGTATCGATTGGATGGATCGTCATGATGCCATACTTAGTGTCCGCAAGCGAACAGTGACCATCACATCTGACGATGGTGTTGAGTGTGTTTTTCAGGGTGACAATCCCAGCCGTTCCGGGAGAGTCATCAGCGCTATGAAAGTGGTGAAACTTCTTAATCAGGGATGTATTGGTTATTGGTGTTACATGACCAAAATAGCGGACCGACCAGTCGAATTGGCTGATATTTCGGTAGTCCAAGACTACCAGATGTATTTCTAGATGAGTTGCCAGGCTTACCTCCACATCGTGGTGTAGAGTTTACTATAGAGTTAGAGCCAGGTACGTCCCCGCTTTCGAAAGCACCATATCGTATGGCTCCGACTGAGATGCAGGAATTAAAGCACCAGCTTGAGGATTTGACGGAGAAGGGCTATATTTGACCTAGTGCGTCCCCTTGGGGAGCACCAGTGCTATTTGTACGGAAGAAAGATGGATCTCTGCATTTGTGCATTGATTATCGTGAGCTGAACAGGGTAACCATTAAGAACAAATATCCATTACCTCGCATTGATGATTTATTAGATCAGCTTCAGGGAGCTGCTGTGTTTTCCAAGATCGACTTAAGGTCCGGTTACCATTAGCTGAGGATTCGTGAGTCTGACATTTCGAAGACCGCTTTTCGCACTCGCTATGGGCATTACGAGTTCGTAGTGATGCCTTTTAGACTAACTAATGCACCAACAATATTCATGGAGTTGATGAATCTGGTCTTTATTAATCATCTGGTTTGTTTTGTAGTCGTTTTTATTGGCGACATTCTGATCTACTCTCGTGACCATGAAGAGCATGAACGTCATCTCTATCAAGTTCTTGAGGCGTTGAGGCGGGAACAACTTTATGGAAAATTTTCCAAATGTGATTTTGGATGCGTGAGGTTATTTTTCTCGGCCATGTGATATCAGCCGATGGGGTGAGAGTAGACCCTCAAAAGATAGAAGCTATCTGAGACTGGCTACCTCCAAAGAACGTGAAGAAAGTTCGTAGTTTCTTGGGGCTAGCAGGTTATTACCGACGATTCGTGGAAGGTTTTTCCATGATTGCGCCAATGACTAACCTGTTAAGGAAGGATAAGAAGTATTTATGGTCAGAGGCATGCCAGCAGAGTTTTTATGAACTTAATAGTCGATTGATTTCAGCACCTGTTTTGGTTCTACCAAAAGGAACGGAAGGATTCGTGGTGTATAGTGACGCGTCGAGACAGGGCCTGGGGTGTGTGTTGATGCAGGAAGGAAAGGTGATTACCTATGCATCGAGACAATTGCGACCCTATGAAGTTAACTATCCGACCCATGACTTGGAACTAGCAGCCATGGTCTTGGCTTTGAAAATCTGGCATCATTATCTGTATGGAGTTACTTGCCAGATTTTTACGTATCACAAGAGCCTGAAGTACATTTTTACTTAGAAGGAGCTAAACATGAGGCAGGGAAGGTGGATAGAGCTGATTAAATACTATGATATCGAGATCCTTTATCATCCGGGTAAAGCAAATGTGGTTGCTGACGCTTTGAGTCGCAAGACAGTACAGGAGCAGATGCTTGCCCGCTTGACTGTCCAGATAAAATTGCAGTTAGAGTTTGTAAGGCCGGAAATCGAAGTCTGATTACAGCGTATTCATGGACAACTCTGCTCACTTGAGATTTCATCAAACCTCGATGATATAATCAGATCGAAGCAGGTCACGGACCCATTCTTATCTCGAGTTCGGGATGAAGTAACTCAAAGGAAAGCCCCTGGATTTGTAATCCACGAGGATGGATATGCTTCAGGAATCGAGTTTGTGTTCCCGCAGACGAAGAGTTGAGGAACTCTATCCTGAAAGAGGCTCATGTTAACCCGTACTCCATTCACCTGGGATCTAGCAAGATGTATAAGGATTTGAAGCAATGTTATTGGTGGGGGAATATGAAGCATGAAGTCGCAGAATTCATTTCGAGATGTTTAACCTATCAGCAGGTTAAGATTGAGCATCAGCAACCCACAGGGATGCTAAAACCACTCCCGATTCCCGAGTGGAAATGGGAGGACATATCGATGGATTTTATCACTAGCTTACCGACAAGTCATCGAGAAATGAATACGATTTGGGTGATTGTGGACCGTCTGATCAAATAAGCCCATTTTTTGGAGATAAAAGACATATGGGGACCCAAGAGATTGGCCCAGCTATTTATCAAAGAGATTTAAGGTTACATGGTACCCCCAAGAGTATTTTATCAGATCGTGACGTGCGATTCGTGTCACATTTTTGGAAAGCAGTTCATCATGCGATGGGTACACATTTGAACTTCAGCACAGCATTTCATCCACAGACTAATAGTCAGACTGAGAGGACTATCCAGACTCTATAGGATATGTTGAGGGCATCCATTCTTGATTGGAAGGATGATTGGGAAGCCCAATTGCCTTTAGTGGAATTCACTTACAATAATAGTTGGCACGCTTCGATTCAGATGGCACCTTATGAAGCATTGTATGGCCGTCGTTGTAGGTCCCCTCTGTGTTGGGACGATCTGTCTGAATCTTTGGGTATGTAACCCGATATGTTGTTAGCAGCCCGTGAGAAGATCGCTCCGATAAGGAGTCGTTTGTTAACGGCTCAAAGCCGACAGAAGTCTTATGCAGACAACCGTCGACGACCACTTGAGTTCGAGGTCGGCGACCATGTACTAATGAAGATGTCCCCTACTCAAGGTGTTTTTCGTTTTGGGAAGAGAGGCAAGCTGAGTCCGAGGTATATCGGGCCGTTTGAGGTTTTGGAACGAGTAGGCGATCTAGCCTATCGCCTGGCGTTTCCACCAGCTCTGAGCCGGATTCATAACATGTTCCATGTCTCCCAGTTGAGGAAATATGTTGCTGATCCGAGTCATATACTTCAGTTCGATGAGATCGAAATAGTGGAGGATCATTCGTACGAAGAGCGCCCCATACGGATACTTGAGAGGAGGGTCAAATAGTTGCGGAACAATACGATTCCCCTACTGAAGGTTCAGTAGTCGCGACATGGAGTTGAGGAGGCCACGTGGGATACGGAGAGAAGCATGCAAGAGAGGTATCCCGAATTGTTTACCCCTTAGTTTCGGGGACGAAACTCCTTTTAAGCGGGGAGTTTGTAATATCCGACAGAAATTCTTACCTACTGTTGTATTATTCGGATAATTCAATACTGTTATAGTCTTGTTGCATTTGTTTAATGTTTATTGATGTTGAAATATATCATAATAGACTGGAATATAACTATCATTCGCACTGGGATTGATTCCTTGACGTTGTATAGATAGGTACATTTTTGGGCTAGTAATTCTGTGTTTAACGTACGCTAACACTTTAGCCTAACGTACACTATCTTGTTTGCTTTACATATGTAAGGAAGTGCTGTTTACGTACGTAATGCTTGTAGTCTTATCCGATCTCAACTTTCGGCGTGTGGGGTCGGGTGTGATTCGAATATCTGACCTTTTTGTAGCAACCTAGTTGACCTACATTACATACGTAATGCACCAAGCCATAACATACGTAACGTTGTTTGTGTTTTGAGTCAGTAGCCTCTGGAACTAGATTACGTACGTAACACTTTTGGTGTAGCGTACGTAAAGTTGCTAGCGTATGTTATTCACATGTGTATAACGTACGTAACGAACTGTGCAGTTATAAAAGGACAACTTGTGTCTTTCGTTTTGCACATCCAACTCCAATTTTTCTCCCCTATAATCATCCCTCCTGCCTCTCTAGACCAATTCTACCTACTTCCAACTTGTGTTTGAGTTTTTGGAGCTTATTGATTGGAAGTTTAGAGTCATTCTTGCAGCTTGGAGTGTGTTCTTGTGGTTTCGGTGTTTTGTTCTTCATTACTGAAGGTATGTAGTACGATTTTACTCTCTATTTTCATAGTCTTGATGTTAGTAATATAGTACACTACACCTAATGATTGAATTAATCAAGTAGAACATGTCTGTAGTTAAGCTTTTAACAACTTAGTGATGAATATGGTGATTAAGGGTTTTGAAATGATGTATTCATGATGTTTTAATGATGGTGATCATGTTTAGTAAAACCACACTCTTCTTGCTGAACTACTAACAACACTAGGACAATAACAATCTTTAGTTTCATTCTATACAGGTTGATTTGTAGAAATGTTATCATTATACTAAATCGAACTATCATGTTTAGGAAGATTTTGAACTAGATGAACTTATGTTTTTCATCGGATTTGGTTGAACCTCGAATTATATCAACATAAGGTTATAGTTTCAGAGATGTTTAATTCACCTCGATGATGATTTCATGATGATCTTGTGATGAATAACTCGACCATATCATTAACCTAGCTAGGTGAATGCATATGTATGATAGTTGATTCTTCTAGTTAGTAAGAAGATTATAAGAGTGGTGCAGATTTTCACTTTCAACCATCTATGATGTTCTTGATAGATTTAAAGGTTATAAGATAATATTTGCATAATATGTTCTTGATAAGTTCTTAGTCATAAGAAATCATGCGAATATTCGGTAACATCTTGTAAACCGATTGTAAAAATGAGTTGAAGTAACTAGAGTTCTTGGAATAGAACTTCAATATCTTGAGAAAGTTGAACTATTCAAATGGAAATTAGGATGTCGTCTCACTAAATTCGATATCAATGACTACATGAATGTGTTATTGAGAGAAGTATATTTCATTCAAGGTTGATTGTTCGAGTAACCGATATTAGTCGAGGACCGTTCGTTCGTTCGACAAGGAAGGATTACTCTCGTCTCCGTATTGAGGAAAGTTATCTTGCTTGGATATAATGATGTTTGGATTCTTGTGATGGTTATGCATTTCATGTATATGAAACACTTATGAATTTTTGATCCGTGATTTGATATTATTCTTGATGATGTTCCGTTTTCATCGTGGGATTGCATTCCCAAGTTCATGACTTTTGAATCGTTGATATCATTGATCCTTATTGTCATTTCGGTGAGTTTCTTGATCCGTAATCGGATATGTGATTTATTGAATTCGTTGTTATTTTGTATCATGACATATCCGGAATCATATCTGCGTTCCGATTGGTTATTGTGTAGGATTTTTAGCCAGGCACATATATAGTCATGTGTGGATGTTTCCGTATTGGACTGTGCACACGAGACATAGTTCGTGAGGCTAATTAGGTACATTGTCCCACGTATATCCTGGATTCCGTATACGGGGTGGATATGTGCACTGACACATTTCTGGATCGGGCGTACTATGATGTCCATCTTGAGCCATACTATTTTGGTCGTTCATAGTCCATATATATTTGGATATGTTCGACGTTTTGTGACTAACCGTTCATATGCCCGAGGGGTATGTTTGTTAGTCAGGATGTTTTCCTTGAAATCTAATATATATGTGAATTGTATAATGTCCTGAGAAATCATTTATCATGTATATCTGACCCTGTGTTGGCGAAATACTTGTGTTGTATTTTAAATCGAGGCAAAGGCAAGGCACATGAAGATCATGGTGACGGTGAAGGGTTCGAAGGATACTAGTTCGGGTGCCCCAAGTCTTTTGTTGTCTGGTTATGTTCACGCTGTGTAATGTTATCTTTAAACTTTATTTAAATTATTGACCGAATGTATTGTTATTTTAGGTATATTCCATCTCCATATGGTTTATACTTGTATTTTGGATCCGGTGTATAATAAGGTCGTTGGCCATACTACTGTAAACTCCTAATCGGAGTAAGTACTACTCATTATGGTTCGGTATCACAAGTATTGCGTATTTAATCTGTATTTTGGGTATCGCCTGGTGGGTCCCATTATGGGGTCCACGGCACTGTAATGGCCGCCTTTTTGGAGTGTTACAGAAGATGGTATCGGAGCGCTGAGTCAATTTTTTTAGAGTCATTTTGAAATGAACTAGTATCAAGAGACGTTCATGTCACGTGTGACCTATGCAAGCGCCTGATCCTACGAGCCAAATGCGGTATGTACTCTACGAGCCATGATTTAATTACTAGCATGATATTGATATTGGAATGAATCTCCTTGTTGATCCTGTTATTTTCGAGGATTTGTGGTAGGATTTACCTGATTGATAATTTGAGGTAAATTCTGGATTGATTATATGATTAAAATTATCCGACTCAACGTCGATATGATATTTTGTGTGACACTCGTAGTGTTGATAATTCATTGTGAACTGTTTTCTTGAATATGTAATTCCTTGTTGCTATTGACTTAGCATGAACTTTGATTGGTATCATGAATTGTACTTATGATTATCACTATGATTTGATTCTTTCAGTATGGAAATAAATCTGAGAGGCCGTGGCAGGGGGGACGACACCGCGGAAGGGGCCGAATCCCGATACCACGAGCCAATAGGCGTGCGAATGCGGAGCATAGTTCCGCAGGGAGTGATTTGCCTTCTAGGGACCAATTGCACCACACTGGATGCGAGGATGCGCATGTCGATCCTTACGTTGTGATGTAAGGCATGCTGACTCAGATGACCCAACTGGGTCAATTAATGGAAGCTATGCAGAGAGCTATTACTGACCAGCAATAGGGGCCACCTCCTGTACATGGCGGACCTGTGAGCCGGATCATCAGCGACATCTCTTGCCAGCAACCCCCGACTTTTGAAGGCTCCTCTGAGCGTACTGATATCGTGCATTGGATTGAACACTTCGAGAAATTATTCGATATGGTAGACTGTCCAGAAGAGAATCGCATCTCCGTAGCAGCTTACTATCTTGGCAAGGGCGCCCACACCTGGTGGCTTTCAGTGAGGCCAGCTGATGGCGTATGTACTTGGGAAGAATTTAAAACATCATGCTAGACCTTTACTATCCAGGGCCACTCCGTGAGGCCAAACTGTCAGAATTGCTGAATCGAGACCTGTCTGAAGACGATGATGTATTATCTATTGCCGAGAAATTTCAGGCACTTCTTTCTTTTGCCTCGACGGTTGTCCGAACGGAGGCCGATAAGATCAAATATTTTCTCAAGAGGCTTAAACCTCGAATGAGAATGCAACTGTTGAATCACCACTGTACGACCCTACCAGAATTCATCAAGAAAGCTCTGGAGTACGAACTTACCGCAAAAGAGATTTCTAATAAGCAACTGCAGTCCAAAAACAAGAAATTCAGAACTGTAACTGCATCGACAAAGAACCGGGGAACATTCAAGAGGCCCCAACCAGTGCCAAATCCTTCTGAACGGCCACCCATGGCGTCAAAGCCAGCCGGATCGCAACCTCGAATGGTCAGCCTATCTGTTGTGTGCTATAACTATGGAGACTAGGGACACATCAATTCCAAATGCCCGAGGCCGGCCATCGATTGCCATACTTGTGGGAAGAATGGAAATCGTGCTCGTTATTGTAGGAGTGGACCAGGCCGTATTCCAGCAGCATCTCATACTCCAATTCAGTCTTTCGTCCAGGACCGTGTACCTCCGTCCGCTTCTTATCAGACTACCGGGGCAAACGGAGGGATGGGTCGTGGAAATCAAGCTGGTACATCTGGTACCGGGGCTGCAAAACCCAGAGTCTACGAGATGAAGAAGGCGATGATCCCGAAGCCATCATGATTGTAGGTACTCTCGAGATCCGATCTCAGCCCATCTGTGTTCTTTTTTATACAGGTGCTTCACACTCCTTTTTATCTGCTTCTTGTTTGAGTCGTTTACAATTAGATCATTTTTCCAATTGTGAACCTTATATAATTAGTCTACCGGATGGTAGAAGAATTGTTGGGAATCGTGAAATGCAGAACTGTTCTATTCGCATGAACGACCGTGAGTGGTTGTCGAATTTAATTGTGGTCGATTTACCTAAAGATGATGTGATCTTGGGTACCGATTGGATGGATCGTCATGATGCCATACTTAGTGTCCGCAAGCGAACAGTGACCGTCACATCTGACGATGGTGTTGAGTGTGTTTTTCAGGGTGACCATCCCAGCCGTTCCGGTAGAGTCATCAGCGCTATGAAAGCGGTGAAACTTCTTAATCAGGGATGTATTGGTTATTGGTGTTACATGACCAAAATAGTGGATCGACCAGTAGAATTGGCCGATATTTCGGTAGTCTGAGACTACCAGACGTATTTCCAGATGAGTTGCCAGGCTTACCTCCACATCGTGGTGTAGAGTTTACTATAGAGTTAGAGCCAGGTACGTCCCCGCTTTCGAAAGCACCGTATCATATGGCTCCGACTGAGATGCAGGAATTAAAGCACCAGCTTGAGGATTTGATGGAGAAGGGCTATATTTGACCTAGTGCTTCCCCTTGGGGAGCACCAGTGCTATTTGTACGGAAGAAAGATGGATCTCTGCATTTGTGCATTGATTATCATGAGCTGAACAGGGTAACCATTAAGAACAAATATCCATTACCTCGAATTGATGATTTATTAGATCAGCTTCAGGGAGCTGCTGTGTTTTCCAAGATCGACTTAAGGTTCGGTTACCACCAGCTGAGGATTCGTGAGTCTGACATTTCGAAGACCGCTTTTCGCACTCGCTATGGGCATTACGAGTTCGTAGTGATGCCTTTTAGACTGACTAATGCACCGACAGTATTCATGGAGTTGATGAATCAGGTCTTTATTAATTATCCGGATTACTTTGTAGTCATTTTTATTGACGACATTCTGATCTACTCTCGTAACCATGAAGAGCATGAACGTCATCTCTATCAACTTCTTGAGGCGTTGAGGCGGGAACAACTTTATGGAAAATTTTCCAAATGTGATGTTGTGCGGCATTTAAACACGCCTCGAAGACGATCGTCATAGCAGTCGGGAGATCTACCATGAGAGATGTGCTCGGGGTAAACACCCTGAACTCGGCACCCACGGCGATCACCTTCTGTTGACTGGCGATCGTCTTTTGTTGATTGGCGATCGTCTCGTGCCGTGTTTTACTCCAACATCCGTCAAAAGTCATCAAAGCCCAAATCTCAGGCTGGGACCCGCATGCAGATCTCAAAAGGTGCTGACAGACAAGATCGGTGCCCACAGCCTGTCACCTACTTCACCTACCAACAGGGCCGCAGACCTGCGAACAGTACTGACAGACAAGACTCAGTGCTCACGATGTCACCAACTTCACCTACCAACAAGATCACCGAAAAGGTGGGTGACAGTGGCTCAGGGCGCATGCGAGTTCCCCGTCAGACCGTACAATCGGCTGTCAGTAACAACCGCGGACTTTAAGGGAAAAGCCCCACGCGACGAGACGATCGGCCGTCTTATTATAATTTAAATAACGACGATCGCCTGCGATTGCAGGGGGGCCCTCAGGAACTTGGTCTGCTATAAATAGAAGGTCCATAACACAGAACAAGGACTGCGAAAATACACAGCAAACAAGAGAGAGAAAAGAGAAAGACATTCTCACACATAGAACATCCATAGCAAGAATTCACAGAACTCCATATCTGGTTCTTCCGGCATTCTATACGCTCCACAGCTTAGAAAACTAGAATCCTTTACACTCTTTGTGATAGGTTCTAACATTAATATTTGTACTCAACCGTATACTTATTAATAAAATCTTGCGAGAGCATTCAAGCCCGGGATTAACAACCCCGGCAAATCTTGTGTCATTTAATTTCTCACGGACGTGCTCCCGCACTTGTTGGTTACTCGATCATTCCAGCAACATTATCTTCGGATAATATTTTGGGTAACAACAATTGGCGCTAGAAGGAGGGCGGCGTGTACCTTCACTTTTACTCCGATCGTCTCGTAGAACACTCATTGTTCTTCGCACTCACACTTGAAGAAACACTCACTGTTCTTCAAAAGGAACAAACCTCCAGAAAAATGACGTCTGCTACAACTTCCAAGAGAGCCACCCTGAGATCCGCCGGAAATATCATTCCGACACGAACAGAATCCCAGCCCGCGGCGGAAGGCGACCGCGGCGACGCTAGATCCTCACTCCCGCCCCCAAGGGACGGCCCTAGTCTCTCACTCGATCAGTTCCTGCATCACGGAGCAGTTGAGGAGGCCATAGCCGTCCTCAGGGAGCGACGGATTGCATGCGACTCGCCCACCATCACTCCGTCAACCATCCGCCGAGCTGGCAAGCGGAAGCTCAAGGGGATATATGTTGAGAAATCAACAGAAAACCCAGAGCCGCAGTCAAAGGCTCTCGTCAGGCGGGACGACTCCGTCTTCAGCCGCCTAGGGAGTGATCCCTCGTGGCGACCCGGACAGTCGGGCCCGAGTCGGGAGGCATCGGAGCCTTCACCAGGAGTTCGGCATATCCGACTCCCAGAAGACAGGCCGGTCGACAGGCCCCCACTCGCCCGAGAAATGAGTCTGCGGGCAGAGAACTCGTCGTCCACCATGGGGGCAGGGGATCGGTACATGATCGCCTCGGCTCGCCCGTGCCAATCGCCGAGTCATCGAGCCACGGCGATGGCCGCAATGCAGCCGCCACTGACGAAATGAAGGCGCTACTAGACACCGGGCGGCGCCAGAGACCGATCTCTGACCAAGTGAACCACTCGCGGTCCAGATCGAGCTCGCCCCGGTTCAACCAACAATCGCTCCCCCACAGACACCTCTATATGAGGGAAGATCGGACCCGGAGACCCACTTGAGCAAATTCCGGATCTACATGACCGGATGCGGAGCATCAGATGCGACGAAGTGTCGGATGTTCCCGCTAACTCTGGGCGACCTCGCCCACAGGTGGTACATCTCGCTGCCTCCTCGCTCAATCAATTGCTTCGAGAAGTTGGCGAACGACTTTACGTCGTACTTCGCCGCCAAAGTCGCTCGCCCTGAGGGCCCCCACCGCATGATGAAAATCAAGCAAGGGAAGGACGAGCCAGATGCAGATTACATCGACCGGGTGGACGAGATAGTCCTCACCGGTGAACCCATTAGCGACGAGCTCGCCCTCTATTCGATCCCGGGGATTCTACGGCCACTCACCCATGTTCGGGCATCTCACAAAGGATATCCCCCGACCTACTCGGTCTTCCGCGCCGAGCCGATTTCCCGGCCAGCAGAGGATGCTCTCCCTCCGTTTAGATGAGGAACCCACCGGAGAGGGGAAGATGCCATCCCATGTTCAGAAGAAGGCGGTCGCCAAGCCCAGAAAGGCGGTCGCAAAGCCGCCTGGCGAATTCAAAGCTTTCGGTGATGTAGAGGTTCACCTCCTCCACAACCTCAACCTGTCTCCAGCCCACATCTTCAACGCAATTAAGGGGCGGGAGTGGCTTTCCAAACCGAAGCCAATAAGGGACCACGGTCATCTAGACCGTAGCAAGTTCTGTGCCTATCACAAAAGTCTCGGCCACAACACCAGCCAATGCCGCGACCTCCTCGTGCAACTCGCGACTGTTCAAGAAGGCAAATTAGACAACTGGTCACCAAGCCGTAACCTCGACCAGAGAGGACCGGAGGCGCGAGCGCCGCCGTCGGATCGAAAGGACGCCTCCCAATCCGGCCGCCAGATCGAACACGAGCGAGCATTCCGATGAATCGATTCCTCCGATCAACCCCCGGCGGTCGGATTAATATGCTCCAAGCGGGAGGTGGGAGCCTCGGGGCCTTTCCCGGTTTCCATCGCGTCAAACAGAAGCGGAAGGCCGAACCGAGGGCATTCGCGAGTCCATATTGTGGTGCCCTGAGCCGACCATCGCTAGAAACGCGCTCATCACCTTCTCCAATAAAGACAGGGAGGGGGTACAATGCCCCAAGGAGGATGCATTGGTGATCTCTGCCTGTATCCTGGGGAAGGCGGTCGACCGTGTGCTGGTCGACAACGGGAGCTTCGCAATATCATATTCAAAATGTACTGTATCAGCTCGGAAACCTGACCAAATTCATCAAGCCATTTGACACCGTGCTCCAAGGATTCGGCGACAGCATTGTCCAAGCCTATGGGAGGATCAAGCTCTCCGTCGAGCTGATATGCATTTACGATCCCAAGGTTAGGATCACTAGGAACCTTAATTTTGTAATCATAGATAGACCCGGATCTATAATGGGTTCCTAGGTCGTCCATTCTTAGAAACCTTTGAGGCGGTCGCTTTCCTTCTTTTATTGTATCAAATTCCCCACCGATGGGACGGTCGGCATCAGAAAGGGGGACCAGCTAATGGCAAAAAGATGTTTAAATTACTCCTGTGTCGAGACTGTTTTCAATACTTCCCCCGATATGTGTAACGTTGAAACGATCGACGATCGACCCATGGAGATCGACGAACCAAACACATCGTATCAACCCAACTCAGAGGACGGCATCTCGGATCAGTTAACGGACGACATCGAGCCAAGGATCGGTTTCGAGCCGAGTCTCGACGTCGATCCAAGGATCGAGTCCGGAAATCATTCCAAGCAAGAAGCGACCGTCCCCATCGAAGAGTTGGAGAGTATAGCCATAGATCCGGCTCGTCCAGAACGGGAAGTGCAGATCGGCGCAAGCATCGACCTCGCACTGAAAGGAGATCTGGTAAATTTACTACGTAAGAACATCGGAGTCTTCGCCTGGTCGCATCAAGATATGGTCGGCATAAGTCCCGAGCACGCTTGCCATTATCTGAAGATCGACCCGGCGATGAAGCCTGTTCATCAAAAACGTAGGAAATTCGGCCCCGAAAAATACGCGGCGCTCGATATAGAGGTCCAAAAGTTGCTCGACAACAAGTTAATCGGGGTAGCTACGGACGACCCACAATGGGTCGCTAACGCGGTACTCGTCAAGAAGCCGACTGGCTCCTGGAGGTTATGCATCGACTTTACCGACCTCAACGCGGCTTGTCCAAAAGATCACTTTCCGATGCCTCATATTGACCACTTGGTCGATAGTACTGCAGGCTGCGAAATGATGTCGTTTATGGATGCCTTCGCCGGATATCATCAAATCCCAATGGCGGAGAAAGACATAAAACACACATCTTTCCACACGGAAAAAGACATATACTTTTGGGTCCGGATGCCGTTCGGCTTGAAGAATGCGGGGGCGACCTACCAGCGCCTGGTCAACAGGATGTTCGCTAATCAGATCGGCAAGACCATGGAGGTCTACATCGACGATATCGTGGTCAAAAGCCTCAAGAAGGAAGATCACCTCAATGATCTCGCCGAGACATTCGCCATCCTCGAAAAGTTCAACATGAAGCTGAGCCCAAAGAAATGCAACTTTGGGGTGGGCTCCGGGAAATTCCTGGGGCACATTGTCAGCCAGAGGGGGATCGAGGCGAATCCCACCAAGATACAGGCGATCCTCGACATGCAGAACCTCGGAACATCAAGCAGGTACAACGCCTCACAGGTTGTCTGGCCGCCCTCAACCGTTTCATATCTCGGCTCGGCGATAAAAGCAAGCCTTTCTTCGCGACCATCAAAAACAAAAAGTTCGCATGGACGAGGGAGAGTCAGCTGGCGTTCGCCAAAATAAAGGAATATTTATCCAATCCCCAGATCCTGGCAAAGCCGATCCCCGGGGAGAAATTATTCCTTTACCTAGCGGCCTCGGAGGTCGCGCTGAGTGCGGTCTTGGTGCGAGCGGAGGGACTAGTCCATCTGCCGATCTACTATGTCACCAAGCGCTCCACGACGCTGAAACACGTTATACACCTTTGGAGAAGATCGCCTACGCTCTAGTCATGAGTGTCCGTAAGCTAAGAGCCTATTTTTTCGACCATCAAGTGGAGGTTTTGACAACCCTCCCTCTAAGGCAAGTTCTACATCGACTGACACCAACGGCGACTCCTCAAATGGTCACTAGAGATCGCCCACGGCATCACGTACGCTCCTCGCACGGCGATCAAGGGCCAAGCTCGCGGACTTCGTGGTGGAGTTAACTTTCCCTCACACCGACCCACGCTTGGCCGACCCGCCCGAAGTCAGACGTTGACGGATCGGCGACCAACTCGCGATCAGGGTCAGGGATCGTCCTCATTAGCCCCAACGGACAAAGCTTCACAAATGCCGTGCGTTTCGGATTTCGAGCGACCAACAATGAAGCCGAATACGAGGTCTTGGTAGGCGGGCTCGACCTGGCTCTCGCCCTAGACGTTCGTCGCCTCCATATCTTCATGGACTCCCTCCTGGTGGTGAACCAAGTCAAAGGAGAATATGAGGCACGTGGCGAACAGATGATCAAATACCAAGAGCTGGTCGCCGAGATGTGCACGAAATTCGAAGAAGTACAAATCGAACAAGTCCCGAGAGAGCACAACTCTCAGGCCGATGCCCTATCCAAGCTAGCATCGTCGGATGGGGCAGCCGATTTCTCTAATATCCAAATTACAAAGTCAGAAAGGCCGGCAATCGAAAGAAACCTGGTGGCCACAGTTGCCGTTGCCGAAGAAAGCTGGATGACTCCGTTCATCACATACTTAAAGGACGGGACGGTCCCTGACGACCGTATCAAAGCTCGCCAACTCCAGCTCCGAGCGACCAGATACACCCTACTGGACGATCGTCTTTACAAGCGAGCTTTCAGCCTTCCTCCTCAAGTGTATTACACCGAGGAAGGACACTGCTTTAGCCGAGATCCACGACGGAATGTGGAAATCACGCAGTGGACGAGCTCTCATCCATAAGACAACCAGTAAGGTTTTTCTCGCCGTCACTTGAAGGATGCGATCGCCTATGCCAGTCGTGTCATAGATGCCGATAATGGGACCAAGTATTAAAATCTCCCCGAGCGGCTCACCTCAATGTACGGCCCATGGCCGTTCGCTCAATGGGGCATCGACCTTATAGGTCCCCTACCGACGGCTCCAGGAGGTTGTAAGTTCGCCATCGTCGGGTCGACTATTTCACAAAATGGGCAGAGGCCGAACCGCTAAACAAGATCGGCCAGAGCAAGTGATCAAGTTTATCGGAGAAACATCATATGCCGGTTCGGTCTACCCTGTGCCATCATCTCCGACAATGGAAAGCGGTTGACGGCTTAGAAGTCATGCAATTCTGTGATAAGTGGGGAATCAAAAGGTTGTTCTCGGCTCCTATCACCCTCGGACGAACGGGCGGGTAGAGGCGGTGAACAAGATCCTCAAACACACAATTAAAGCACGACTCGAATCCGTGCTAGGACGATGGGCGAGCGAGCTCCCGACGTTTTGTGGTCTTACCGAACAACGACCCGCAATTCAACGGCGAAACCCCATTCGCCTCGCCTTGAACAGAGCGGTGATTCCCTGAGATCGCCGTCTCGGCCATCGAACCGAGCAAGAGATGACGATCGATAATGATGTGGCCCGGCGGATCGACCTCGACATGCTCGAAGAACGCCGATCGACTCGGAGATGAAGAACACTATCCACAAAAGGAGATCCGAAAAGTTCTTCAATTCAAAGGTCGTGGAAAGGCGGTTTCAAGTGGGCGATCTCGTCCTCAAAAGATCCAAACCCACACAGTGTCTTTGGACCAAGTTGGGAAGGCCCCTTCGAATATCGAAATGGCTAACTAAGGGAGCCTACGAGCCGGAACACCCCGACGGTACTCGGACCGGTATCCCCGAACGCCAGACATCCAAGAAATACTATCAATGATAACTTTGTATTCATTTTCAACTACCAAATGTACACGGAACATAATGAAATATTTTTGTTCTCTATCCCATCTATTCGGGCGATCGCCCCACAAGCATATTACATACCGTCGAGGATCGTCGTTCAAGAATGACAATCCGAGGTAGAAAACAATACAGCCATGGCACTGGAGGTCGATGGAACCAACAGCTTCGCCCATGCAAGGTTCCTTCGAGCTTAGGTCGCCCGCCGTTCGTTTGGATACGAGGCCGGCGTAGCCGAAGGACCCTCCAAAACTAGTCAGTGGACACGATCGCCCCTCAATGGTCCATCATCTAACTTGGTGAACCCGGACAATGCGACGTGCCACTACCCCCGTCTCAACGTACACCGTCGAGGGTCGCCATCTTCATGGCGAGACGAGGTGGAAGCAGAGCTGACAAGCCGCGGGCGTGGAGTCGAATAAACCGACGACGCCCCGCGCAAGGTTTCCTCCAGACCAAGATCGCCCACCTTTCGTTTTAACACAAGGCAGGCGTAGTCTAACGGAGGACCCTCACAAAAAGTGAGTCGCGGGATACACAACATCCCTCGCACACAAAGACACGATAAGGGAGGCCGATCCATCGAACACCCCAACCATACATAATTCGTCAGAACCGACGAAGTCAAGATAGCTCACGGACGACCTAGTTTTTGTTTCCTTACTTACAATAAGTAAACAAAAACAAGGGGGCAGAGATGGGTCGAGCTAATCCCAAACACGATCGAACAAAAGGAACCACACACGATCGGCCTCACTCAAACACATCCGCTCAAATACGCGCAGGACGATCGAAGTCGTCCAACAAAAAACTACAAGTAAGAATTCCGATTCAAAACATATCGATACGTTCAACACCCAGACAATCGATCGGATGAACAAAACGTCGAAAGCAATCATACACATACTTGTAAAAGTTGCACGCAAACATTCAAAGGCGATCGTATGAAAAGAAGAACATTTTATTCACAACGCAAGTTTAGTACATCACGAGGCCCGAAGGCATTTCAAAAGGAAAACGAAAAGTACATAATGCTGGAGGAAAACAAAAATGCCTCTCAAGGCTCCGCCTGCTGGTCTTCGCCCTCGGTTTGCGGATCGGCTTCGGCCTCGGGATGAATGAGTTTACCCGAGTACCAACTCAAGTCGATCCCGAAGTCGGCCAAGTCAAGGATCGGCAGGAGAACTCCGGTGCAAAGGATGCGCAAGGGCGTAAGATTTGAAGCTCTCCATCAAGGGACCGATCTCGATCTCGCCTCTTTTGCGGCTCGGACAAAGGTCGCATATGCCAAGTAATAGGCAAACCACGGCGAGCGCCACACTTTGGTAGGATCGGTCTCGATCGCCTTGATTGGCCCTTCAACTCCGCGGCCACTTTCTCGGCCTCCGCCAGCTCGGCAACCTTGGCGGCATTCTCGCCCTGGGATTTCTCCAGCTCTTTCCTTGCCGCGTCCAGCTCACCGCTAAGCCGGTCAACCATCGCCTTTAGTCCGGTCGCCTCCTCCTGCGACGCGGCGAGCTTCTGGCGAGCTTCGGCCTCGTCACGGACCGATCGGCAGCCTCCTTGGAGCGGCTCGGCTCCTGCATCAATCGATCCACATCCCGCTGGCCCCTTTTGGCCGTCTCCTCATACTCCTTCTCCATAGCCCGGATCCGGTTGGCATCCTCGATATTTACATTCCGGCGGCCTCGAGGTCGCGATGGAGATGAGCATGGATGGTCGCCCTCAAAATCCCTTGCACTGACGGCCATCGCCGCCGTCTCAAGAGCCAGGCAACGGTCGCCCGCATGGCGTCTCCAGATCGCCGACGAGCGATCGCATCGAGGTCGGCCGCCCAAGCCTTGGGCAAAGAGGCGGTGGCCTCGCGAACGTAAGCGTGGATATCAAGAGGTTGTTGCGGAGCCTTGCTCGACATAAAGTCCAGCACCATGGGAGCAACGTCCGGATCGGCGAGACGAACCCTGCAGCGCAAACCAAGGAAACCAAAAAGTTAGCCTAAGACTTACTCAGAGCGCCTACCTCGGAAAGTTCAAAACATTCTCACCTGTTGACCAGCTCTGGGTCACGGCCGAAAAAGGGCTTTCCCCGAGGAGTCTCGGCGTCAGCGATCGCCGTCCTTTTCAAGTAGCCAGAAGGCGACCTGGAGCTGGACGCCGACGGCCTGGGACCAGCCCCCTCCGCCATCGGAACAGAAGAAACGGGGGGAGCGGCGATCGGCGGCTCCAGTATAGCTAAATCCGCCTCAGCCGACGGAAGGGACGCCTCCGGCCTCCGCCTCTTGCGGTTGCGCTGGAGTTGATCCTCACCTTGAGTTTCCGGTTCGGCGACCGGCACCGCAACGGGCTTCACCACAGGGGCAGGGCGAGACGACGTCGCGGCAACGCGACCCGTTTTCTTTCCCATATGAAGGCGACCGAGAAAATCGGGGTTAGACATGGCGATCTGGTGAGGTAGCTCGGTGATCCGGGGAAAATAAGTCTCTGCCAAAGAAGAAACTAAAACAAGTTAGACACTTACGTAAACGTGGCGACCTCTTGGAGACGATCGCCTCGCAGAAGAGAGCGGATAGAAAGTCATACCAGTTGCCTTAAGGTGGCGAGGGAAGCGAAACAGTCGAGCTCCCAACCGATGAGATTCGTGGCTGACTGATCGAACGTCTTTATAGGAAATCGGCAATGCGCGAATCCGCTCCCAGACGATCGAGAAATCAAAGGGGAGATCGTCGGCCGATGGAACAAGGGATCCTGCAAAAAGGGAAACAAAATTAGATCAGTCCAAGGAGTATCCAAACGAAGGGAGAAAGGAAACCCTTACTTGGATTCCTCTCCCGAAAATTGGTAGGGATATCCAACTCCTCCTCCGGCGGTTCGCTCGATGCCGACCTCCATGCACCACCAACCCAGCACCACTTTTTCAGGTCGCCTCGAGTCTTGCTCGGCACCCCGATAACCACCCTACCCTGGCGACCTTGGATATGGTACCCGCCGATCGACCCTTTCTGCACGGTCAGCTTAAAAAGATAAGTCATCTCTCCCGCAGAAGGCAAGCAAAACAACCTGTGACCGCCAAATAACGCTGCAGGCCGATAATCTGCAAAGCGCTCGGCCACCAAGAGGCGCCAAATTCGTGCGATCGGCAGATACGAAACGGCGAACGGCAAGGGAAACCGCAGACCGCAGCCTGTGGTCATTTCGTTGATGGCGACCATACCTCGGGAGGTCGGGTCGGCACGCTCGTTCTCGGCGCACGTGCAATGACACATCGGAGGAATATGATATTTGGCCCTCCAGTAGGTCATGTCCTTCCGTGTCGCCGAACTCCGAATCGACCAAGAGACCATTGAGACGGTTCAAGGCCGAAACTCCGTCCGCTTCACATGTACATAGGGATAAGCGGCGGAGTAAGCTTCAATCAAACTCCGGACAGGCCCGGCAATCCCCTCCATAAGTCTAGCAAAAGCCCTATAAACCGGGCCGAGACGCTGTCTTTTCCCAAGACAAACGTATCGATTCGTCTTCCTCCACCGCGACGCATCTCGCTCCTCCGCCGCCGCAGAGCCCGCCACTACGGCCTCATTGAAAAGCTCCTCAAGCTCGCGGGTGTAATCCTCGCACGAATAGCCTCTGCGGCCGCTTCCACGGGATTCCCACAGAAATTTCCTCCCGGTCCGGCGAAGCCGCGGCGGCAGAAGTGCTTCCGACCTCGAAGGCCTTAGATCCTCCCGACATATTCTCAAAAAGTTAAGGGAGAGGGAAAAATTGGGTTTCTTACCTAAAGAAAGGAAGACGGTCGGCACAACAAGCTACGGAAATTTTTGCAGAGCTTCAGCAGGAAGACAAGGACGCGTAAAAGATGAAAATGGAGTAGCCCTAGCCCCTTTTATAGATGGAGGCCGGGGTCTCTGGGCAAATAGGCGAAAGTCCGAGGGCTGGGATGCAACCGACAGCCAGGACGCAGTAAATGCGGCCCTCGAGTCCCGCGTACGCGCCTTTTCGAGGGCACGCCAATCGACAAAGTCTGACGAACCGTCGGACTCCCTCAATAGAAACGCGACGCGTGTCCTTGCATGGTTTCGCGAGCCCGCGTCTCTTTTCCCGCCGCTCCCAGCGCAAAGGGAGGTCGTCCAAATTTGAAATCAGATCGACCGGTCGTCTAAAACATTAGCGATCGCCAAAAGTGCCACCTCACCCCGTGTTTTCAACATCGAGCCGAGCTGGGGGGCAATTGTTGTGCGGCATTTAAACACGCCTCGAAGACGATCGTCATAGCAGTATGGAGATATACCATGAGATATGTGATCGGGGTAAACACCCTGAACTCGGCACCCACTGCGATCACCTTCGTTGATCGGCGATCGTCTTTTGTTGATTAGCGATCGCCTCGTGCCGTGTTTTACTCCAACATCCGTCAAAAGTCATCAAAGCCCAAATCTCGGCCGACCCGCATGCGAATCTCAAAAGGTGCCGACAGACAAGATCGGTGCCCACACTGTCACCTACTTCACCTACCAACAGGCGCAGACTGCGAAGCAGTCTTAATGACAAGACTCAGTGCTCACATGTCACCAACTTCACCTACCAACAAGATCACCGAAAGGTGGGTGACAGTGGCTCAGGGCGCATGCGAGTTCCCCGTCAGACCGTACAATCGGCTGTCAGTAACAACCGCGGACTTTAAGGGAAAAGCCCCACGCGACGAGACGATCGGGCGTCTTATTATAATTTAAATAACGACGATCGCCTGCGATTGCAGGGGGGCCCTCAGGAACTTGGTCTGCTATAAATAGAAGGTCCATAACACAGAACAAGGACTGCGAAAATACACAGCAAACAAGAGAGAGAAAAGAGAAAGACATTCTCACACATAGAACATCCATAGCAAGAATTCACAGAACTCCATATCTGGTTCTTCCGTCATTCTATACGCTCCACAGCTTAGAAAACAAGAATCCTTTACACTCTTTGTGATAGATTCTAACATTAATATTTGTACTCAACCGTATACTTATTAATAAAATCTTGCGAGAGCATTCAAGCCCGGGATTAACAACCCCGGCAAATCTTGTGTCATTTAATTTCTCACGGACGTGCTCCCGCACTTGTTGGTTACTCGATCATTCCAGCAACATTATCTTCGGATAATATTTTGGGTAACAACATGTGAATTTTGGATGCGTGAGGTTATTTTTCTCGGCCATGTGATATCAGCCGATGGGGTGAGAGTAGACCCTCAAAAGATAGAAGCTATCCGAGACTAGCCACCTCCGAAGAACGTGAAGGAAGTTCGTAGTTTCTTGGGGCTAGCAGGTTATTACCAACGATTCGTGGAAGGTTTTTCCATGATTGCGCCAATGACTAACATGTTAAGGAAGGATAAGAAGTATTTATGGTCAGAGGCATGCCAGCAGAGTTTTTATGAACTTAATAGTCGATTGATTTCAGCACCTGTTTTGGTTCTACCAAAAGGAATGGAAGGATTCGTGGTGTACAGTGACGCGTTGAGACAGGGCCTGGGTGTGTGTTGATGCAGGAAGGAAAGGTGATTACCTATGCATCGAGACAATTGCGACCCTATGAAGTTAACTATCCGACCCATGACTTGGAACTAGCAGCCATGGTCTTGGCTTTGAAAATCTGGCGTCATTATTTGTATGGAGTTACTTGCCAGATTTTTACGGATCACAAGAGCCTGAAGTACATTTTTACTTAGAAGGAGCTAAACATGAGGCAGGGAAGGTGGCTAGAGATGATCAAAGACTATGATATCGAGATCCTTTATCATCCGGGTAAAGCAAATGTGGTTGCTGACGCTTTGAGTCGTAAGACAGTACAGGAGCAGATGCTTGCCCGCTTAACTGTCCAGATAGAATTGCAGTTAGAGTTCGTAAGGTCGGAAATCGAAGTATGGTTACATCATATTCATGGACAACTCTGCACACTTGAGATTTCATCAAACCTTGATGATATAATCAGATCGAAGCAGGTCACGGACCCATTCTTATCTCGAGTTCGGGATGAAGTAACTCAAAGGAAAGCCCCTGGATTTGTAATCCACGAGGATGGATACGCTTCATGAATCGAGTTTGTGTACCCGCAGATGAAGAGTTGAGGAACTCTATCCTGAAAGAGGCTCATGCTAACCCGTACTCCATTCACCTGGGATCTAGCAAGATGTATAAGGATTTGAAGCAATGTTATTGGTGGGGGAATATGAAGCATGAAGTCGCAGAATTCGTTTCGAGATGTTTAACCTATCAACAGGTTAAGATTGAGCATCAGCGACCCACAGGGATGCTAAAACCACTCCCGATTCCCGAGTGGAAATGGAAGGACATATCGATGGATTTTATCACTAGCTTACCGACAAGTCGTCGAGGAATGAATACGATTTGGGTCATTGTGGACCGTCTGCCCAAATCAGCCCATTTTTTGGAGATAAAAGACACATGGGGACCCAAGATATTGGCCCAGCTATTTATCAAAGAGATTGTAAGGTTACATGGTACCCCCAAGAGTATTGTATCAGATCGTGACGTGCGATTCGTGTCACATTTTTGGAAAGCAGTTCATCATGCGATGGGTACACATTTGAACTTCAGCACAGCATTTCATCCACAGACTAATGGTCAGACTGAGAGGACTATCCAGACTCTAGACGATATGTTGAGGGCATCCGTTCTTGATTGGAAGGATGATTGGGAAGCCCAACTGCCTTTAGTGGAATTCACTTACAATAACAGTTGGCACGCTTCAATTCAGATGGCACTTTATGAAGCATTGTATGGCCATCGTTGTAGGTCCCCTTTGTGTTGGGACGATCTATCTGAATCTTTGGGTACGTAACCCGATATGTTGTTAGCAGCCCGTGAGAAGATCGCTCTGATAAAGAGTCGTTTGTTAACGGCTCAAAGCCGACAGAAGTCTTACGCAGACAACTGTCGACGACCACTTGAGTTCGAGGTCGGCGACCATGTACTAATGAAGGTGTCCCCTACTCAAGGTGTTTTTGTTTTGGGAAGAGAGGCAAGCTGAGTCCAAGGTATATTGGGCCATTTTGAGGTTTTGGAACGAGTAGGCGATCTAGCCTATCTCCTGGCATTGCCACTAGCTCTGAGCCGGATTCATAACATGTTCCATGTCTCCCAGTTGAGGAAATATGTTGCTGATCTGAGTCATATACTTCAGTTCGATGAGATCGAAATAGTGGAGGATCATTCGTACGAAGAGCGCCCCATACGAATACTTGAGAGGAGGGTCAAACAGTTGCGGAACAATACGATTCCCCTACTGAAGGTTCAGTAGTCACGACATGGAGTTGAGGAGTCCACGTGGGATGCGGATAGAAGCATGCAAGAGAGGTATCCCGAATTGTTTACCCCTTAGTTTCAGGGACGAAACTCCTTTTAAGGGGGGGGGGGGGGGGAGTTTGTAATATCCGACAGAAATTCTTACCTACTGTTGTATTATTCGGATAATTCAATAATTTTATAGTCTTGTTGCATTTGTTTAATGTTTATTGATGTTGGAATATATCATAATAGACTGGAATATAACTATCATTCGCACTTTGATTGATTCCTTGACGTTGTATAGATTGGTACATTTTTGGGCTAGTAATTCTGTGTTTAACGTACGCTAACATGTTAGCCTAACGTACGCTATTTTGTTTGCTTTACATATGTAAGGAAGTGCTATCTACGTACGTAATGCTTGTAGTCTTATCCGATCTCAAATTTCGGCGTGTGGGCTCGGGTGTGATTCGAATATCTGACCTTTTTGTAGCAACCTAGTTGACCTACATTACGTACGTAATGCACCAAGCCATAACGTACGTAACGTTGTTTGTGTTTTGAGTCAGTAGCCTCTGGAACTAGATTACGTACGTAACACTTTTGGTGTAGCGTACATAAAGTTGCTAGCGTACGTTATTCACATGTGTATAATGTACGTAACGAACTGTGCAGTTATAAAAAGACAACTTGTGTCTTTCGTTTTGCACATCCAACTCCAATTTTTCTCCCCTATAATCATCCCTCCTGCCTCCCTAGACCAATTCTACCTACTTCCAACTTGTGTTTGAGCTTTTGGAGCTTGTTGATTGGAAGTTTAGAGTCATTCTTGTAGCTTGGAGTGTGTTCTTGTGGTTTTGGTGTTTTGTTCTTCATTTCTGAAGGTATGTAGTACGATTTTACTCTCTATTTTCATAGTCTTGATGTTAGTAATATAGTATACTACACCTAATGATTGAATTAGTCAAGTAGAACATGTTTGTAGTTAAGCTTTTAACAACTTAGTGATGAATATGGTGATTAAGGGTTTTGAAATGATGTATTCCTGATGTTTTAATGATGGTGATCATGTTTAGTAAAAACACACTCTTCTTGCTGAACTATTAACATCACTAGGACAATAATAATCCTTAGTTTCATTGTATACATGTTGATTTGTAGAAATGTTATCATTATACTAAATCGAACTATCATGTTTAGGAAGATTTTGAACTAGATGAACATAGGTTTTTCATCGGATTTGGTTGAACCTCGAATTATATCAACATAAGGTTATAGTTTCAGAGATGTTTAATTCACCTCGATGATGATTTCATGATGATCTTGTGATGAATAACTCGACCATATCATTAACCTAGCTAGGTGAATGCATAAGTGTGATAGTTGATTCTTCAAGTTAGTAAGAAGATTATAAGAGTGGTGCAGATTTTCACTTTCAACCATCTATGATGTTCTTGATAGATTTAAAGGTTATAAGATAATATTTGCATAACATGTTCTTGATAAGTTCTTAGTCATAAGGAATCATGCGAATATTCGGTAACATCTTGTAAACCGATTGTAAAAATGAGTTGAAGTAAATAGAGTTCTTAGAATATAACTTCAATATCTTGAGAAAGTTGAACTATTCAAATGGAAATTAGGATGTCGTCTTTCTAAATTCGATATCAATGACTATACGAATGTGTTATTGAGAGAAGTATATTTCATTCAAGGTTGATTGTTCGAGTAACCGATATTAGTCGAGGACCATTTGTTCATTCGACAAGGAAGGATTACTCTCGTCTCCGTATTGAGGCAAGTTACCTTGCTTGGATATAATGATGTTAGGATTCTTGTGATGGTTATGCATTTCGTGTATATGAAACACTTATGAATTTGTGATCCGTGATTTGATATTATTCTTGATGATGTTCCGTTTTCATCGTGGGATTGCATTCCCAAGTTCATCACTTTTGAACCGTTGATATCATTGATCCTTATTGTCATTTCGGTGAGTTTCTTGATCCGTAATCGGATATGTGATTTATTGAATTCTTTGTCATGTTGTACCGTGACATATCCGGAATCATATCTGCGTTCCAATTGGTTATTGTGTAGGATTTTTAGCCAGGCACATATATAGTCATGTGTGGATGTTTCCGTATTGGACTGTGCAGACGAGACGTAGTTCGTGAGGCTAATTAGGTACATTGTCCCACGTATATCCTGGATTCCGTATACGGGGTGGATATGTGCACTGACACATTTCCGGATCAGGCGTACTATGATGTTCATCTTGAGCCATACTATTTTGGTTGTTCATAGTCCATATATATTTGGATATGTTCGACGTTTTGTGACTAACCGTTCATACGCCCGAGGTGTATGTTCGTTAGTCAAGATGTTTTCCTTGAAATCTAATATATATGTAAATTGTATAATGTCCTGAGAAATCATTTATCATGTATATCTGACCCTGTATTGGGCGAAATACTTGTGTTGTATTTTAGATCGAGGCAAAGGCAAGGCACATGAAGATCATGGTGACGGTGAAGGGTTCGAAGGATACTAGTTCGATGGCCCCAAGTCTTTTGTTGTCCGATTATGTTCAAGCTGTGTAATGTTATCTTTCCGCTTTATTTAAATTATTGACCGAATGTATTGTTATTTTAGGTATATTCCATCTCCATATGGTTTATACTTGTATTTTGGATCCGGTGTATAATAAGGCCGTTGGCCATACTACTGTAAACTCCTAATCGGAGTAAGTACTACTCATTATAGTTCGGTATAACAAGTATTGCGTATTTAATCTGTATTTTGGGTATCGCTTGGTGGGTCCCATTGTGGGGTCCACGGCACTGTAATGGCCGCCTTTTTGGGGTGTTACAAACTGAATCATCAGTGATGTTAATCTTCTTATAACCAACCTACTAATGAAATGTCCTGTTTTCTCCTGTTTTTATCATAGAATTTATATCTATTGCTATGATAGATTTGCTATGTTCTGGTTGTCAATCATGAAGTGGAATTGATTTTTTATGCTACACATGAAGCGGTTGCTGACATGTCGGACTTTATGTGTGTTTCAGAATGGACAAATCATGGATGAGAACCCCTAGAACGTCAAAATCATATGAAGACGGATTCGCGGCATTTCTGCGGTATGCTGCCAACCATCTGAAGGATGAGGATGAGGAGACAAATGAGGAATTTCTTATGCCATGCCCATGTAAATATTGCTTAAACCACTATGCATTACCAATTCTCGAGGTAGATGAACATTTATTCTCCAATGGATTTGATCCAACCTATACTAACTGGACTAAGCATGGGGAAAACGATGAGGCAAGTAATAGTAGGCCTGTTGATGTCAACAATGGTCAGCCCACGGAATCTGAAGATTTTGGAATGGGAATTCCCACTGATGCCCCATATACTATAGAAATGGTTGAAGCCGCAGAAGGTTTCGCAGAGGACCCTGCGAAGTTTAAAATGATACTTGAAGATGCTGAAAAGCCCCTATATAATGGATCTCGTAACTTTACAAAGTTGTCTGCAATTGTTCAGCTGTTCAACTTGAAGAGCAAGCACGGCGCATCCGACATGTTCTTTGATGAACTATTACCCTTGTTAAAGAAAATGCTCCCTAAAGAAGGTAATGTAATGGTGAAATATACATACGAGGCTAAGAAAATAATGAAATCAATGGGCTCAGGTTACAAAAAAATACATGCTTGTATAAATGAATGCATTCTTTATATGGGCATGTAAAAGGATGAAAAGGTGTGTCCTACTTGTAAGGCATCGAGATGGAAAGTTGACAGGCAAGGAAAAGTGTACGAGGGTGTTCCTATAAAGGTATTGTGGCACTTCCCCATCATTCCAAGATTCCAGCGGTTGTTTCAATCAAAGCAACTGGCGAAAGATGTTATATGGCACCATAACACTAGAAAAAGAGACAGTGTATTACGTCATTCAGCAGACTCACAAGCATGGAGAGTGATAGATGACAAGTTCCCAGAAATTGCTAGTTATCCAAGAAATCTGCGGCTAGCTATTTCGGCTGATGGAGTTGACGTAAACAAAGGCCCCAAAGATCGTAGTGTGTGGCCTGTTTTAGTTGTGATCTACAACCTTCCACCGTGGTTTTGTATGAAAAGAAAATTCATCATGCTGTCATTACTTATAGATGGTGCGCCTGGTAACAACATCGATCTCTATTTAGAAGTTTGTTGAGGAGCTTCAACTCTTATTCGAAAAAGGAATCAGAACATGGGATGCATATTTACAAGAAATGTTTACTCTACATGCAGTTGTATTATGGACAGTAAACGATTACCTGGCTCTTGGTACACTACAGGGTTGCCCTTACTCTGGATACGAAGGTTGTGTGGTGTGTCGGAGAAAAACTCATTGTGTTAGACTTCCTTTCTCAAGAAAACAGAGTTATGGTGGTCATAGAAGATTTCTACCATATGATCATCCATTCAGAAGCCATAAGAAGGTGTTTAATGGAGAACAAGAGTTGGGCACAACTCCAGAACTAATGACCGGTGAAGAAATTTATGAAGAGGTAAAATGTATAGAGAATTCATGGGGAAAGGGAGGGAAGGGTACTCAAGTGGATTGTGTGCAGGCTATACCCGGAAAAGGTGGAAAGATGAAGCGCATCAGGAGAACATCAAAGCAAGCGAGCAAGTCAAATGGGGAAGACAATGAAACTATCTACTGGAAAAGATGCAACATATGGCAGTGACGCCTTCGATATTAGAGATATAACGTTGTCCAACATTGTATAGATTTTATGCACGTTGAAAAGAATGTGGGTGAGAGTCTAGTTGGAACATTGTTGCACAACAGGCATACGAAAGATGGATTAGAAGCCAGAATGGATTTGGTGTATTTTGCGATAAGACCGGAGTTGGTACCTAAGACAGATGACAAAGGAACAACTCCTCCTGCAGGATGTTACACATTAACCAAGGAAGAAAAAGATAAGTTCTTAGAAACATTATCTAAGATAAGGGTTCCAGAAGGTTATTGTTTGAATTTTGCCACATTTGTGAATCGAAAAGAGCGTAAGCTGATTGGACTTAAATCACATGACTATCACATGCTTATACAACAATTTTTGCCCATTGTGATTCGATCAATTATGCCCGAACCTGTGAGATATGCTATTATCAGGTTTTGTTTCTTCTATAGGTCAATATCCGCCAAAGAAATCATCGTGGAAGAGATAGATAAGTTGCAGGCGGATCTCTGTGTGATGTTATGCTTACTAGAGAAGTACTTCCTTCCATCATTTTTCGACATTATGATTCATTTAACTCTGCATCTTTCCAGAGATGTGAAATTATGTGGTCCAGTATGCTTTCGATGGATGTATCCATTTGAAAGGTGTATGAAGGTTATCAAAAAACATGTGCGAAACAGAAATAAACCTTGTGGATGAATTGCTGAAGAGAATGTTGCAGAAGAGATAATTGAGATCTATAGTGAGTACCAAAAAAATATGAAGACAATTGGTATTCCACTTGACAGACATAATACATCTCACACGGGTGAAGATTCTAAAACTATTACGGAGGGAGAACCACTATCATATGGAGAACCGTGTATAGTTAGTCCTGAACAATTATCGCAAGCACATATCTACATAATGCAGAATATGTCTGAAATTGAGCCTTATATCGAGTGAGTAACAATTTTCTTTAGTTTTCACTTATTTACTTTTTTCTACACAAATTAACATTCTTCAATGTATTGGTTAGTCGACACAAGCTCCATATGAAAAAAGAAAATCCTGCCAAAAGGCAATCATGGTTGGAGAAAGAACAAGCTATTACCTTTGCCGAATGGTTACGCGAGGAGGTACTTGTTTGTAGAAAAAATTGTGTTTGCTATGTTATATTGCTTAAGGTGAAAACTCATCCTTGTAATGAATTCAGGTCGAAGGAAAATTAGCAGTCTCTAAAGAAAGTATCTCATAGAACTTAAGGTAGATATCACACGGCCCATACTACGAGGTAAAAAAATACGCTGTTTATCGCATCAATGGATACCTATTTCCCAAAAAATCTTGTGAAGGTAGTATTCACCAGAATAGCGACGTTAGCATCGATGCAGATGACATGCACATTTCTAGAGATGATGGGGTAACATATGGTCAAGCGTCTTATTATGGTGTTTTACAAGAGATTTGGGAGTTAGATTACTGTATAAGAAAAATTCATCTTTTCAAGTGTGATTGGGTTGATAATAAACGTGGGGTAAAAAAAGATAATCTTGGCTACAAGATGGTTGATCTTTGTATGTTGGGACACAAAAATTATCCTTTTATTTTAGCCTCACAAGCTAGGTAGGTATTTTATGTCAAAGACCATCTAAATAAGAAAATGTCTATTGTTTTCGGAATGCCTCCAAGAAATTATAAAGATGCATATGATGATGGCAACAACGAGGAATTCAGTACAGTAACTTTTTATCGGAATGATAACATTTTGCCGGTTGTATATCCACAAGACATGGGTAAAGAACCCCGAGCTGATTACTTCTGAACTGGCGGTAGGGGTTTGTTTATACGCAAACCAAAACGACAGACTCCGGATCTTTGATTTCTTATCATTAGAGTTCATCCAGGTATGTCAGTGTATTTCCTTTTAGTGGTTTTCGATAAATTTCACCCAAATTTGAAAACATGAATTAGGAATTCAATGTTTAGAACGACATATGAATGAGTATCAAGAGAATGTTCTTATTATTCTAGTTGTTAAATTTTAATAAGTTATCTTATTAGAATCCCCTTTTTAAATGTTAGAACTAGTTTGGTTTTGGAAGTTGGACACTATTGCTTTATTTTGGGGGCAGGTGTAAGAATCGAGTATAATACTATAATGATATGCAGATCTGTATTACAAGGATGATTCCCATGGCATTTTCATCTGCCATTCTGACAACTCAATATAATTAGATTGAGATTACAGATTTGTAGTTTGAGATTTAGTTTAGACAATGAATAGAATAATTAAATAAACTTGTCTGAAAAATGATTGATGTAGTTGCACTTTTAATTTGAAGTCCTTAAGCAATATCCTTACTCAAAATTCAATCACTTTGCCCTATAGCTTTTGCAAAGCTCTCCCAAAAATTATACACTTTATGTATCATTCTTACACTGTTCTGTATCAATTTTGCCCCACATTTTATGTTGAGTTGGCATGATTTAAGAGCTACAACTCTGTTTGTCACCTTTTATTATTTGATGTTATTGTGCTCTCGTTCTTTCATCCTCGTGTTCGTTGAACTAAGAAACTGGTTTTCCTATTATGCCTAGCAGATTTTTGACTTGAATATCGAGAGGAATGAGGCAACATGGGATCGATCAGTACGTATGCTTGCGTTGGAAACCGCTGTTAGAAATTTCATTGTCTGCTACATGTTTTTTTTCATTTTTTATATAAATGAAACGTTGTAAAGACTAGTTCCAACATCCTGTTCAAGATAAAAAACCTTACTTCGCTCGACCCTTGAATTTGAGTTCGACCTTCATCTTCCAGGCTGCATGGTGGATATGATTCGACAGACTTCGTCTTCAGTGGACTGGTTCTGTCATTCTGTTCAGCAAATATGGTTCTTGGTTTTCACTCTTCATCTCTACGTACTTCCCATCTCAGCATCTGCAGATCTGGTTTGCAGTTCCTGTCATCCGTCATTCGGCTTTGTTTGCCGGCTGCTTGCCCTCCTTTGGTTAATCTTAATATTCGATAATCTTAAAAAATAATGCTTTGGATTTTGGGATTGGGCATGTCATTCTGCCATTTTCGGTAGAAAAATATTGATTGCATTTACCTTTTACCCAATTGTTTTATAATTTAATGCTTTGTGTTTTCTTGTTGATGTTACTGTCATTTTAGACATAAATCAATTGATGTTATATTGATATTGTTAGTGCTAATTGATGATTGGTGAATAGGTGAAAGAAGGATTAGGAAATTGATATCCAGGTGCTATCTTTCTATGCCGATTTTATTGGTTGACTCAATTGGTGATATTTGTATTGTTTATAGATTTTGTTTGATTCAGTTGGTTTTAAAATATGTTTACTCGATCACTAGGGCTGTCAAAAATATTCGAAAAATCCGATATTCGTCCGAAATATTTGTATTCGTATCCGGAAAAAGCGGATACTTATATTATCCATATTCGAAGATTCTAGATACGGATATGGATATAGGCGCATCCGTATTCGAAAATATCCGTATCCGAGATTAATTATATATAATATATAATATATTAGTTATATATAATATATTAACATATATTTTTGGGGTGTTGTTTTTAGACTTTAGTTAATATAGAAGCCCAATACTCCACAACCCACTAACCTAACCAAGGCAGCCCACTAACACTAACTGAACTACTATAGTATACTCATTTGTTGCAAGTCTTAAGACAGTAAGAGTAGCAATCCTAATATTCTTTCTAACATTAAAAATCTCTCAGTCGCGCTAATCTCTCTCTATCTTCTTTTATCATCTCCATCTTCCATCTCCATTAATCATCGAGACATATTTGTTAAGATATCAAATATCTGCTTAAAATTATCTACTCATCGAGACCTATCTGTTAAGATGCATGTCCATCCATTTCGAAATTATAGATCGGTTCTTGATGTTATATATAATTAGTTCGGTTCTTGCTGTTATATGTAATATCCGGATTTATTACGGTGTATTTCATATGTATTCAAATCATGTATTATTCGGATTGATGGTTTTGATTATCGGAGTATGATATTTCGTGCATTGACATCATTGTACATAAGTATAGAAACTTGCAAAATTGTTCAAGCAACCTCGTGATAGCGCACGCTAAGAATGTATCTTAACGCGCGCTATCGGGCCATTATTAGCGTACGCTATGCAGGTATTAGTAACGTGCGCTAAGGACTCAATTATTGAGCGGGACAGCTAGCTCATGCGCCAGCGGGACATGGGTCCGGATAAGATTCTCGCTGACACACCCGGACAAATTATGAAGTCAACCATTATTAGCGCACACTAAGGGATGCTTAGTAGCGTGCGCTAACTTGTCAATAATGCAGAATATTATTAATGGGACAACAACCGCTTGGGCTTTCATTTCCTTCGTCTATACTTCACCTTTGAGAGTCCAGAGAGCAAGTATATCCCTTCTAAACACTTAGAACATATATTAGTGATCATTGAATGATTGAGTATCACTTGTGAGTGATCATTGAAGAGAAGTAACACCTTGGAGTGGCACCTAACCAAACGGAGTCGGATTATACCTCGTGGTTCAGTGATTTCGGCATTCTAAGGTATGTTCAACCTATCACCAGTCTTAGATTTGGTTTTCCAATGGACACGATGATCATATTATCGAGGTATTGAATTTCATTAGTGAATTATTCAACAACATCATGTTTAGAAGATTGGAATGTCTACAAATACGATATTATTGTTGGAACCTTGAAGTTGGGATCGTAGTTCTTCAATTGATGTGAGAAATATTCAAGTTAACAATCCGTATGATTTATGTTATCTTTGTGATCATGATTTGGAAGAGATGTTATAAGAACTTAAAGGAAGAATCATCTTAGGAATATTCTTTCGTATAAGTCGGAATTGTTAGTTCACCTCAAGATGAAGTCCGAATATGTATAATGATAGTAGAATCTAATACATCAACCGAGATCACCAACTTCGCATGAGAATTGAAATCAAGATGGATTATGGTGTCATGATGATTATACGTATATTTGCATCTTGAAGTTGATATTATCCGAGATCATTCATAAAGGTTATGAACATAACATGAAGACAGATTACAAACATCAAATCATCAAGAAATCGCTTACTTCATCACTATTTGTGTAAATCACGCCCTCCGATGAATCGCCATGCATTATTAGCGTGCGCTAATATACGAGATTTAACGTGCGCTATCGATGCGTTTAGCGTCGCAACGCTTTGGACTTAGCGTCGTTAAATCATCGGCCAAGTCGATCGGTGATCGGTGAGGCACCGACAACGCCGGGTTAGCGTCGCTAGGCGGTGTATCGCGTGCGCTAACGAGTAGCATTAACGTACGCTACATATGTTTCGTAGCGTGCGTTAATCATCGAGCATTTCGTATTAAGGACTTCCTACCGTAATTATTGAATTGTTAGACGTTAAATGCGGCACGAAATGAATTCGTACTATTTCTTTTGTTAAGGTTCGGCTTATCACGTGATTGATCGAAGGGGACGACCTTGAGTATTTTGATATTCGTGGAAGTTTATTCTTGTCAACGAACCGAGGCAAGTACTCTAAATTAGAATTGTTTATATTATGACAATTATGATGTGATTGTATCGTGTAAATATGTTGTGAATATATGTCCACCATGTGTTGATCCGACGGAATCATCATGGGAATCTATAGTTGTGTCGCTGGATCGTTGGGACGGTAGTTCCACCATGTGTTGGTCCGACGGGATCATCATGGGAATCTATAGTGTGTGTCTTTGGATCGTTGGAATACCATCGCTTGTTGAAACTGTTATGTTATGATATGTGTTGTGGATATTCTCGTTGGAGAAACTTGTTATGATATAATTGTTGATTATATCACCGTTGTATGATTATTGTACTTGTACTAGCATCGTTGTGCTAACCCCTTCGGGGTGAACATTTGTGTATGTTCGGGATCCGTAAGAGCGGGAAACAACCACTGGAGATGCATGACGACGAGGGTGCAAAGTGATGTTCTGGCCGGGTTTATTATCTGTTATTTGTTGATTATTTCAATAAGTACTCGAGTACGTCGTCCGTTATAATGATTTGGATTTTGGTGATGTAATAATAACTCTTCATTGGATATTCCTATTGCGTTTTCAACCAGACGGTTGTATTTTACTTCAGTAATTTCATAAAGCGGTATCTGTTATTGTCTTTTCTTTTAATCAGCCTTGTAAATTCTAATGTAAAGGATTTACGGCGCTGTAATATTCCCGAATATATTGGGGATGTTACAGAATATGGTATCGGAGCTAAGATTATAGATATCTTGGCCGTTGGGTTAAAATAGGGGTCATTTATGTCTTTTGAGGTAACCGGCTGTGAATGACATCACTGCACTGCCTACGTCTTCATGCGAACGGTGGTTGTAAGTTCCTAAACTCTATCTCGTTCTTTACATGTTGTGTCTCTTTATACTTGAATATTAGAACGATGCTGTTTCCTGTGTATTAAATACTTGTGCTTACAGCATGTTGAGAGGCGGACGTGGACGTGGTCGCGGTCGTGGGCCTTGGACGCGAAGGAACGCCGATAGGAGGCGTCGCCTTCCAATCAAAGCTAGTCATAGCTCGAGCGAGCCGCAATGATCTATTAATAACGAACCGGAACACAGTGTGCCGAAATCCTTCGTCAAGTCGTGAACCGGATGACTCGGTTCGCTCAGTCGTGGACCGAATGCAAGTGGCGACAGGAATTCAGCAGAGAGATGGACAACAAAGGATTCGAAATGGGAAATCGAGGTGACCGATGGTTACAAGAAGTGGCAAAGATGCAACCACCCAAATTTGACGGCTTTTCCGAGACTCCCACTTGGGACCATTGGTTGAAGGAACTGGAGAAAATTTTTCTTTGGAATTAATTGCCGGACGATAGGAGAGCTCCTATTGCCCGATGCTACGATAGGGAAGCATCCGAGTGGTGGGAAGCTATCCGACTGCAGATCATGATGCCGATTGGGCGTAATTTAAAATGATGATGGAAGCTCGATTGCCCTCGTCCTGTGAGGGAAGCCAAAATTCGAGAATTTTTCTCTGCTCAGCCATCAGATGAACCCGTATCCCAGACGATTAAGATGTTTAACCAGCAGTTAGCATTTGTTCGACATCTGGTCAGAACAGATGCGGAGATGATGATTCATTTCGAAATGAGGATGAAACCAGAAATCCAGAGGTACATGTCCGGTTTTGAATGTACCACTCTCCGCTAATACCAGGATAAGGCGTTGGCGTACGAAATAAAAGAAGCAGCAATGGAGAAGTTTATGGAGTCGAAGAAACAGAAAGTCTCTGGTACTTTTACAGAGCACAAGATCAGTGGGCCCCGCAAGGCCCAGTCTTCTTTTTCTTTCAAGAAACCTCCGCACCCAGCTAAGAGCGGAAAGAATTACGGAACAATGTCAGCCACGACGGATACAGCTAGGAAGTGCTTTAACTTTGGTCGCCCAGGCCACCTTTGGCGTGCTTGTTTGCGCACTCCGGTTACATGTTTTGAGTGCGGACAGGAAGGGCACCGTGCGACGTTTTGTAAGGACGCCACTAAGTACAATGGAACCCGCTCATCACAGCCAGTTCAGAAGGAAGCCAGTGTCCAACAGACACAGCAAAGTGTTCAGATGCCTCAGAATTTTGGCCGCAGGCGAGGCAGAGGACAATGGGACCGAAAGGGGACATCGAGTGCCGGATCTGTTCCCCCACGTTTGTATGAGATGAGGAGGACGGATGATCAGGATGCTGCTGTCGCATCAGGTACTATCCAAATCTTTTCCCAGCCAGTTAGCGTTTTGTTCGATACAGGAGCTACACATTCTTTCATATCTTTGTCTTGTGTAAATCGTTTGAATATTTCCGGTTTTTATACTTATGAACCTTATGTTGTTGGTTTACCGAGTGGAGAGAGAATTGTCGGAAATTTAGAAACTAGAAATTTCCCTGTATCATTTGGGGGCAGAGAGTGGCTCTCAAATCTGATCGTGATAGAAATGCAAGGAGATGACCTGATACTCGGAGACGATTGGCTTAATCAGTATGGAGCAATTGTAGACTACCGAAGGAGGAATATTTCACTGATCGCTGATGATGACTCCGAAGTACTATTCGAAGGATGGAAACCGGGAAGCTCAGGAAAATTGATCAAAGCGAAGAAAGCTGTCAGATTGTTGAAACAGGGCTGTACCGGATATTGGTGTTATGCAATGAAGAAAGAAGACGAAATTGTGGAGCTTTCGTCCATTCCTGTGGTGAACGAATTTCCAGATGTATTTCCTGACGAGTTACCGGGACTACCTCCACGAAGGGATGTGGAATTTACCATTGAGCTGGAACCTAGATCTACACCGATTTCCAAGGCGCCGTATCGTATGGCACCTACTGAGATGTACGAACTGAAGAAGCAACTGGAGGAGCTACTGGACAAGAGCTATATTCAGCCAAGCGTTTCACCCTGGGGAGCGCCAGTTCTTTTTGTCCGAAAGAAGGATGGATCGCTCCGACTGTGTATTGACTATCGAGAACTGAACTAGATGACGATTAAGAACAAATATCCGTTACCACGGATTGATGATCTGTTTGACCAGCTGCAAGGGGCAACGGTATTTTCTAAAATTGATCTGAGATCAGGATACCATCAACTGAGGATTAAGGAGTCTAATGTTCCGAAATCAGCGTTCAGAACTCGCTACGGGCATTATGAGTTTGTAGTGATGCCGTTTGGTCTCACTAACGCACCTGCTGTATTTATGCAATTGATGAACAGAGTGTTCATTGAATTTTTGGACAAATTTGTGGTCGTGTTTATTGACGACATCCTGGTGTATTCTAAGAGTCCGGAAGAACATACGCAGCATTTGCGGATTGTATTGGAACTTTTGAGAAACGAGCAATTGTACGCCAAACTTTCTAAGTGTGAATTCTGGCTAAAGGAAGTAATGTTCCTCGGCCATGTAGTGTCGGCTGAAGGAGTCCGAGTAGATCCTCAGAAGATCGAAGCAATTATGAATTGGGAGCCTCCAAAGAACGTGAAAGAAGTCCGAAGCTTCTTAGGACTTGCTGGATACTATCGTCGATTCGTGGAAGGGTTTTCTAAAATCTCCCGCCCACTTACTCGACTCCTGCAGAAAACTCAAAAGTTTGAGTGGAATGAACTGTGTCAGATTAGCTTTGATGAATTGAAGAAGAGATTGACGACGGCACCGATTCTATCACTTCCGCAGGGAACTGAAGGATTCATAGTTTACAGTGATGCTTCGAACCAAGGACTTGGGTGCGTGTTGATGCAGAATGATAAGGTGATCGCTTATGCGTCGCGACAACTGAAATCTTATGAAGTGAATTACCCGACACATGATTTGGAGCTAGCAGCAGTGGTTTTTGCCTTGAAGATCTGGAGGCATTATCTGTACGGGACTCACTGTCAGATCTTTACGGATCATAAGAGTCTCAAGTACATATTTAGTCAGAAAGAGTTGAACATGCGGCAAAGAAGATGGTTGGAACTGATTAAGGACTATGACTTGGAGATTTCATATCATCCAGGTAAAGCAAATGTAGTGGCCGATGCACTTAGCCGCAAGCCTGTCTCTATTCAGATGCTGGAGACGCTGACATCCCAACTTAGCCTTCAGCGAGAGATGATTCGTGAAGGGATTGAAGTGTGGTTACAGAGAGTCCAGGGACAACTGTGCGTGATGGAGATAACTTCGTCATTAACCGAAGAAATCAAATCTAGACAGGCAGATGATCCTCTGATGATTCGGTTGCATGATGAAGTGATCAAAGGAAAGGCCCCCGGATTCATAATTCATGACGATGGAGTTCTGAGATTTCAGAACCGACTCTGCATTCCCGATGTTGATGTTCTGAAACAGACGATTATGAAGGAAGCTCATGGTTCGCCCTATTCTATCCACCCGGGCACCAGTAAAATGTATAAGGACTTGAAACAGAACTTCTGGTGGGGCAACATGAAGAAAGACGTAGCGGACTATGTTTCGAAATGCTTAACTTGTCAGCAGGTTAAGATCGAGCATCAACGGCCTGCTGGAATGTTGAAGCCGCTCCCGATTCCTGAATGGAAGTGGGAGGACATATCGATGGACTTTATCACTAATATGCCAAAAACCAGGACAGGAATGAACATGATTTGGGTGATAGTTGATCGTTTAACCAAATCAGCTCATTTTCTAGGCATTAAGGATACGTGGGGACCAGAGAGGTTGGCTCGAGTCTTTATTTCGGAGATAGTTCGATTGCATGGTACGCCGAAGACCATTGTTTCTGATCGAGACGGCCGTTTTGTGTCTCACTTTTGGAAAGCAGTTCATAAGGCCTTGGGGACCGAATTGAACTTCAGTACAGCTTACCACCCGCAGACTGATGGACAATCTGAGAGAACTATACAAACGGTGGAAGACATGCTAAGGGCCTGTGCCTTAGATTGGTCAAACGATTGGGAAGTTCATCTACCGTTGATTGAATTTACCTACAATAATAGTTGGCATGCTTCCATTAAGATGGCACCGTTTGAGGCATTATACGGAAGGAGATGCAGATCGCCCCTATGCTGGGACGATTCATCGGACTTGATCGGAACAGAACCAGAGTTGATCGAGCAGACTCGAGAGAAGATAGCCTTTATTCGTTAAAAGGTCATTAGCCTGCAGTCGCGAAATCTATGCGGACGTCTGCCGCCGCCCATTGGAGTTCGATCGAGATCATGTACTTTTGAAGGTTTCTCCTACCCGGGGAATCTTTCGTTTCGGAAGGAAAGGAAAGCTGAGTCCGAGATATATCGGACCATTTGAGATCCTCGAGAGAGTTGGGGAGTTGGCATACAGATTAGCATTGCCGCCGTCATTGTGCCATGTTCATAACGTGTTCCACGTATCCCAGTTGCGGAGGTATATACCAGATCCCAGTCATATCATCGATTTGGCGAGATCGAAGTCGACAGATGGGACGTTTGAAGAAAGACTGTCAAGATACTCGAGAGTCGAGTTAAGCAACCGAGGAACAAGTCAATCGTTTTGGTCAAAGTTCGGTGGTCACGTCATGGAACGGAAGAAGCCACCGGGAAACGGAAGCGATATGAAGTCCAGATATCCCGAGTTATTTTCGTCTTGAGTTTCGGGACGAAACTCCTTTTTAGTAGGAGAGTATGTAATATCCGGATTTATTACGGTGTATTTCATATGTATTCAAATCATGTATTATTCGGATTGATGGTTTTGATTATCGGAGTATGATATTTCGTGCATTGACATCATTGTACATAAGTATAGAAACTTGCAAAATTGTTCAAGCAACCTCGTGATAGCGCACGCTAAGAATGTATCTTAACGCGCGCTATCGGGCCATTATTAGCGTACGCTATGCAGGTATTAGTAACGTGCGCTAAGGACTCAATTATTGAGCGGGACAGCTAGCTCATGCGCCAGCGGGACATGGGTCCGGATAAGATTCCCGCTGACACACCCGGACAAATTATGAAGTCAACCATTATTAGCGCACGCTAAGGGATGCTTAGTAGCGTGCGCTAACTTGTTAATAATGCAGAATATTATTAATGGGACAACAACCACTTGGGCTTTCATTTCCTTCGTCTATACTTCACCTTTGAGAGTCCAGAGAGCAAGTATATCCCTTATAAACACTTAGAACATATATTAGTGATCATTGAATGATTGAGTATCACTTGTGAGTGATCATTGAAGAGAAGTAACACCTTGGAGTGGCACCTAACCAAACGGAGTCGGATTATACCTCGTGGTTCAGTGATTTCGGCATTCTAAGGTATGTTCAACCTATCACCAGTCTTAGATTTGGTTTTCCAATGGACACGATGATCATATTATCGAGGTATTGAATTTCATTAGTGAATTATTCAACAACATCATGTTTAGAAGATTGGAATGTCTACAAATACGATATTATTGTTGGAACCTTGAAGTTGGGATCCTAGTACTTCAAATGATGAGAGAAATATTACAAGTTAACAATCCGTATGATTTATGTTATCTTTGTGATCATGATTTGGAAGAGATGTTATAAGAACTTAAAGGAAGAATCATCTTAGGAATATTCTTTCGTATAAGTCGGAATTGTTAGTTCACCTCAAGATGAAGTCCGAATATGTATAATGATAGTAGAATCTAATACATCAACCGAGATCACCAACTTCGCATGAGAATTGAAATCAAGATGGATTATGGTGTCATGATGATTATACGTATATTTGCATCTTGAAGTTGATATTATCCGAGATCATTCATAAAGGTTATGAACATAACATGAAGACAGTTACAAACATCAAATCACCAAGAAATCGCTTACTTCATCACTATTTGTGTAAATCTGCGCCTCCGGTGAATCGCCATGCATTATTAGCGTGCGCTAATATACGAGATTTAACGTGCGCTATCGAGTGCGTTTAGCGTCTGCAACGTTTTGGACTTAGCGTCGTTAAATCATCACCGAGTCGATCGGGTCGATCGAGGCACCGACAACGCCGGGTTAGCGTCGCTAGCGGTGTGTCACGTCGCTAACGAGTAGCATTAACGCACGCTACATATGTTTCAGAAGCGTGCGTTAATCGTCGCATGCATTTCGTATTAAGGACTTCCTACCGTAATTATTGAATTGTTAGGCGTTAAATGCGGCACGAAATGAATTCTGTACTATTTCTTTTGTTAAGGTTCGAGCTTATCACGTGATTGATCGAAGGGGACGACCTTCGAGTATTTTGATATTCGTGGAAGTTTATTCTTGTCAACGAACCGAGGCAAGTACTCTAAATTAGAATTGTTTATATTATGACAATTATGATGTGATTGTATCGTGTAAATATGTTGTGAATATATGTCCACCATGTGTTGATCCGACGGGAATCATCATGGGAATCTATAGCAGTGTGCGCTGGATCGTTGGGAGTAGTTCCACCATGTGTTGGTCCGACGATCATCATGGGAATCTATAGTGTGTCTACTGGATCGTTGGAATACCATCAGTATGTTGAAACTGTTATGTTATGATATGTGTTGTGGATATTCTCATTGGAGAAACTTGTTATGATATAATTGTTGATTATATCACTGTTGTATGATTATTGTACTTGTACTAGCATCGTTGTGCTAACCCCTTCGGGGGTGAACATTTGTGTATGTTCAGGATCCAGAAGAGCGGGGAAACAACCACTGGAGATGCATGACGACGAGGGTGCAAAGTGATGTTCTGGCCGGGTTTACTATCTGTTATTTGTTGATTATTTCAATAAGTACTCGAGTACGTCGTCCGTTATAATGATTTGGATTTTGGTGATGTAATAATAACTCTTCATTGGATATTCCTATTGCGTTTTCAACCAGACGGTTGTATTTTACTTCAGTAATTTCATAAAGCGGTATCTGTTATTGTCTTTTCTTTTAATCAGCCTTGTAAATTCTTATGTAAAGGATTTACGGCGCTGTAATATTCCCGAATATATTGGGGATGTTACATTATAGATAAATCTTGATGTTGTATTGTTATAAATCTATTTTTCTTGAGTTTGTATTTGATTTTTTTTTTTCATTTTGCTGCTGTGTTGTAGGTGATGAATCGAATGGAGGTTGGGAGCTTGAGCGGTTGCTGATGGGTCGTGGCTGTTGGTGGAGGAAGCCGACGATGAAATCTCTGGAGGTGGACGAGGGGCAGTGAGGCTGCTGCGTTTTGATTAGAAAGTGTAGTAGTGTGTTTATTAGAAAGTGTTGTAGTGTGTGTATTGATCCAAAAGTATAAATGATAAGTCTTGTAAATGTGTTTTTGAAAGATATTTTCTTCTTTTTTTTGAATATTATTTTATGAAAAACGAATTCGGATACGGATATTATCCGGAGATTAGAAAGTGTTGCAATGTGTGTATTGATCCAAAAGTATAAATGATAAGGCTGGTAAATATGTTTTTGAAAGATATTTTCTTCTTTTTTTGAATATTATTTTATGAAAAATAATTCGGATACAGATATTATCCGTATCCGGATAATATCCGCCATATTCGAATCCGGATATGATTCTTTTGGATATTTCTGGATCCGGATCTGGATCCGGATATGGTTTTAAAGTTCCAAATACAGATTCGGATATAGCTGTATCCGTATTCGTTTTATCCGATTGACACTCCTATCGATCACAACCACCAGGTACTCAAAATATAAAACAAAAAGAAAAAATATGTGAAATTGTTCAATCCGTATAAGGATTTTTAAATAGATATTTTGTTAGACAAAAACATGTTTTAGTGAATTTGTCGAAAATCATGCTGAAGAGTTTGTTAATGATATTGATTCAAATAACTATTTAAAAAGATGAAGTTAAATGTGGACATATTGAAATTACTAATGCTGATGAAGTAAACTTTTGGGGCTTGAAAAATGCACGAAGATATCGCTTTAGGTGATATTCATGTTTCATTATTCAGGTCTTTGGTTTATGTCCTCCATTGTATTATTGTATTTTCTTTTAATAAAAATCAACATGGGAATGAGCCGCCTAACTTGACTATGTTCCAAACCCTTACAATTTTTTTTATTATTTTTATTTTTACACAAAGGGTATTAATATGACTTTTCGTCATGGGCATAAAAAATATCAGAACCGGCCCTGATGAAAACATAAAATCAATAGTAAACTAAGCTTCAAGGTGATAAACTGTGTTGAATTTTAATATGACCATATCCTCATCAAGGGTTGCATATTATATGTTTAGATTTGAAACTATGACCAAATGGTGCCATATGGCTAGAAAGCAATAACCGTAGTGGCCATAACTAGCCCACAAGCTTTTTTTATCCTTTGGCCACTATAAAAACAAAAATTATGGTCAGTTATTAATATCTCAATTGGCTATATATGTCACTTTTTGTCTCTCAAAATCGAAGTGTCAAATGAATATAACATTTGGACACACAAACAAACCAAAGTAGCTAAATAAAATGCCTTTCGGCCTCGGGTCAATTTTTGTGTTGCATTCCAATGTGACTATCCTCATAAATGGCCACATATTATATGTTTAGATTTGAAACCATGACCAACTGGTGCCTTATGGATACAAAACAATAACCGTAGTGTCCATAACTAGCCCACAAGCTTATTTTTATCCTTTCGCCACTGTAAAAAACAAAAATTATGGGTAGTTATTAATATCTCAATTGGCTATATATGTTACTTTTTGTCTCGCAAAATCTAAATGTCAAATGAATATAACATTTGGACATACAAACAAACCAAAGTAGCTAAATAAAATGCCTTCCGGCCTCGGTTAATTTGTGTGTTGCATTCCAATGTGACTATATCCTCATAAATAGCCACATATTATATGTTTAGATTTGAAACAATGACCAAATGGTGCCCTATGGCTACAAAACAATAGCTCTGATGGCCATAACTAGCCCACAAGCTTATTTTCATCATTTGGCCACTGTAAAAACAAAAACGTGGCTAGGATGTAACTCAAAAAATGTGGCCTATGTGACCTTTTGTACTAGTGCAAGGCATCCAGACGCTATCCATTGAGGAAATCCCACAGACTCTACAAGAACCTATTGTAGATTTAGAGGTTAATCCCGCTGCTGTAAGAACAGAAGTAGTCGAAGCTGATGCTGTAGAAGCTGAAGCCGAAGCTACATCTCAAACTGAACTAGAATCCGACAGGAGGTGGTTAAGAAACCACCCTAAGGAGTTAAGAATTGGTGATATTGATGCTGGTGTGTCCACCAGAAGAAGAATACATAGTACATAAGGAACTGTACTCTGTGTGCAAGAAGATATAGAATTCAGTTCTGAAAAGTCTCCATTCCCAGTATGGAATTCCCAAGATGAACTTATTTGACTTTCCATGTGCAGTCGAGCTGTATTCCTAGCATAATTTGAACCTGGTTCGATCAATAAGGCTCTTAATAATTCTCACTGAATCACTTCTATGGAAGAATAGCTCAATGGTTTTGAAAGAAATAATGTTTGGTACTTAGTGCCTAGACCAACTCATCAAGATGTCTTCGGAACCAAGTTGGTATCTCGAAACAAAAAGGACGAAAATGGCCTTGTCATAAGGAACAAGTCCAGATTAGTTGCCTAGGAAGAAGAAATAGACTATAATGAAACATTTGCCCCTGTATCCAGACTAGAAGCCATTAAGATATTTCTTGCCTTTGCGGCTCATAAGAATTTTAACGCATATCAAATAGATGTAAACAACGCATTTTTTAATGGAGACCTAGACGAAGAAGTACATGTTGAACAACATTCAGGGTTTGCCAACACAGAAGGAGGAGATCTTTTGTACAGGCTAAGGAAAGTGCTTTATTGGCTTAAGCACCCAAGGTACGGTATGAAACCTTGTCACTGTACCTCATCAATAATGGATTTGAGAAAGGTGTCATTGACAAAACCCTCTTCAAAATCCAAAAAGGTGATGATCTTCTTCTGGTGCAAATAAATAAATGTTGATGATATTATTTTTGTTTCAACTAACCTTGATCTATGTCAAAAGTCCTCTCATCTAATGCAAAGTAAATCTAAACTGAGTATGCAGGGAGAATTTAACTATTTCTTAGGGTTGAATGTTAAACAACTTCCTACAGGTATATTCATCAACCAGAATAAATATAACAAGGAGTTGCTCAACAAGTTTGGGATGAACACTTTTAAATTCTCATCCACCCCCATGATCACTTCCACAAAGATAAGTGCTGATGAAGATGGAAAGCCAGTTGATCAATCATTCTACAGGAAGCTTATAGGCCCACTCATGTACCTAACATCCAGTAGGCCCGATATCCAATTTGTTGTAGGAGTGTGTGCTCAGTATCAGGTAGCACCTAAAGGGTCACACTTCTAGCCAAACGAGTTCTTAAGTACGTTAAAGGAACAATCAATGTAGGATTGTGGTATCCTAAGGAAGGAGGATGCGATTGAAAGAGGAAAAGGCCCGATTGAAAGGGAAGAAACAGTCCGACGAAAGGACTCGGAGATCAAGCCACCATTCAGATCCTAACTCAGATGGGGATGATGACGCTCTACAGACATGTCTATGAATGAGCCATGAAAATGCTCGTGATAAAGATGTTGCTAATTCTAAGGCCACAGAGGGCCAGGGGACATTATCTGGTCAAGCTGCACTAGACCAGCAACTGGAGAAACTAACATCTCCCGCTAAGAAGAAATTAGTCCCTCTGACTGAGGAAAATGCATCCCTCACCGTCCTACAGAAGGATTCAGTCTCTTGTAAGGAACAAGCGGAAGTTGAGAGCCAACATGAGGAATCAGTCCCTCCTGTACAACAGGCTACATACACGATAACGAGGTAGGAGGAATCAGTCCCTTCTGTCTCCCAAACTGTAACACCAACTGAACCAACAGAGGTTCCAACCACCGAGTAGATATCAACTCCAATCCCTACAGGTTCACCATCTGAAGCAAATGAGTACTTCCATGTTGACGACAGTACCCAAAGGCCAAACCATAACATCATCATCGAACAGATGGGAGAGCCCTATGACTCCAAACTTGATCATCCCCACTCTCCCCACACCGAAGCTAGAATAGAGCAACTTAAGCAAATCAGTTGCAAACCGTCTTCTTACAGGATGCTGTCAAATCTCTGTATGATGTCAGCAAGGAAATCGACTGGATACGAAAAACTGCTCAAGATGAACTCCCTAAGCTTCAAAGAGATGTACAGGATGTTGAAGAAGCATTCCACCTCATGCTGAATAACTTATGACCAGCACTAAATCAACTTAAACAGCATCCGGATAGGATCCTGAAGTAGGAGCAAGAAAAGTTGAGTTTCGGAATCCAAGACGGTCGCCTCCATGGAGTACACTGGATCCAGACTCACTGCTCATGGTCATAAATTTGACGACTTAACAGTAGTGGTCACCAGTCTGGTGGACTCGATGAAATATTTTAAGGACAACCAGGCTGAATAAACGGATATTCATGGTAAAGAGCTTGATAGTACCAAAAAGGGGGAAGAGGCCCGTGAGTCTGGAAGGAGATGGAGGATGGAGAAACAAAAGGAGTTGGAAGCTATAATAGATGACAGTGTTGCTACAGCCATCAGAACACTGGCTGGAGCCAGGCGTGGTCAAAGATCAAGAGGATATAAGGTAACCCGTTCTTGTCCCAAGTTCTAGGACCTAAATTTTATGTGGAAAAATACAGTGCAGAAGCCCGCCGAGATCTTACTCCATACAGACAGGCATCAGCTAAAGAGTTGAAGGCATGGAAGAATAATAAACTACTGAGATACTTTTGTACTCTGATTAGGGAATCTGCCATGTTCAACCATTTCAAGTTTCTGGAGGTTGCTGCAAAGGAGTTCTTAAGGCTCCTGTCAGAAGCAAAGCTTCCCTTACAAATTAAACTGAAGTCTAAACATCTAAAGGGTGATTGGATAACTCACCCAGAAGATTAGATTCTCGCCTTCGATGTCTCTCAGGATGAAGCATCTATAGGGATCGAGGCAGAGACTCCTTAGTGAAATGGTGGAAAGGTCCGAGCATGACCCTTCTCGGAAGTCTTGGAAGCATCAGCATTATAGGGGATAACTCCTGACAGTTATTTTGATTTTCTTTCCTATATGCTCTCTGATGTATTATTTCAATTCTAAACAGCACTGTAATGCAGATTATCAATGAAAAATCTTATTTTACCGCAAAAGATTATAGCTCATGATCTTAAGTTACTGCTTTGATTATAATTTATATTGAAATATTTACTAAGTATAAAACCTTGATAAGTCTCAAGCGGTAAGAACTTGTCTGCGAACAATTCATAGATTAAGTTATATTCAAGTAAGATTATTTACTGTAAGATTGCGCCTATGAGCCAATCATGTTTTAGTCTTGTAGAATTTATAATTTTATAACTTGCCTACGAGCGGTTCAAATTTTAGTCTAAGTCTCAAAGATCATATCATTCGACAGAAGACTTGAATACATCCACATGTTTTTTAAAGGGTTTTAGCATTATCAAAATGGGACAAATTATTAGGAAAAATAATACCCTGTGATTTGATAAATGCACCCTACAACCCATCCCAGCAGCGCAAAATCATACATCGCCCAAACAAGACAAATCCTACACCTAAGCCTTCACAGTACAGCAAAAGAAGATGTTGGCTACATCAAATAATGTTGTAGGTGTTTTACTTAAGAAAAGTAAACACAAAACCAACATGACTTAGAAGGAACTTTAAACCATTGTGAAATAAACTTTCTTTATTTATAAAGTATTCACGGTTTTAAAGTAGCATTTAATGCTGACAGGACAACATTTAATGCAACAGAGACTACAGACAAAAGATCATTTAATGCGAATCAAAGAGAACGTCTTAAGAATTAAATGCGAAACATCTTTAATTCAAACATTCTGAAGCCACCAATCACAGTTGTCTAAATTTCACCAACCAACCAACAACTATATTTATAACAGATCTATTTCCAAGGTTACAAATAGACCAAGCAAGAGGACATTGCTCAGTACTGAGAACTGAACATCTGCTAGACTGAACATCGAGCTTATAATCTAAAGAGCAATACATTTCTTCAATCATACAAAGTATATCTTGAGAGGACAAATATACAAGTCCTCAACAAAGAACAACACAACTACAGTGAAGCTTACCAAGCCTACAACTGCTATTCAGTTCGTGATACTTCAAAAACCTACTATTGAGATCTTTAGCCCTGTGTGACTAAGTCAAGCTATTACGACCTGTGTGGGAAGAATAGAGTTGAGGATGAAGCTTATCCGCATTTTTCTTTCCCTTGTATTTTCATTTTTAGTGTATTTCTCGATCGTAGTGACCCTCGTATATCTTTCAGTGTATCCTTCCTGTCATCTGTTGAACTGTATTCTCGTTATTGTTTTGCGGAACTGCCGTTTCGGGGTTGCCGTGGATCCATTTCGTGTTATTGGTTCCCAAATATTGATTCCTATTGCTTTTATTCTCTTCCCGGATCATTTTTCATCATTTTAGGACCCAAAGGGGGTGTGGGCCGCGGCACAAGGTGTGTGCGCCGCGGCACACACATTTCTCCAGTTGTTGGCCGAGCGGACTGTACTGTGTGCCGCGGTACACCCTTCCGGGGACGCGGCACACTGCCGAGTCAGTGCCGCGGCACACCCGTTTGGGCCGCGACACACTCGTGTGGCACTTTCGGCCAAAACCCGACTGTACCGGGTGCCGTGGCACACGCCGGCCGGGCCGAGGCACACTGCCGAACCCTGGGAGAAGTTTTTGGGCTTGTGCCGCGGCACACCTCGGTTGAGCCGCGGCACACAATGCGGTCAACCCTATAATTGCGTTGTTTTTGAGCGAGAGCAGCTCATTTCTTCCTTCTTCTTCCATTTACGCGAGAGAGAGAGCTTTAAGAGAGAACCCTTCATCATCAATCCCTTGAGTATTCACTTTTCACCATTTTCATTCGGTTGTGAAGCCCGGATAGTCGATCTAACGCGTGTTCTACGGATCATAATACTTGAATCTTCAAAGGTAATATCTCTTGGAACCCTACCTTTTGGATAATTGGGGATTTTGGGGTTTTTGTCCGATTTTTTCCATTTTGTTGGTGGATTCTTGATGAATACGATTAATATTGTTAGTATCATTAACTTTCCTACGGATTCATGGTATATTTTGTGGTTTTTACGGAATCGAGAGGGTTTGGTTGTGGTCTACCCTCGTTGTTATTTTTGTACGAATATACATGAATCGTAGGCGGGTTCTCGGGTGTATTCCATTTCCGTATTCGTCTAGAGTTGGTTGTGATTATGTTCTTCAAATCGTTAGGTTCGGTTCCGTTGGTTCTTAGCGTTCGTCGGTGATTATCCTTTCCGTTCGTTGCGTCATCAATTACTCAAGGCAAGTATTTTTGGAAACCTTTATGCTTAAAGTGGAATGGTAATGTATTTTGTGTGTGAATTTCTCACCCTGGGTTGGTCCGACGGGATCACGGAGGGAATCCAAAGGGTTGAGTCCTGGATTCATGAGTTTGTTTAGCTAGCCAGCTCGGGAGGGTCCTTAGAGGCCTCAGGCGGGATCTATGATATTACTCTGTTCCCAAGGCGATGCACGTGCGTGTTTTGTTTTATAATGTGGCCAGCTCGGGAGGGTCCTTAGAGGCCTCGGGCGGGATCTATGATATTACTCTATTCCCAAGGCAAATTGTTTGACTGTTTGTTTCCGGAAAAGACATGTTTGGTTTTGGTTTTTGAAATGATTTTGGTGCATTGTACTATGAAATGTGTAAGCGATTGGTTTGCCTTGATTACTTGTACTAGCGTAATTGCTAACCCCTTTGGGGACCCGTTTTGGGGAAATTCTTGTTATGGATTTCAGGTTATGATTATCCGGACGAGCGAGCACCGGGACAGTACGAGGATGTTGGCCAGGGTCGTTGACATGTGCATTTGGGTCTTCTTATTTTCTTTCATTTACTTCGATTTGGTTGTTCCCATTTTTATAAACTTATAGATTGTGCTCGCGAGTACTTAGGCTTTTCATTTTAAACTCTGTTTTGTGTCATTTTAAATTGTTACATTATTGGATGATGCTTATGTCACCGGTTGCTCCGGGCGTATCTTTATATGTCATATTATTAAAATGTATGTCCTCGCTAACCGAATGGTTAGTCGAGTGGGGTTCTTCTCGTTGTAGCCTGGTGGGTCCCAGTTAGGGTTCCACGGCACTGTAACATACTCCGAATATCTCGGGGTGTTATAGAAAATGGTATCAGAGCTATAGGTTTATGGATACCTACGCTTGTTGGTTATTTGGGTCTAGTCGTGATTTGTTTTGCACATTGTTACACCGCTGCCAGCATCTCAGTACTTCCAGTGCTCGTGAGTTTTCTTATTCGGCCTTTCTGTTTCTTGCATTGTATTTCTACTTTCAAATTGTAGTTGCTTTTCCTCCCTTACTCATCATCAATATACTTCTGTTATCCCTTAAGACCAGTATGGATGCCGGAGGAAATCGTGGTCGTGGTCGTGGTCGTGGACGCGGCCGAGGACGTGGGGCAGCCGGCGGGGCGGACACGTTGCATTCTTCGGGAGCCGGCAGTACCGGTGACCGTCACAGTCATGCTTCTTCTCAGGAGCGCGCCGATCTTGGTATTGCGGCTGTTATGCAGCAAATGGTTAACCAGATGGCGGCGATAGCTCAAGTGGTTCAAAACCCCGATCAGGCCCATGCTAATCGGGGTGGAGCGGATCGCTGGCTTCAGGATGTCATGAAGATGCATCCACCTCAATTCTCGGGAGCTTCGGACCCGATCGGCTGGGAGGGGTGGATCAAGGATATATCTAAGGTCTTTGTTGCCACTAACTGTCCCGAGGACCGTAGAGTCCCTATTGCTCTATACTTTCTCACAGGGGACGCTACGGATTGGTGGGAGGCCGTTGGGCCCAAAGACCATGTGGCTTCATGGGCCGAATTTCAGGAATTGACGGAGACCGAATATTGCCTGTGGCGGGTCAAACAGGCTCGAGTGCATGCCTTCTATGATGCTAAACCACGGGATATCCCCGTATCTCAAGCTATTGCCGATTTTAATAAGGAGTTGGGTTATGTGACGACCCAAGTTGTCGAAGAGAGCGACAAAGTTTTCCATTTTTCCAGGAGGATGAAACTGTCCATTCGGGACTATATGTCTGGACTCGTCTGCACTACTTTGACGGATTATCAGAGTAGGGCCCTCGCTTATGATATGTCGGTGACAGCTAGTGATATGGCTCGTGAGAGTAAGAAGCAGAAGTCGGTCGGAAATTTTTCTGGTCCCAAGAGTGGAGGCCAGCAGAAATCTCAAGCGGCAAATATTTCTACGGGTAGTTCGGCTCGTTTCTCTGGGAGCTTTCGGGGTGCCGCCGGAACCTCCGCTCGTGAACCCATATGCTTTAACTGTGGTGTGCAGGGCCACAGGAACCGGCGGTGTCCTCGTCCGCAATTTACTTGTCATACTTGTGGGCAGTTGGGCCACAAGGCCCTCTTTTGTGAACAGATCAAATAGCTTCGCGGAGCCCGTTCTTCTCACCCAGCACCTATGGAACCGAGTGTGAACCAGGGCTCATTTGCTCCGCCGCCTCCACCGAGTGTCGGCCGTGGTAGAGGCCGGGGTCAGCCCGCTAGAGTAGGAGATTCCAGTGTCGGCTCTGCCCAGCCGCGTATCTATGAGATGAGGAGGGCCGATGATCCAGCAGCTACTGTGACGAAAGGTACCGTTCATATCCATTCCCATCCTGTCATTGTGCTTTTTGATTCAGGTGCTATGCATTCATTCATTTCTCTAGAGTGTGTACGCCGTTTGAGTCTCGACTGCTTGTCACCTTGCGAGTCTTTCATCATTAAACTTTCTAGCGGTAATAGGATCGTTGGCGATCGAGAGGTCCGAGACTGTTCTGTGTTTATTTGTGAGAGAGCCTGGCTCTCTAATCTTATTGTTGTTGATATTGAGGGTGAGGATTTGATTCTCGGGGATGATTGGCTCGAGCGGCATGGTGCAATCATGAACTACCGCACGAGGATCATTACCATGCTAGCCGAGGACGGCACCGAACATTCTTTTGCGGGGCGAAAGAGAAACCAGAAGTTCGTTATTAACGCCTTGAAGGCGATGAGACTCCTGCGAAAGGGGTGTACTGGTTATTGGTGTTACGCCCTGAAGTCGGAGGATGGTGGAGTCGAGCTTTCATCGATTCCAGTCGTTAGTGAGTTTCCTGATGTATTTCCTGACGAGTTACCGGGATTGCCACCGGATCGTGAGGCAGTGTTTGCTATAGAGTTAGAGCCGGGCGCGGCTCCTATTTCTAAGGTGCCGTATCGCATGGCACCTTCAGAGATGTCAGAGTTGAAGAAGCAGTTGAGTGAGCTTCTTGAGTCGGGATATATTCGACCGAGCGCCTCACCTTGGGGCGCACCGGTCCTGTTTGTGTGGAAGAAGGATGGTTCACTGCGTTTGTGTATCGACTATCGCGAACTAAACAAGGTGACCATCAAGAACAAATATCCTTTTCCGAGAATTGATGACTTGTTCGATCAGTTGCACGGAGCCGCAGTATTCTCGAAGATTGATTTGAGATTGGGGTACTATCAGCTCCGGGTGAGGGAGTCCGATGTGCCGAAAACAGCTTTTCGGACGAGATACGGACACTATGAGTTTATAGTTATGCCTTTCGGGTTAACTAATGCGCCAATGGTGTTCATGCAATTGATGAACAAAGTTTTTATCGAGTATTTGGATAAGTGTGTCGTCATCTTCATTGACGATATTCTTATCTATTCGAGGAATGAGGAAGAGCATGCCCATCATTTTCGGATAGAGTTAGACATTTTGAGGACCGAGCAACTCTATGCGAAGTTCTCGAAATGTGAGTTCTGGCTGAAGGAAGTGATGTTTTTGGGTCACGTGATTTCAGCCGAGGGAGTTCGTGTGGACCCGCAGAAAATTGAGGCAGTGTTGGATTGGGCACCGCCCACGAATGTGAAGGAGGTCCGTAGTTTCTTGGGATTGGCTGGCTACTACCGTAGGTTCGTCGAGGGTTTCTCGAAACTAGCTCGGCCACTTGCACAGTTGCTCCAGAAATCCGAGAAATTCGTCTGGAATGACGAGAGGCGATCCGATTTGAGGAGTCAAGAAGTGTTTGACCTCGGCCCGGTTTTAGCGTTGCCATGTGGCAACAAGGGTTTTGCCGTTTATAGCGATGCTTGGTCGTGGTCTTGGGTGCGTATTGATGCAGCACGGCAAGACCATCGCTTATGCGCCGAGACAGTTGAGGCCATATGAACTTAACTACCCTAGTCACGATTTGGAGTTAGCGGCGGTTGTCTTTGCGCTCAAGATTTGGCGTCACTATCTTTTCGGCTCTGCATGTCAGATTTTTACCGACCATAAAAGTCTGAAGTACATATTTACTCAGCGGGAGTTGAATATGAGACAGAGGAGGTGGTTAGAGCTGATTAAGGATTATGACCTCGAAATCCTTTATCATCCAGGCAAGGCGAACGCCGTGGCCGACGCCTTGAGTCGGAAACCGATTTCGTTGCGAACGCTTGAGGTCCTTACGTCTCAGTCTGAGCTTCGGCGGGCTTTGATCGAATTAGATGTTGAGGTTTTGTTGCCGGGAGCCATCGGGCAACTTTGTGCCTTAGAGATTTCGTCGTCTTTGATCGATGAAATTAAGCTGAAGCAGTTAGAGGATCCGATGATTACTCAAATCCGAGAGAACGTTCTTAAAGGAAAGTCTCCTGGGTTTGTGATTCACAAGGATGGTGTTTTGAGATTCCAGAGTCGGCTTTGTGTGCCGAACGACTTAGAGTTGAGACAGAGTATTCTGCGCGAGGCCCATGCTACACCTTACTCCGTTCATCCTGGTTCGAGTAAGATGTACAAGGACCTAAGGAGGAATTTATGGTGGAATGACATGAAGGAAGAGGTCGCACAGTTTGTGGCGAGATGTTTGACTTGTCAGCAGGTCAAAATTGAGCATCAGCGACCGGCTGGATTATTGCAGTCACTTCCCGTTCTGGAATGGAAATGGTAAGATATATCGATGGATTTCATTATGAGTTTTCCGAGATCGAGGTCAGGCATGAATATGGTTTGGGTGATTGTTGATCGCCTGACCAAGTCGGCACATTTTCTGGGCATCAAGGATACTTGGGGCCCATAGAAGTTGGCTCGTGTGTTTATTGCGCAGATTGTGAAGCTTCATGGTACTCCGAAGTCTATTGTTTCGGATTGTGATGGCCGCTTTGTATCGCATTTCTGGCAGGCGGTGCTTAAGGCGTTGGGTACTCGTTTGCGTTTGAGTACCTCTTTTCATCCCCAATCAAATGGACAGTCGGAACGCACTATCCAGACATTCGAGGATATGTTGCGTGCTTGTGCTCTCGACTGGAGTAGCAACTTTGAGGAGCAGTTGCCATTAATTGAATTCACGTACAACAATAGTTGGCACGCGTCGATTCGGATGGCACCGTATGAGGCACTCTATGGGCGGCGATGTCGATCACCGATTTGTTGGAATGAGGCGTCCGATTTAGTCGGGACCGAGCCGGATGTCGTTTTAGAGACGAGGCGGAAGATAGAATTAATTCGGGAACGAATGTTGACTGCCCAGAGTCGACAGAAGTCATATGCCGATGTCCGTCGTCGACCTTTAGAATTCGAGGTGGGAGACCACGTTTTGCTAAAGGTGTCACCGACGAGAGGAGTTTTTCGCTTCGGGAAGAAAGGGAAGTTGAGTCCGACATTTATTGGACCCTTTGAGATTCTTGGGCGAGTCGGTGATTTGGCATATCGTTTGGCGCTACCTCCGGCCTTGAGTCGCGTTCATAACGTCTTCCATGTTTCTCAACTAAGGAAATAAGTCCCGGATCCCAGTCATATCATCGATTATGGTGAGATCGATATTGCCGAAGATTTTACCTACGAGGAATGTCCCTTAAAGATTTTGGAGCATCGTGAGAAACGACTGAGGCATAAGACCATTCCCTTAGTCAAGGTGCAGTGGTCGAGACACGGTGTCGAGGAGGCAACTTGGGAAACCGAGGATAGCATGCGTGCTAGGTACCCTGAGTTGTTTGTTTCTTAAGTTTCGGGACAAAACTTATTTTTAGAGGGGTAGAATGTAATATCCGCATTTTTCTTTCCCTTGTATTTTCATTTTTGGTGTATTTCTCGATCGTAGTGACCCTCGTGTATCTTTCAGTGTATCCTTCCTGTCATCTGTTGACCTGTATTCTCGTTATTGTTGTGCGGAACCGCCGTTTCGGGGTTGCAGTGGATCCATTTCGTGTTATTGGTTCCCAAATATTGATTCCTATTGCTTTTATTCTCTTCCCGGATCATTTTTCATCATTTTAGGACCCAAAGGGGGTGTGGGCCGCGGCACAAGGTGTGTGCGCCGCGGCACACACATTTCTCCAGTTGTTGGCCGAGCGGACTGTACTGTGTGCCGCGGCACACCCTTCCGGGGCCGCGGCACACTGCCGAGTCAGTGCCGCGGCACACCCGTTCGGGCCGCGGCACACTCGTGTGGCATTTTCGGCCAAAACCCGACTGTACCGGGTGTCGCGGCACACGCCGGCCGGGCCGCGGCACACTGCCGAACCCTGGGAGTAGTTTTTGGGCTTGTACCGCGACACACCTCGGCTGAGCCGCGGCACACAATGCGGTCAACCCTATCATTGCGTTGTTTTTTAGCGAGAGCAGCTCATTTCTTCCTTCTTCTTCCATTTACGCGAGAGAGAGAGCTTGAAGAGAGAACCCTTCATCATCAATCCCTTGAGTATTCACTTTTCACCATTTTCATTCGGTTGTGAAGCCCGGATAGTCGATCTAACGCGTGTTCTACGGATCATAATACTTGAATCTTCAAAGGTAATATCTCTTGGAACCCTACCTTTTGGATAATTGGGGATTTTGGGGTTTTTGTCCGATTTTTTCCGTTTTGTTGGTGGATTCTTGATGAATACGATTAATATTGTTAGTATCATTAACTTTCCTATGGATTCATGGTATATTTTGTGGTTTTTACGGAATCGATAGGGTTTGGTTGTGGTCCGCCCTCGTTGTTATTTTTGTACGAAAATACATGAATCGTAGGCGGGTTCTCGGGTGTATTCCATTTCCGTATTCGTCTAGAGAGGTTGTGATTATGTTCTTTAAATCGTTAGGTTCGGTTCCGTTGGTTCTTAGCGTTCTTCGTGATTATCCTTTCCGTTCGTTGCGTCATCAATTACTCAAGGCAAGTATTTTTGGAAACCTTTATGCTTAACGTGGAATGGTAATGTATTTTGTGTGTGAATTTCTCACCTCGGGTTGGCCCGACGGGATCACGGAGGGAATCCAAAGGGTTGAGTCCTGGATTCATGAGTTTGTTTAGCTAGCCAGCTCGGGAGAGTCCTTAGAGGCCTCGAGCGGGATCTATGATATTACTCTGTTCCCAAGGCGATTCACGTGCGTGTTTTGTTTTATAATGTGGCCAGCTCGGGAGGGTCCTTAGAGGCCTCGGGCGGGATCTATGATATTACTCTGTTCCCAAGGCAAATTGTTTGACTGTTTGTTTTCGGAAAAGACATGTCTGGTTTTGGTTTTTGAAATGATTTTGGTGCATTGTACTATGAAATGTGTAAGCAATTGGTTTGCCTTGATTACTTGTACTAGCGTAATTGCTAACCCCATTGGGGACCCGTTTTGGGGAAATTCTTGTTATGGATTTCAGGTTATGATTATCCGGACGAGCGAGCACCGGACAATGAGAATGTTGGCGTGGTCTTTGACATGTGTATTTGGGTCTTCTTATTTTCTTTCGTTTACTTCGATTTGGTTGTTCCCATTTTTATAAACTTATAGATTGTGCTCGCGAGTACTTAGGCTTTTCATTTTAAACTCCGTTTTGTGTCATTTTAAATTGTTACATTATTGGATGATGCTTATGTCACCGGTTGCTCCGGGCATATCTTTATATGTCATATTATTAAAATATGTGTCCTCGCTAACCGAATGGTTAGTCGAGTGGGGTTCTTCTTGTTGTAGCCGGGTGGGTCCCAGTTAGGGTTCCACAGCACTGTAACATACTCCGAAAATCTCGGGGTGTTACACAATCTGTGTGAGAATAAGCGAGTCGAAGAAGCCCAACGCCAATTTGTGTGAACGGCTCAAGCTACAACCGACTGTATCAATCTGTGTGAAAGATACAACAACGAGTTTAGTTAAAATCATGCAGTTGTGTAAGCCTTTATTTTAATATACTTCTTACTCTTGTGTGGAGGACCTATCGACGTAAAGGGGATTACCTCGAACCACATCAAACTCTATATCATTACTTTCTGTCCTTATTATTCTTCTATTGCCTATGATTTTAGCATATTTATCTTGAACATGTAAGCACCAAGTTAAAGGAGATTGTTTAGTTGTTGTACTTATAGCAACTTATTTTCAGACTTTCACTACGCAAACTTAAACTTCGAAAAAGGGCACAACTTATTCAACCCTCCTTCTAAGCTGTACAATAGTATACTTTAGCCAACAGAGCCCAATCATTTAACTCAAAAAGCTCCCAACCAAACATCAAAATTAGAGGTTTATAACCTCTAATTTGTTTCAAAACTCTAATTTTACCACAAAAGGCTGTTCACCAAAGAGGGATATATGTTACATCCCCTCCCCTTCCTTTCCCTTCCTTCCATAAAAATCTCTCCTCCTCCCTCATCCCTTCCCCTCATTTGAACCAAATAAACCCTAAAAGAATGTCGAATACACTTGGCAGTCTATTCTATATAACATTCCTACATAGGAATCCATATTTCATTACTCTCTCCGTCCTGCTCAAAGCTTTATACTTACCCCCCTTTTTTTGTCTAGTTAAAAACTTTACTTTTATCACCTTTACACAATCAAATCAAGCAACTACCTTTTACTTTTTTAATCTCCACGACATACTGACCATCAATTCTTTTTACTTTTTAATCTATACCATATATTTATTGTCATTCTTACACCAATTATTACTTAAATATAATGAAAATACACTGCGTGTTAAGCTTTGAGCGGGACAGAGGGGGTATCTCTTAAATTATTTCTCTCTCTACCTCCCCCAATCACTCTCGCCCTTATGGTAAAGCTGAACTGGCTGAAATGATTTTCCATTCTTCGTGAGAAGACCTTGGTATTTAAGCCCCTGTTTTTTCTCAATTGTTGCTTCCCAAAAATCATATTTTATGAGATGAAAAGAACGAGAGAGTGAGAGTTTGGTTTAGATCGATTTCTTGGTGAGAATCATTCTAATTTTGATAGGCATAAACCTCTGAGCGCTAGGGTTTCAGAACCTTATGGGTTGTGAATTGATCTATTCGTTTGAGAGCAAGTTGGAAGTGGCTGAAATGAGAATGTTACGTTGGTCGTGTGGTCGCACAATGTTAGATAGAATTGCGAATGGGGTTTTCAGGAACGCGCTGGAAGTGGCGCCCATTTCAGCGAAAGTTAGGGAAGGGAGATTGAGATGGTTTGGCCACGTCCCCAGGAGGCAGGCATCTGCTCCGGTGAGGAGGGTCGAGAGTTTAATGGTTGTCGGGGAGAGGAGGAGAGGCAGACCGAGGAGGACGTGGGAGGAGCAACTGAGATTAGATTTGAAGGCCTTAAACCTTTCCGAGACCATAACTGTTGATAGGTGCGCTTGGAGGTGCCATATCAGAGTTGTGGATTCTTTTGTAGGGAGCGGTGCTATAGTTGAGAGCCTCAGGGTTGGGTTTTCTCGGTTAGCTTTGACCTAGAGCATTGTATTGTTACTTTTATTGTATATTTTATCCTATTGCCTTTGCGTGTGGTGTATTTTTGACAGGGAGCTGTGCACAGAGCCAACCTCTCTGTTGTTAGAGTAGCGTTCATCGGGAGTGAAGTAGCCAAATTCCGTTTAGGTAAGTCCCATGTGGATCAAGTCATGGGCTCAGGTATGGTCTCGAGCTTTCTCGAATCATATGTTTTCCTTTGTATTTATCAAACAAGATTCTGCTGTGCACTAAGCCGGGGGTCTTCACGGAAACAGCCTCCCTACCGTAATAAGTAGGGGCATGGTTTGCGTACATCTTACCCCCCCCCAGACCCTGCTCTGAGCGGGATATACTGGGTATGTTTGGTTTGGTTTGGTTTGGTGCTTTGTGCACTACGAACTGGAACTTCTGGTTAGTCAATCCATGGCTTTGGTGGCTACGATTCACTTAAATATTGGGGGACTGAGCCAGATTTAAGAATCTTTAGAAAGTATCTCATCATTTTCAGATCATAGTGTCTACTAAGTTTGCGTCAATTTTTCCAGCAGTTTATATTATTATTTCCAGTCCATTTTTTTATATGCTTATATTCTTATTTCCAGTCCAAAATCATGAGAGGGACTCACACACATCTCACAAGTCAATCAATAACATGCTAAGCTAATAGCAAAACTAAGCCACATGCTCCATGATAAACAATAACAAATCATCTGACTGACCCTTCACAGTCCTAGCTTCTAATTTCTCTACATTAGTCTTCTTGACATAAGTAGGACATCTACAAATCCTAATATGATTAAGACATGGTTTCCTATCTTTACACATCTCATATGGAGTCTTAGCAATGTATTTGGAAGGACATGTGTTTAAGATATATGCAGCAGTAAGGAGCGCATAACCCCACAGGTAAATCAGTAGATCGGTATTAAGCATGGAGCGAACCATGTCTAACAAGGTTCAATTTCTTTTTTTAGACACATAATTTAATTGTGGAGTAGCTAGAGGAGTGAACTATGACACTATTCCCAATTCTTTTAGGAACTCATCAAACTCGGTACTCATATATCCACCCCCTCGATCCGACCTAAGTGTTTTGATTTGATGACCCGTTTGATTATCATATGGCCTTAAATTCTTCTAAGGCTTCGGATTTATGTTTCATTAAGTACACGAATCCATACCTAGTATGGTCATCAGTGAATGTAATAAAATACTGAAATCCATCTCGTGCCACTTCAAAAGGGCCATACACATCGGTATTGATTAATCTAAGTTTTTCAGCAGCTCTTTCAAAAGTCCCTGTGAAGGATGACTTAGTCATTTTGCCTTGAAGACAATATTCACAAGTAGGATAGGGATCCGACCCCAATGGACCCATAAGTCCATCTTTCTCCATTTTATGAATCTTGGTTTGACCAATATGACCAAGTCTAAGATGCCACTTAAGTGCTTAGTTTGTTTCATCCCCACCACACTTCCTAGTTATAGTGTTCACGGTGGTTTTATTATATAGATTCAAATGATATAAACCATTTTGTAATATAGATGTACCAACCAATTTATTTCTAAAATAAATACGATAGGACCTATCTTCAGTAAAGAAATGATATCCCTTACGGTCCATGACCAGAACTGATACAATATTTTTGTGCCCCTTGGGCTAAACAAGTACATCTTACAAAGTAATAACTAAAAAGGATTCAAAATCCAACATAAGTGATCCGATGTCAGTAGCCTCGACACTATGCCTGCTGTCGACCGCCACCATCACTTCTCCAGCTTCAATCTTCCTACTTCGTTCCACATCGTGATTCATTGTACATATATGAGAACTTGCACCAGAATCAAGTATCCAAGAAGTGGAAGTTACAGAATAAATTTGTTTCCTAAACTAGTAGTTCCGTACCTGAAGCCGCATTGTGGTCAAGTTTTGGACAGTACCTCCTCCAGTGGCCTAGCACACCATATTTCAGGCAAGAATATATCTTCTTAGCCCCCTTACTCTTTGGAACCATTGGGGCCTTGCCCTTTTCATTCTGCACCCATCATTTGGGCTTGAACTGTTTTTTGCGCTTTTTCTTGTTGTTCTTTAACCTTCGAGGCCCAGAATAAATTACAAGTGCAGCCTCCTTTGGCCTAGTTTTAATTTCAAACTATGCCATACTCAGTTTTTTCATTAGCCCGGCTAAGTTGTAAGGAATCTCATTGCAATTAGAGTTCATTACAAACTGAAAGAAGGTGTCAGGAAGTGATTGCAGGATATGGTCGGTCTAGAGAGAAGCACGCATTCTAAAATCAAGGGCCTCCAATCTCTCGATCATAGATATCATGTTTAGGACATGATCTCCAACTTTCTCACATTCCTTCATCCGAGCACCAAACAACTGCTTCAATATTGCCCTTTGAAGCTCGTTGCTCATTGAGGCCATCATGAAAACTCTAACCCTGACATCATTGGCTTCGACAACTTCCAGACTAGCCCTGGTCCGTGTCGGAGCCGGTGGGATGTCCTCCTCCAAGACTTAACTCAGCGTCTCCATACTTAGGACTATCCTCAGATTTTAGAACCAGTCCACAAAGTTGGGTCTAGTAAGAGTGTTCTAGTAAAAGTGTTCTTTTCAAGTAGAATCGTGAGTGGGTTCATTGTCATTTTTGAGAGACTTTTTGTTCTGTAGTGAATAATTTTGAGGTTCGTTAGTGATCGTTTAATTATGATCCGAGTAAAGAATTTAAGGAATTACTATATTTAAAATTTGGCTCATACTATTTTTATCGACATTACACACCCACTTGTGAAGTTCGAAAGTCATGATTGACTTCATAGTGGTGATTAATTTCTTTACAAAGTTTAATTGACGGAAACTCATATGGTATCTATTCTTTATTCTTTATAAAGTGTGTATAACGCCAACCCATCTAATGGATGATTCGATCTTCTTTTACCCCTACTTCACTTGCCCCTCAACTCATACGGTTTCTATGGCTCGCTGAACTATCTAAGTTTAAACCGTTAACTCTACCAGTCTGACAATTGAATCTCACCTGGCAACTCATTTGGCGTCTAGGATTTGATTTGTCACAGACGAAGGCATCTGATGCACTCTAGGAATTTATCAACCTTCCCCAAAAATATTACCCCGACATACTCGGAAGAAAAATATTTCGGTTTGGATTTAAATTTTCCATGAGTTTGACGGAGGGTAGGAAACCTCGTAACATTTTTAACTTAGTATTTATAAGTGGGAGAATTAAGCGATTATATGTTAGTCATTGCATATTAATAATTTTGTAATCGTGGCATGTCGGTTTGTTTGTTTGTTTGTCATAGAATATGAAAAATATATACAACCTAAATCTACCAACATATAGTTCATAGACTGCCTAAGTAACGAGTCAAGATCATCTTCATGGCGGCTTGTCCTCGGCTCTTCGTCATAGTTAATTTATTACATTAATAGAATTTGCATCTCATACAAATTTACTAAAAATAAATTGGCTCAAAACGGCCATTAAAACCCCATCGATAAAGATTCAATAAACTAAGTCCATGAATTACATCATCATTCAAATAATAATGCAACAATTACATTAAAATTAATGACAAATACAATCAATCTAAATATTGACCCAATCAATATAAACTTAATCCTTCCATAAAAATTAATCCAATCAGTTCACGCAACATAAATTTTAACTTGTTCCGCATTTAAAATAATATTTCATCAAATTAATTCTCTTGAAAATATAAGTACCATATTTATATTTTTAGTCGAGTTAAATTCAATTTAATTTGCGGAAATTAATTTATCAAACATGAAATAAAAACGAAATCGAAAAATATGCCCGTTCCAAGACCGCGGCCCCGCACAAACCGCGGGGACTGATCCGAGAGGGTCAGTTCCTCTTGGCCTGCTGCCTGCCGAGTGCAGGCAGCAAACTGCCGGTTGGTGCCGGCAGTGTCTCGGCACTGAGCTGCCGACCGTGTCCCAACAGCTCCAAGCTGCTGGGTCCGACCACTTTTTTGGCTCGTCTTTTCGTTCCGAATCCAAAAATAATATTTTTATAATTTTTATATTACATATATAAATTAGTTTTTCAAAAGAAAAATAGATTTATATTATAACATAAAATCAGGAGAAATAAATTTTTAGATGAACAATTAAACATTAATAATTAAAATAATTATGATTCTAAATCATAAGGACATACAAACCGAGCATTCAAAATGCAAATATCGAATATATGGTCGCATAAACCTGAATTCGATACCACTGTTGGGATTTAGTAATTAAAATTGAGTTACACAATGAAAAAAATAAAATCGGTCTAACTGGATAAAAACCGAACCCTAGAGGATCGATCAAGCATCGTATATAGAATACAAATAGACGAAGATAAAATTAAAGAAGTCATACCCTCGTAGTCCTTTGATAATTTTATCTTGAAGGAAAAATCCGAGCCAAGCTTTGTAAGGTTCCCGAGCACCGAAAACCTCTGTTCCTCTTCGTATCCCGAAAACTAATACGAATCCAATTAGTTTAGGCTTGACGAATGATTCAACATCGAAGATGTCGAGTGTCTCTATGTTATCACGCTGTGGATATTGATTGAAAAAATTATATATCAATTCGTTCTCTAAGAACACGGCTAAGAATTGATATAATATTTTTCTTCTCTTCTCTTCTTCCTTTTCTTTCTCTCTGAGATGAACAATGAATAATTTCTTCTCCCTTTTCTTCTTCTCACTTCAGTCACGAGCAATGCTTGTGCGTGTGTGTGTTTGTGTGTTTCTACTTTTTAAATTATGTGAAAGTCTTAGTTGCTTCAATATATCAATATGAGATCAAATGATGAGATTTGATATCTCATCCATTTGCCTCAATACATAGAATAAACAACCACAACCCCACATAAGATGAAGTCACATGGAAGGTGAGGGAGAAAGGGGGAGGAGGTGGCCAAGGTAGGTGAGGAAAAATGAGCCGAGCCACTTGGTCCATGTACCGGACGTTTCCGTGTCTAGTCCGTTAAGTACATTTCGTTTAATCTCAAATGTATTTATACTTAATTAAAAAATTCAATTAATGTATTGTACCAAATACAATATTATAATCATATTTCTCCAAGAAATAATTATTTTTGAATTAAAACAATCACCTAGTGATTAGTTTCAATTCACAAGACTGCAATTATTTATCAAATAAATTAAATTAGATATCCAATATCAAATATTAATGAAGAGATAGTAAATACATATTTATCCATCAAATATCCTTTTGCGCGACTCCATAGTTCTGTCTCAGTCATCAATTGGAGGAGCCAAAGAGTGCGGGTAACACTTAGCCAGTATAATGGCCCGCACCGCAACCCAACTAAGAACGAATGATAGAATCATTGTAAAACCATTATGTCGTGAATACTATATATGTATAAACCCTTCAATCATATGTCCTTGTCAAGTATTAGTGTCATGCTAAGGTCAAACCCTATTGTAACTTGACACTATGCATTTGTTAATACAAACTGAGATCACTGAGCTTTCGTGTATCAAATACAACTAGCTCTAAATGCTTTGGCCAAAGATTTATGATCTCATTTTCCATTAACCGTATAGGACATTTACATGCTCACTTATAGGAGAAAGAATCATATCTTGATTTACTGGCATTATTGTTTTTGGACGAAACATTGTTACGGCCATATGTAATGGATATTACGGCCGTAAGGCCATTGACTTGGGAAGTTATGTCCGTAAGGTGGTAGAGTTACGGCCGTAACTCTGCGCAGTATTTAAAGGCTTGAACGGGATTTTTGTGCTCATTTCACCACTTCTTCATTTTGGTTCCGAGAGAGAGTTTTTGTGGGAGAGATTTCTCATCATCAAACACTTGTGTAATCTAGATTAATCATCTTTATCCATTTGTGGAGCTTGGGGAGTCGATTATCACTAGTTTCGACGGATCGAAGAGGTTGGATCTTCAAAGGTAATTTTTCTCCAAACCTTAGATTTCGATTTTAAGATGGATTATGATGTTTTGGGTGTTATAATCATGATATATGAAGAGATATACATATGATTGTGAGTTTGTATGAATATTCGTAGGATTATTGAAGGATTATTTGAAGAACATTTTGAATGTTGATTTGGATTTGAGGGTTTCGATTAGATGTTGTTGAAATCTCAAATTGTATATTCATATTGGATTACTGATTGTGTTGAAGATGTTTTGTTGGATTGAATCACTCCTTGGAGGTTTGGTATCGATATAATTGAGGTTGGTTGTAAACCATCGAAGGTTAGTTACAACGTGTTTGTTATAATGCCCCAAATGAACTTGGATTTGTCGTATCGATGTTTTGAGTTGGTTGTGATCATGCTTGATTCGTATATTAAGTGAATTGTTGGTATTTGTGTTATTCAAGGTTGTTCGAGCGACCGACATTTATATTTTAGGATGTTTGTTCGAGAGCGGATATTTCATCACCGGTATTGTGTAAGTTAACTCTTACTCGGTTAAAAGGATACTCATTCCTTTCGTTGTTGTTCATTCATATTCATAATTCATTCATAGTGTATTAATCATGTTGAGACTTGTAATCATCAAACTAAGCATTCAATTCACGAGGAACGACGATTCCAATCATTTCCTTGAGCTATTATTCATTTCGTTATTATTTCATCTCGGTGAGTCATTCTTGACCCTTGTCGGATTATTATTCATTAATACTCATCACGGTCACTTTTGTTCTTGTGACCTTCTGGGCTCATATTGCGTGGCCGGGTGGTTATGTGTGGAATTCTTAGTCGGGCACACGATAGTCATGTAATCAGGTTCACCGACGCAATGGACTATGCACACGGTAATGTGCCTCCGTGAGACTAATTAGGTACAAGTGCGGGTGTGTCCGTACACTCGTCTTATGCACTTGTACATCCCATTACGGGCGTACTATGATTCCCCTCTTCAGCTTCATTTCATAATTAAGATATATAATGATTTATGCTTGTTCAACTCTTGAGGATTGTTGTTCTGTGTAACTGGCCCCATTGGGGGATGTTGTTTACAGGTTATGTCAAGGCAAAAGCACGGAAGAGAACGTGACAGCAAGGAGTCCCAGTGATACTAGTAGTGGCCCCCAGTCCTTTCAGTCTTTCATGTCTTCGTCATTTTTATTTCCGCTGCAAATTTCCGTTTGAATGTTCATTTTATTCAGGATTGTATATTTTATCTTCATATAAAATATAGAAGCATTCTGTATTTCTTGGGTATATTGTACTTAAAGCTCCCCATCGGATTATTTGGTAATATAATGTGGTTCGGTACTACAATTATATTATTTAATTCATTAATTTTCGTTCGCCTGGTGGGTCCCAGTTGGGGGTCCAAGACACTGTAATAGCCGCCTAGTTTGGGGTGTTACAGAGTTGGTATCGGAGCGTGGTTTTGAATACTAGCTTCCGTGTCGTGTCTCATTTGAAATCATCGTTCACCAGACTAGTATCATTGGACTTTCGCGTCATGTGTGACCTGCAAATTCCAAGCCCCTCAGACCAAAAGAACTGTAGATTTCTGACGCCATGGTATAATTTCTGGCAATAAGAATCACTCATTCATCATTCATCAGTCAACAATCCTCAACCATTATTTTCACTTTGATCATGTCGATCATGTTAACTCATTAATCACTCAGTTCATTCATTACTCAGTTGTTGATCTGGAAGATCGTATCATTAATCTTGTTAACTTGTTCAAGATAATCATTTCAGGAATTTCATCAGATAATCATATCACCTCATTTGATCCCTCATGTAATCACTGTATTAGAGCGTGTATACTCATTATTATCATTTCATAACGTAATCATAATGTGATATTCATGCGAGATCTATAATTATCATATGACTTTTCTACTTCAGTATGGAGAGAGCAGTCAGAGGACACAGGGGAAGAGGCCGCGGTGCGGGCCGAAACCTGGGAACTCATGCAAAGAAACGTGAGAACGCGAGGAATAATGCTAATTCATCAAGCAGCGATGCTTCCACTCATTCACCTGGAAGTAATCATTCACTGTCAGGGAGTCGTACCCGGGGCACAGCTCAGTTAGAAGGTGTTCGGGTTGATCCACTCGCTTTTATGCAGGGCATGATTGCCCAAATGACTCAGATGGCACGCCTGATGGAGACGATGCAGAACTCAACCGCTCAGAATCAGCAGGACCCTCCAACGCCACCTCAGAGGCAAGAGAGGATTGTGAGCAGTATCATTGGCGACATCTCTCGCTAGAGACCACCTACTTTCGAGGGCTCATCTGAGCCAGCGGATATTATTCACTGGCTTGAACAATTTGAGAAGCTATTTGCTATTGTGGATTAGCTCGAAGGGCATAAAGTTTCAGTCGCAGCTTACTACCTGGGTAAGAGGCCTCACTCTTGGTGGTTATCTTTAAAGCCCACCGACGAGTCTTGTACTTGGGATCAGTTCAAGACCCTCATGATGGAGAGATCTTATCCGGCCCCACTCAGGGAGGCCAAGTTATCATAATTACTCATTCCCGACCCCTCAGCGGACGATGATGTTCTCGCCATCGCCGAGAAATTTCAGGAACTACTTCCTTTCGCCTCATCTTTTATCTACTCTGAGGCGGATAAGATCAAGTATTTCAGTAAGAGGTTGAAAGCTCGTATGCGGATGCAGTTTCTTAATCACAATTGCACCACCCTGGCCGAATTCATCGAGAAAGCTCTTACTTATGAGCTTACTGCTAAGGAGATTGCTAAGAAACAACCTTCATCTTCTAGCAAGAAGTCCAAGAATCGTAATCAGTCTGAAGGCAGTTATGCAATCTTCAAGAAGCCTCGTGCGGGCCCTCCTTTTTTTTAGCGACCTCCTATGGCGCCTAGACCTGCCGAATCTCAGTCCCGAGAGGCCAGCTCGGCCATTACCTGTTTCAACTGTGGAGAACAGGGTCATTTCAGCACTAAGTGTCCGAGGCAGACTATCACGTGTAATAACTGTGGGATTGCTGGGCATAAGGCCCATTTTTGCCGAAGGGACTCCAGACCTGCTTCGACGGCATCTCAGGCCCCGGGCGATTAGTCGCTCGTAATCAGGCTACTCAGTCAGCATCGTTTAAAACGACGGGAGCAAATAAAGGCGGAGCCCATAATCATCAAATAGGATCGTCCGGTGCAGGGACTAGCAAGCCCCGAATTTATGAGATGAAGAGGTCCGATGATCCGGAGGCCCGAATGATCCCAGGTACACTCGAAATTTTATCTCAACCTGTGTGTACCCTTTTTGATACTGGTGCATCGCATTCATTCATTTCCGAGTCATGTTTGAGTAGACTACACCTGGATAGTGCTACTAGTTGTGAGCCTTATGTCATTGGTCAACCAGACGGTAGAAGAATTATCGGATATTGTGAGATTAAGAATTGTCCGATTCAGCTTAATGGTCGTGATTGGTTGGCGGACCTAATTGTGGTAGATTTGCCTAAGGACGATGTAATATTGGGTATGGATTGGATGGATCGTCATGATGCCATCCTTAGTGTCCGTAAGCGTATGGTCACTATTATTTCAGACGATGGAATCGAGTGTGTATTTCAGGGAGGTAATCCCAGCTGTTCTGGTAGAGTCATTAATTTGATGAAAGCAGTGAACTTACTCAATCAGGGGTGTGTTGGTTATTGGTGCTATATGACCAAGACCGAGAAATCATCAGTGATGTTGGCGGATATTCCAGTAGTAAGAGAATATGCCGATGTATTTCTAGACGAGTTACCTGGTTTGCCTACACAGAGAGACGTGGAATTCACGATAGAGTTGGAGCCTGGTACATCCCCATTTTCGATGGCACCATATCGGATGGCCCCGACCGAAATGCAGGAACTGAAGAATCAACTGGAGGAATTGACCGAGAAAGGTTATCTCCGACCGAGTGCGTCCCCGTGGGGAGCACCTGTGTTATTTGTCAAGAAGAATGATGGTTCGTTTTGCTTGTGCATTGATTATCGAGAGTTTAACAGGGTGACGATCAAGAATAAATACCCCCACCCCGTATTGATGATCTATTAGATCAACTTCAGGGAGCTTCAGTATTTTCCAAGATCGATTTAAGATCTGGGTATCATCAGTTGCAAATTCGAGAGTTGGATATCTCTAGAACGGCGTTTCGAAAATGCTATGGTCATTACGAGTTTGTGGTAATGCCGTTTGGGTTAACTAATGCACCTGCAGTATTTATGGAGTTAATGAATCGAGTTTTCATCAACTATTTGGATCAGCTCGTGGTTGTCTTCATTGGTGACATTTTGATTTATTCCCGTGACTGAGAGAAGCACGAATTTCACCTTCATCAGGTTCTCGATGTGTTGATACGAGAGCAACTCTATGGAAAGTTTTCCAAATGTGAGTTCTGGATGTCCGAAGTGACGTTTCTCGGACATGTAATTTCATCAGATGGAGTACGGGTCGACCCTCACAAGACGGAGGCTATCCGAGATTGGCAACCTCCCAAGAATGTTAAGGAAATCCGAAGCTTTCTCGGATTAGCAGGCTATTACCGGCGATTTGTGGAAGGATGTTCTAAAATCGCTTAATCTATGACGAACCTTTTGCGGAAGGATAAGAAATACACGTGGTCCGATGCATGTCAACAGAGTTTTGAGGAACTGAAGAGCCGGTTAATTTCAGCACCTGTCCTTTCCTTGCCACAAGGGACGGGAGGATTTGTGGTTTATAGTGACGCGTCCGGACATGGTCTCGGATGTGTACTAATGCAGAATGGGAAAGTGATTGCCTATGCTTCGCGACAACTGAGGCTTTACGAGGTCAATTATTCGACCCATGACCTGGAACTAGTAGCCGTAGTTTTCGTGTTGAATATTTGGCGTCATTGTCTTTATGGAGTCACCTATCAGATTTTCACCGACCATAAGAATTTGAAGTATATATTTACTTAGTAGGAGTTGAATATGCGACAAAGATGGTGGTTAGAAATGATTAAGGATTATGATATCGAGATTCAATACCACCCGGGCAAGGCGAATGTTGTCGCCGACGCCTTGAGTCGTAAGTCTGTTCAGGAGCAAATGCTTGGTCGTTTAACTATTCAGAAGGAACTTCAACAAGAATTCCTAAGACACTAGATCGAGGTTTGGTTACAGCGAGTTCAAGGGCAACTTTGTATGTTCGAGATTTCATCGCCACTCGAGGAGGCGATCAGAGCGAATCAGGGTTCAGACCCATCTTTGTTGCGCATTCTAGATGATGTGCTCAAGGGAAAGCCCCTGGATTTTGTAACACCCCAAACTAGGCAGATATTACAGTGCCTTGGACCCCCCACTGGGACCCACCAGGCGAATAAGAGTTAATGAATTACACATAACAAATGTAGTACCGAACCACATTACATCATCAATTACTCCGATGAGGATTTTCAAATACAACACACCCAGGGAAACACTGAATACATGTATATTTTATATGAAGATAAAATATACAGCATTGAACAAATGACAATCCAAAAGGAAATGCAGCGGAAAATACATAACAAGGAAAACACGAATGAAATGAAGAGACTGAGGCCCCCTACTAGTATCACTGGGACTCCTCACCGTCAACGTTCTCTTCCCGTGCCTTTGCCGTGCCATGACCTGAAAACAATATCCCCAACGGGGTCAGTTACACAGAACAACAATCCTCAAGAGTGAACAATATCCATAATTACATATCTTAGTTATGAAATCCAGCTGAAGAGGGGCATCATAGTATGCCCGTAATGGTATGTGCAAGTGCACAAGACAGGTGTCCGGACACACCCGCCCTTGTACCTAATTAGTCTCACAGAGGCATGTTACCGTGTGCACAATCCATTGTGTTGGTGAACCCGATCACATGACTATCATGTGCTCGACTAAAAATTCCACACATCCCCACCTGGCCACGCAATATGAACCCAGAAGGCCACAAGAACAAAAGTGACCAATGATGAACATCAGTGAATAGCAAATCGACAAGGGTCAAAAATGACTCACCGAGATGAATTGATGATGAAATGAATGATAATTCACGGAAATGATTGGAACCATCGTTCCTCATGAAATGAATGATTAGTTTGATAATTACAATTAGCAACACGAATAATATACTATGGATGAATTATGAATATGAATGAACAACAACGAATGGAATGAATATCCTTTTAACCGAGTAAGAATTAACTTACTCAATACCGGTGATGAAAAGTCCTCTCACGAACAAACGTCCTTAATGGAGATATCGGTCGCTCGAACAACCTTGAATAACACAATTACCAATAATTTGCTTAATATACGTACCAATAGCGATCATAACCAATTCAATAGGTCGATACAACAAATTCAAACCCATTGGGGCATTTCGACAAACACTTTGTAAACAATCTCCCATTATTTACAACTAATCCCAATTGTATCGGAAACCAACCTCTAAATGAGTAATGCAATCCATCAAAACACCTTCAATGATATCAATAATCCAATAGGAAACCACAACCCAAGGTTACGACAACATCAATCGGAAACTCCCAAAAACCAAAGTCAAACATCAACGGTTCTTAAATAATTCCCCAAATATTCATCAAATCCAATATATACAGCAATAAATCCGTAGGAATACATGTATCCAATGTAGGTGATCCATATCTAACATATTCCAACATAATATCAAGCTAACACGAAGAGATCGGAAGGAAAACACTCAAATCCCGAAATTATAGATTCAAGAAATGTTTACCTTGATTCGGACGGTAGGAGAAGATTAGGAGATGATAAGTCGATGATACGAATTCAAAGACCTTGTTGGATGATGAATTCTCCGACCACAAGTGCATTCCAAGCTCTAGCAGCAGAAGAAGGGGAAGACAATGGTGAAAATGAGAAAAACCCGTCAGTCTCACTATATAAATCTGAGGGACGCATGACCAAAACTGCACGATCAAGTGTCCGTGCGTCCGGTCGTGAGTGAAGTCTCTGCCAGCCGTTGCTACAGCGCACGAGTGCCGCGCACGAGCAGTAACTCGTGCGGCCTGCTCGTGCGGCCTTGACTCAAACGCCGGGTCTCTGCCCAGTTCTGCCGCAACACACGAGCACCACGCACGAGCAGTTGCTCGTGTGGCCTGCTCGTGCGGCCCTGCTCGACATGCAGTTCAGCCTATAACTAGTGTAACGCCTCGTCTACTTATGTGTTACGAACGCCAACAATTAAAGTGTGATAAAATACTCATGTAGAGTCCTAAACGTTGATCAAAACACCAACTAGTATCCAACGAATGTAATGGAGGAAAGGAACATGACGAGAACATTACGTATAATTGATGTACTGAGTACAAAAAATCACAGTATTCGAAAAGTATGGGAACAATTAGCACGAGTTCTACAAAAATTACGCCGAACGGTGAACACAATTGAATGAGTGTGAATGATGGATGATTATTAATGAGTGAAAATTACGGAGTGACAATTATTGAATGATAATAAATGAATTTAGAACCGGGTATTACATACTCCCCCTTAAAAAGAGTTTTGTCCTCGAAATTAAGGGTCAAACAATTCGGGATAACTCTCACGTATACTATCCTCGGTTTCCCAAGTAGCCTCTTCGACTCCATGTCTAGACCACTGAATTTTAACCAAAGGAATTGTCTTGTTCCTCAACTGTTTGATTCGCCGCTCTAGGATTCGTACAGGACGCTCCTCATACGTATGATCATCCGTGATCTCGATTTCATCAAACTGAAGTATGTGACTAGGGTCAGCAATATACTTCCGCAATTGAGAGACATGAAATATGTTATGAATTCGGCTCAATGCCAGAGGTAAAGCCAATCGATAAGCCAGATCGCCCACTCAATCCAAAATCTCAAATGGTCCAATGAATCTCGGACTCAACTTCCCCCGCTTCCCGAAATGGAAAATACCTCGACTCGGGGATACCTTGACCAAAACGTGGTGACCTGCCTCGAACTCTAATGGTCGTTGATGATTATCTGCATATGATTTATGTCGACTCTGAGCAGTCAACAAACGACTCCTGATCAAAGCTACTTCTCGCGGGCGGCTATAAGCATATCGGGCTCAGTGCCGACTAATTCTGATAAGTCATCCCAGCATAGGGGAGACCGACAACGATGACCGTACAAGACCTCGTAAGGTGCCATCTGAATAGAAGTGTGCCAACCGTTATTATACGTGAATTCGATCAACGGTAGTTGGGCTTCCCAATCATCTTTCCAATTGAGAACGCATGCCCTCAACATGTCCTCCAACGTCTTAATAGTTCTCTCTGATTGTCCGTCGGATTGAGGGTGAAAAGCTATGCTGAAGTTGAGCTGAGTTCCCATGGCACGATGAACTGATTTCCAAAAATGCGACACGAATCGTCTGTCACGATCAGAAACGATACTCTTAGGAGTACCGTGCAATCTCACTATCTATTTAATGAACAACTGGGCAAGTCTCTCGGGAACCCACATATCCTTAATCTCAAGGAAATGAGCTGACGTAGTTAAACGGTCCACAATAACCCAAATTGTATTCATGCCCCGCCGACTCGTCGGCAAACTCATGATGAAATCCTTTGAAATATCCTCCCACTTCCATTCTAGGATAGGAAGCGGTTTCAGCATGCCCGCCGGTCGCTGATGTTCTATCTTGACTTGTTGGCAGGTGAGACATCTCGAAACAAACTCTGCGACTTCTCGCTTCATATTACTCCACCAGTAATTTTGTTTCAAGTCCTTGTACATCTTGCTAGACCCCGGAAAAATATAATAAGGGGTAGCATGGGCCTCTCTCAAAATCGAGTTTTTCAACTCGTCATCCGCCGGAACACATAACTGGTTCTTAAATCGCAAAAATCCATCCTTGTGGACCACAAATCCATGGCCTTTCCCCTGAGTCACGTCATCTCGAATGCGCAACAAAAATGGGTCTGAATCCTGTTTTAGTCTGATCGCCTCCTCAAGTGGCGATGAAATCTCCAGCATGCAAATCTGTCCTTGTACACGCTGTAACCAAACCTCGATCTCATGTCTAAGGAATTCCTGTTGAAGTTCCTTCTGAACTGTTAAACTAGCAAGCATCTGCTCCTGAATGGATTTATGGCTCAAGGCATCGGCGACAACATTCGCCTTACCCGGGTGATACTATATCTAGATATCATAGTCCTTAATCAGTTCTAACCAACGTCTCTGACGCATATTTAACTCCTTTTGAGTAAATATATACTTCAAGCTCTTATGATCGGTGAAAATCTGACAGGTGACGCCACAAAGATAATGACGCCAAATCTTCAATGTGAAAACTATGGATGCTAGCTCCAGGTCATGGGTCTGATAGTTGAACTCATAAAGCCTCAGTTGCCGTGACGCATAGGCAATCACTTTCCTATTCTGCATTAGTACACATCCGAGACCCTGCCCGGACGCGTCACTATAAACTACGAATCCCTCTGTCCCTTATGGTAAAGAAAGGATAGGCGCTGAAATTAAACGACTCTTGTGTTCCTCAAAACACCGCTGACACACGTCAGACCATGTGTATTTATTACCTTCCACAAAAGGTTCGTCATGGGTTGAGCAATTTTAGAAAATCCTTCCACAAATCGCCGATAATAGCCAGCTAATCTGAGAAAGCTTCGGATTTCCTTTACATTCTTCGGAAGTTGCCAATCTCGGATAGCCTCCGTCTTCTGAGGGTCAACACGTACTCCATCTGCTGAAATTACATGCCCAAGAAACGTCACCTCGGACATCCAGAATTCATACTTGGATAACTTCCCATAGAGCTGTTCTCGTCTCAACACGTCGAGGACCTGATGAAGGTGAAATTCATGCTCCTCTCGATCACGAGAATAAATCAAAATGTCGTCTATGAAAGTCTAAATAGTCGATGAAAACTCAGTTCATCAACTCCATGATTACACCAGGTGCATTAGTTAACCCAAACGGCATTACCACGAACTCTTAATGTCCATAGCGTGTTCGAAATGCCGTTCTAGTGATATCTGACTCTCGAATTCGTAACTGATGATACCCAGATCTCAAATCAATCTTCGAAAATACTGAAGCTCCCTGAAGTTGATCCAAGAGATCATCGATGCGGGGAAGAGGATATTTATTCTTGATCGTCACCCTGTTCAACTCTCGATAATCAATGCACAACCGAAACGAACCATTTTTCTCCTTGACAAATGACACAGGTTCTCCCCACGGGGATGCACTCGGTCGGATATAACCCTTCTCAGTCAATTCCTCCAGTTGATTATTCAATTCCTGCATTTCGGTTGGGGCCATACGATATGGTGCTTTCGATATTGGAGATGTACCGGGCTCCAATTCAATCGTGAATTCCACATCTTTCTATGGAGGCAAACCAGATAACTCGTCTGGAAAAACATCGGCATATTCTCTCACCACTGGAATATCCGCTAATGACACTGATGATTTCTCGGTCTTGGTCATATAGCACCAATAACCAACACAACCCTGATTAAGTAATTTCACTGCTTTCATCATATTGATAACCCTTCCAGAACAGCTGGGATTACTCCCTTGAAATACATACTCGACTCCATCGTCTGAAATAATAGTGACCATATGCTTACGGGCACTAAGGATGGCATCGTGACGATACATCCAATCAAAATGACATCGCCTCTAGGTAAATCCACCACGATCAGGTCTGCCAACCAATCATGGCCATGAAGCTAAATCGGGCAATTCTTAACCTCACAATCTCTGATAATTCTCCTACCGCCAGGTAGTCCAATGATATAAGGCTCACAACTAGTAGCACTATCCAGATGAAGTCTACTCAAACATGACTCGGAAATGAATGAATGCGATGCACCAGTATCAAAAAGGGTACACACATGTTGAGATAAAATTTCGAGTGTACCTGAGATCATTCGGGCCTCCGGATCGTCGGTCCTCTTCATCTCATAAATTCGGGGCTTGCCAGCCCAAGAACCGGATGCTCATGTCTGATAGCTATGGGCTCTGCCTTTGTTTGCTCCCGTCATCTTAAATGACGTGGACTGAGCGGCCTGATTCTGAACTGCTGACTACTTCGGGGCCTGAGATGCTGCCGGAGTAGGTTTGGAGTCTCTTGAAACGGGTCTTATGCCCCGCAATCCCACAGTTATTACACGTGAGGGTCGGCTTCGGACACTTAGTACTGAAATGACCCTGTTCTCCACAATTGTAACAGGTGATGGCCGAACTGGCTGCTCAGGACTGAGATTCGGCGGTTTTAGGCGCTTTAGGAGGTCGATCAGAAAAAGTAGAGCCCGCACGAGTCTTCTTGAAAGTGGCCTGACTACCTTTGGACTGATTACGCTTCTTCAATTTCTTGCCGGAAGATGATGTCTGATTCTTAGAAATTTCCTTAGCTGTAAGCTCATAAGCAAGAGCCTTCTCGATAAAATCGGCCAAAGTGGTGCAATGATGATTAAGCAATTGAAGCCTCATACGAGGTTTCAACCTCTTACTGAAGTACTTGATTTTATTCGCCTCTGAGTGGATAATAGATGAGGCGAAAAGCAGCAGCTCCTGAAATTTCTCGGCAATGGCGAGAACATATTCATCCGTTGAGGGGTCAGGACTGAGTAACTCCGACAGCTTGGCTTCCCTGAGTGGGGCCGGATAATATCTTTCCATCATGAGAGTTTTGGACTAGTCCCACGTGCATGATCCGTCGTTGGGTTTCAAAGATAGCCACCAAGAGTGAGCGCTCTTACCTAGATAGTAAGCCGCAACTGAAACTTTGTGCCCTTCGGGACACTCCACCATAGCAAATAACTTCTCAAAATGCTCCAGCCAGTGAATAATGTCCGCCGACTCAGATGATCCCTCGAAGGTAGGCGGCCTCTGGCGAGAAATGTCGTTGATGATGCTGATCACACTCCTTTCTTGCCTCTTAGGAGGCGGCGGAGGAGCCTGTTGATTCTGAGTCATTGAGTTCTGCATCATCTCCATCAGACGTGCCATATGAGTCATTGGGCCATCATGCCCTTCATAAAAGCGAGAGGGTCAACTCAAACACCTTCTGATTGAGCCGTGTCCCGAGTACGACTCCCTGACAGTGAAGGATTATTTCCAAGTGAATGTGTGGCAGCGTCGCTGCTCGATGAGTTAGCATTATTCCTTGCGTTCGCACGAGTATTCATTCGAGCTCCCGGGTTTCGGCCCGCATCGCGGCCTCTTACCCTACGTCCTCTGCCAGCTCGATCCATACTGAAGGTATGAAACACATGATAATTATAGATCTCACATGAATATCGCATGAAAGTTCAACTGAGTTGACATGATTACATGATGCAATTATTGAAATGATTATCTTGGAGAAGTTAACAAGATTGATGATATGATCCACAAGGTTAACAACTGAGAAATGAAATTAACTGAGTGATGAATGAATTAACATGATCGACATGACCAAAAATGATAATGATGATTAAGGATTGTTGACTGATGAATGGTGAATGAGTCATTCTTATTGCCAGAAATCATACCATGGCGTCAGAAATCTTACAGTTCTTTCGGTCTGAGGGGCTTGGCGCTTGCATAGGTCACATGTGACACGAAAGTCCAATGATACTAGTCTGATGAGCAATGATTTCAAATGAGACATTACTCGGAAGGTAGTATTCAAAACCACGCTCAGATACCAACTCTGTAACACCCCAAACTAGGCGGATATTATAGTGCCGTGGACCCCTGACTGGGACCCACCAGGCGAATGAGAGTTAATGAATTACACATAACAAATGTAGTACCGAACCACATTACATCATCAATTACTCTGATGAGGAGTTTCAAATACAACATACCCAGGGAAACACTGAATACATGTATATTTTATATGAAGATAAAATATACAACACTGAAAAAATGACAATCCAAAAGCAAATGCAGCGAAAAATACATAATAAGAAAAACACGAATGAAATGAAGAGACTGGGGCCCCCCGACTAGTATCACTGGGACTCCTCGCCATCAACGTTCTCTTCCCGTGCCTTCGCCTTGCCATGACCTAAAAACAATATCCCCCAACGGGGTCAGTTACACAGAATAACAATCCTCAAGAATTGAACAATATCCATAATTACATATCTTAGTTATGAAATCCAGCTGAAGAGGGGCATCATAGTATGCCCGTAATGGTATGTACAAGTGCACAAGACGAGTGTCCGGATACACCGGCCCTTGTCCCTAATTAGTCTCACAGAGGCACGTTACCGTGTGCACAGTCCATTGTATCGGTGAACCCGATCACATGACTATCATGTGCCCGACTAAATATTCCACACATCCCCACCAGGCCATGCAATATGAACCCAGAAGGTCACAAGAACAAAAGCGACCAATGATGAACATCAGTGAATAGCAAATTTACAAGGGTCAAGAATGACTCACCGAGATGATTTGACGATGAAATGAATGATAATTCACGGAAATGATTGGAACCGTCGTTCCTCATGAAATGAATGATTAGTTTGATAATTACAATTCTCAACACGAATAATATACTATGGATGAATTATGAATATGAATGAACAACAACGAAAGGAATGAATATCCTTTTAACTGAGTAAGAATTAACTTACTCAATACCGGTGGTGAAAAGTCCTCTCACGAACAAACGTCCTTAATCGAGATATTGGTCGCTCGAACAACCTTGAATAAAAAAATTACCAACAATTTGCTTAATATACGTACCGATAGCGATCATAACCAATTTAATAGGTCGATACAACAAATTCAAAACCATGGGGGCATTTCGACAAACACTTTGTAAACAATCTCCCATTATTTACAACTAATCCCAATTGTATCGGAAACCAACCTCTAAATGAGTAATGCAATCCATCAAAACACCTTCAATGATATCAATAATCTAATAGGAAACCACAACCCAAAGTTACGACAACATCAATCGGAAACTCCCAAAAACCAAAGTCAAACATCAATCGTTCTTGAATAATTCCCCAAATATTCATCAAATCCGATATATACACCAATAAATCTGTAGGAATACATGTATCCAAGGTAGGTAATCCATAGATAACATATTCCAACATAATATCAAGCTAACACAAATAGATCGGAAGAAACACACTCAAATACCGATATTCTAGATTCAAGAAATGTTTACCTTGATTCGGACGGTAGGAGAAGATTAGGAGATGATAAATCAATGATACGAACTCAAAAACCTTGTTGGATGATGAATTCTCCGACCACAAGTGCATTCGAAGCTCTAGCCGCAGAAGAAGGGGAAGACAATGGTGAAAATGAGAAAAACCCGTCGGTCTCACTATATAAATCTCAGGGACGCATTACCAAAACCGCACGATCAAGTGTCCGTGCGTCCGGTCGTGCGTGAAGTCTCGCCCGGCCAGCTAACGCCGCACGAGCATCGCACACAAGCGGTAACTCGTGCGGCCTGCTCGTGCGGCCGTGACTCAAACCACAGGTCTCTACCCAGTTCTACCGCAACACACGTGCACCACGAACGAGCAGTTGCTCGTGTCGCCTGCTCGTGCGGCCCTTCTCGACATGCAGTTCAGCCTATAACTAGTGTAACGCCTCGTCTACTTATCTGCTACGAACTCCAACAATTAAAGGGTGATAAAATACTCATGTAGAGTCCCAAATGTAGATCAAAACACCAATTAGTATCCAACGAATGTAATGGAGGAAAGGAACATGACGAGAACATTACATATAACTGATGTACCGAGTACAAAAAATCACAGAATTCGAGAAGTACAGGAACAATTTGTTGGGTACCGATTCGGATATTTGCGTCGTTTGCGGAAGCGTAAATAAAAGGTGCGGAAAATAAAGGACACGAGGATATATAGAGGTTCGGCTATAATCGAACCTACGTCCTCTCTCGGTATCTTTTTCTATAGGATCAAGATAAAAACCTCTACGCCTCTCTTCTATCGGTCGAGGTATAACCGTTACAATCACGTCTTCTATTGGTACGTGATAAACCACTCGTACTTGTCTTTGCGTCGGTCCAAGTTAAACCGTTTTCCTTTTCTATCGGACAAGGAATCAACCGCTCTAGCTTTCTATGGGTACTAGATAAACCTCACTAAGATAGCGATTGCGATTCTAACAATGCCGGATCCTTGATCCTAATAACACCGAATCCAATCGTATCTTTTCTTTTACCACTCGTGTATGATTTTGTGTATAACACTCAATCACTCAATGTAAGCTCAATATTACAACAACAATACAATGAATATCAATCTCAGAAGAATGTGTAGTATGCTTGAAGTTGTTGTTCTCAAACAATACCATAGGGATGGTATTTATAGGCTCCATCTTCAAACTAGCCGTTAGCTGCCAGATCGCTCATTACGTCGTTATATGCGCTCCATTACGTCGTAAGCCTCATTACGTCGTTAACCATGGCTGGTTACGACGTTAGCATCTTCACAAATCATCCAGGTGAGTTTCATCATTTGAGTTACCTCGTTAGCCTTTCCTTTGTTACGATGCGTTAACATTACGTCACTCATGACGTCATATATCCGTTGTATGCTTTGGTCGACTTTGACTTCTCCAACGTTCACTTGTTTGAACTCCTTTACGTACGTTATCTCTCATCCATTGCGTACGTTAAGCTGCTACCATTACGTACGTTAATGATCACATATTACGTACGTTAGCTTTGTGTTTTTCCAGCTTTTTGCACTTCGTTTTCCTTCGATGCTTGTTTCGTCTATTCGTTGTTTTGTTTTGTTTGTCAACATTAATCATCAAAACACTCTTAATATATGTATGGAACAAAATGTTCCAACAATCTCCCCCTTTTTGATGATTACAAAACAACACTTCGTCAATGGGATTTTCCTGCAAAAATACAAATATATGTATATCTTTACAGACCAAAGTTTTTGACTTTGTCCGTTTCGTTAGAATCTTCTCCCATTTCTTTTTCGACTCCTTCTATTCTTTTCTCCATTTTTAAATTTTCATCGTCTTTTCGATGTCTCCGCATTTTTCTTTTCCTGTCATTTTCGACTTCTCCTTAGTTTTGTTCAACTCCTTCGTTTTTCCAATTCTTTTTGTATGCTATCGATTTTCTTCGATTTTTCTCCCCCTTTCACGGTTAATCACATTTTCGACTTATTTCTCTATTCTCTATCTCTCCCCCTTTTTGTATTCATCAAAAAGTGGATTAAATAACAATTGAAATAAATAATACCAATATAAAATATGCATGATACAATTTATGAATATTTGCATAAAGGGTAAAAACTCCCCCGAGAATAATATCTCCCTTAAAAAAATACTCCCTGAGTAAAATACAAAAATCAATTTTTGGGGATCCAACCTATAGTTGGTTTTTGTTTAGAAACGTAGACGATATTTGAAACGATTGTTCCTTTAGGAACCCAAATTTTCTTAATTTTTATCGTCCGTCTCGGGCTTTTGCAACTTGAAATATGATGCCCGATTTTCAAACACTTTTCGCAATGGGGTATTTTAAGATTAACGGATTCGTTTTTCGAACGTGGCTTGAATCCTAACCCCTCTTTATTCAAAGTAAATTTTTGAACACCAAGCATTTGTTCAAATTTCTCGTTTCCGCACGAGAATTTCTTTGTCAAAGATTTAAGCTCGGTTTGGATTTTAACGAGATCATTCTTCAAAATATTTTCATTTTAAATACATTTTGAATGATCGATTTCAACAAATTTTCCCTTCTCGATAATTTTGGAATTTTCAATTTCCAAAGATTTAATTGTAGACTTAAGGGATTTGATTTCCGATAATGCATTTTGAAAATCCGTATGCAATAATTCAAATGCATCAAAAAGTTCATCACGGGAGGATGTACTTACCTGGCTTTCGACGTCGCTGTCGTCGAACGAACTCCGGGCCATGAGAGCGAGATTATTTTGATTGATGAAATCATCGTCTTCATCTTCATCGCTCCAAGTATCCACGAGAACCTCCTTCTTGGGTTTGACACGACAATGCTTAGCGAAGTGGCACAGTTTTCCACATAATCGACAAGAGTTGTCGAATTTCTTAGATTCGCCCGAGATATCCTTCTTCCTCCGGTTTAATAAGGTTTGAAACTTATTAATGTTTTTGGCATAATATGCCGATTCTTCGTCGCTTTCCTCCACCGGAATTTCTTCTTTCTTTCTCGACATCTTAGCCTTCATGGCTAACGATCGTTCCTTCGGCTTCGGCTTGACACTTCGTGATTTTAAAACAATCTCATAATTGATTAGTGAACCAACAAGGGCACTAAAATCGAGCGTGTTGAGGTCTTTAGGTTCCATAATCGCGGTCACGGTGCCGTCCCATTCGCTAGGTAGTGATCGTAAAATTTTCTTAACTTTTTCACTACTAGATAATGGTTTGCCAAACGAAGCTAGTCCATTGGTGATGACCGAGAATCGGTCGAGCATATTGGTGATGGACTCGTCACCCTTCATCATGAATAACTCGTAGTCATGGAGAAGCATATTTATCTTCGTCTCCTTGACTTGAGTCGTCCCTTCGTGTGTGATTTCTAGAATTTTCCATATTTCTTTCGCACTCTCACACGATGAGATTCGATTGACCTCTTAGGATTTAAGGCACAAAATAAGAGTTGAGTAGCCTTACAATTTAGTTGGTCATTTTTCCAATCGGCATCGTCGTATTCTTCGAAAGATTTGAGCGTACCGTCGGATTTGATTGGAACTTTCGGGCCAAGGCAGATAATCTTCCAAATTTCGATGTCGTATGCTCGGATGAATATCGACATCTTCTTCTTCCACGTCAAATAATTTGAGCCATCAAAGAATGGTGGTCGGTTGAGAGCAAGGCCTTCGGCGGGAGCCATTTGAAAAGCCATTTGGATCTTCTCCTCGGATGTTAAGCCGCGTATTGGAGTACCGCTCCGATACCAATTGTTGGGTACCGATTCGGATATTTGCGCCGTTTGCGGAAGCATAAATAAAAGGTGCGGAAAATAAAGGACACGAGGATATATAGAGGTTCGGCTATAATCGAGCCTACGTCCTCTCTCGGTATCTTTTTCTATAGGATCAAGATAAAAACCTCTACGCCTCTCTTCTATCGGTCGAGGTATAACCGTTACAATCACGTCTTCTATTGGTCCGTGATAAACCACTCGTACTTGTCTTTGCGTCGGTCCAAGTTAAACCGTTTTCCTTTTCTATCGGACAAGGAATCAACCGCTCTAGCTTTCTATGGGTACTAGATAAACCTCACTAAGATAGCGATTGCGATTCTAACAATGCCGGATCCTTGATCCTAATAACACCGAATCCAATCGTATCTTTTCTTTTACCACTCGTGTATGATTTTGTGTATAACACTCAATCACTCAATGTAAGCTCAATATTACAACAACAATACAATGAATATCAATCTCAGAAGAATGTGTAGTATGCTTGAAGTTGTTGTTCTCAAACAATACCATAGGGATGGTATTTATAGGCTCCATCTTCAAACTAGCCGTTAGCTGCCAGACTGCTCATTACGTACGTTATATGCGCTCCATTACGTACGTAAGCCTCATTACGTACGTTAACCATGGCTGGTTACGTACGTTAGCATCTTCACAAATTAGTCCAGTGAGTTTCATCATTTGAGTTACGTACGTTAGCCTTTCCTTTGTTACGTACGTTAACATTACGTCACTCATGACGTCATATATCCGTTGTATGCTTTGCTGACTTTGACTTCTCCAACGTTCACTTGTTTGAACTCCTTTACGTACGTTATCTCTCATCCATTACGTACGTTAAGCTGCTACCATTACGTACGTTAATGATCACATATTACGTACGTTAGCTTTGTGTTTTTCCAGCTTTTTGCACTTCGTTTTCCTTCGATGCTTGTTTCGTCTATTCGTTGTTTTGTTTTGTTTGTCAACATTAATCATCAAAACACTCTTAATATATGTATGGAACAAAATGTTCCAACAATCTCCCCTTTTTGATGATTACAAAACAACACTTCGTCAATGGGATTTTCCTGCAAAAATACAAATATATGTATATCTTTACAGACCAAAGTTTTTGACTTTGTCCGTTTCGTTAGAATCTTCTCCCATTTCTTTTTCGACTCCTTCTATTCTTTTCTCCATTTTTAAATTTTCATCGTCTTTTCGATGTCTCCGCATTTTTCTTTTCCTGTCATTTTCGACTTCTCCTTAGTTTTGTTCAACTCCTTCGTTTTTCCAATTCTTTTTGTATGCTATCGATTTTCTTCGATTTTTCTCCCCCTTTCACGGTTAATCACATTTTCGACTTATTTCTCCATTCTCTATCTCTCCCCCTTTTTGTATTCATCAAAAAGTGGATTAAATAACAATTGAAATAAATAATACCAATATAAAATATGCATGATACAATTTATGAATATTTGCATAAAGGGTAAAAACTCCCCCTGAGAATAATATCTCCCTTAAAAAAAAATACTCCCCCTGAGTAAAATACAAAAATCAATTTTTGGGGATCCAACCTATAGTTGGTTTTTGTTTAGAAACGTAGACGATATTTGAAACGATTGTTCCTTTAGGAACCCAAATTTTCTTAATTTTTATCGTCCGTCTCGGGCTTTTGCGACTTGAAATATGATGCCCGATTTTCAAACACTTTTCGCAATGGGGTATTTTAAGATTAACGGATTCGTTTTTCGAACGTGGCTTGAATCCTAACCCCTCTTTATTCAAAGTAAATTTTTGAACACCAAGCATTTGTTCAAATTTCTCGTTTCCGCACGAGAATTTCTTTGTCAAAGATTTAAGCTCGGTTTGGATTTTAACGAGATCATTCTTCAAAATATTTTCATTTTAAATACATTTTGAATGATCGATTTCAACAAATTTTCCCTTCTCGATAATTTTGGAATTTTCAATTTCCAAAGATTTAATTGTAGACTTAAGGGATTTGATTTCCGATAATGCATTTTGAAAATCCGTATGCAATAATTCAAATGCATCAAAAGTTCATCACGGGAGGATGTACTTACGGCTTTCGGCGTCGCTGTCGTCGAACGAACTCCGGGCCATGAGAGCGAGATTATTTTGATTGATGAAATCATCGTCTTCATCTTCATCGCTCCAAGTAGCCACGAGAACCTCCTTCTTGGGTTTGACACGACAATGCTTAGCGAAGTGGCTGTTTTCCACATAATCGACAAGAGTTGTCGAATTTCTTAGATTCGCCCGAGATATCCTTCTTCCTCCGGTTTAATAAGGTTTGAAACTTATTAATGTTTTTGGCATAATATGCCGATTCTTCGTCGCTTTCCTCCACCGAATTTCTTCTTTCTTCCTCGACATCTTAGCCTTCATGGCTAACGATCGTTCCTTCGGCTTCGGCTTGACACTTCGTAATTTTAAAACAATCTCATAATTGATTAGTGAACCAACAAGGGCACTAAAATCGAGCGTGTTGAGGTCTTTAGATTCCATAATCGCGGTCACGGTGCCGTCCCATTCGCTAGGTAGTGATCGTAAAATTTTCTTAACTTTTTCACTACTAGATAATGGTTTGCCAAACGAAGCTAGTCCATTGGTGATGACCGAGAATCGGTCGAGCATATTGGTGATGGACTCGTCACCCTTCATCATGAATAACTCGTAGTCATGGAGAAGCATATTTATCTTCGTCTCCTTGACTTGAGTCGTCCCTTCGTGTGTGATTTCTAGAATTTTCCATATTTCTTTCGCACTCTCACACGATGAGATTCGATTGACCTCTTCCGGATTTAAGGCACAAAATAAGAGTTGAGTAGCCTTACAATTTAGTTGGTCATTTTTCCAATCGGCATCGTCGTATTCTTCGAAAGATTTGAGCGTACCGTCGGATTTGATTGGAACTTTCGGGCCAAGGCAGATAATCTTCCAAATTTCGATGCCGTATGCTCGGATGAATATCGACATCTTCTTCTTCCACGTCAAATAATTTGAGCCATCAAAGAATGGTGGTCGGTTGAGAGCAAGGCCTTCGACGGGAGCCATTTGAAAAGCCATTTTGGATCTTCTCCTCGGATGTTAAGCCGCGTATTGGAGTACCGCTCCGATACCAATTGTTGGGTACCGATTCGGATATTTGCGCCGTTTGCGGAAGCATAAATAAAAGGTGCGGAAAATAAAGGACACGAGGATATATAGAGGTTCGGCTATAATCGAGCCTACGTCCTCTCTCGGTATCTTTTTCTATAGGATCAAAATAAAAACCTCTACGCCTCTCTTCTATCGGTCGAGGTATAACCGTTACAATCACGTCTTCTATTGGTCCGTGATAAACCACTCGTACTTGTTTTTGCGTCGGTCCAAGTTAAACCGTTTTCCTTTTCTATCGGACAAGGAATCAACCGCTCTAGCTTTCTATGGGTACTAGATAAACCTCACTAAGATAGCGATTGCGATTCTAACAATGCCGGATCCTTGATCCTAATAACACCGAATCCAATCGTATCTTTTCTTTTACCACTCGTGTATGATTTTGTGTATAACACTCAATCACTCAATGTAAGCTCAATATTACAACAACAATACAATGAATATCAATCTCAGAAGAATGTGTAGTATGCTTGAAGTTGTTGTTCTCAAACAATACCATAGGGATGGTATTTATAGGCTCCATCTTCAAACTAGCCGTTAGCTGCCAGACTGCTCATTACGTACGTTATATGCGCTCCATTACGTACGTAAGCCTCATTACGTACGTTAACCATGGCTGGTTACGTACGTTAGCATCTTCACAAATCAGTCCAGTGAGTTTCATCATTTGAGTTACGTACGTTAGCCTTTCCTTTGTTACGTACGTTAACATTACGTCACTCATGACGTCATTTATCCGTTGTATGCTTTGCTGACTTTGACTTCTCCAACGTTCACTTGTTTGAACTCCTTTACGTCGTTATCTCTCATCCATTACGTGCGTTAAGTCGCTACCATTACGTCGTTAATGATCACATATTACGACGTTAGCTTTGTGTTTTTCCCGACTTTTGCGCCCGTTTCCTTCGATGCTTGCTTCGTCTCTTCGTTGTTTTGTTTTGTTTGTCAACATTAATCATCAAAACACTCTTAATATATGTATGGAACAAAATGTTCCAACACAATTAGCACGAGTACTACAAAAATTACGCCGAACGGTGAACAAAATTGAATGAGTGTGAATGATGGATGATTATTAATGAGTGAAAATTACGGAGTGACAATTACTGAATGATAATAAATAAATATACAATCAGGTATTACAAATTTGTGGTCCACGAGGATGGACTTTTGTAATTTAAGAATCGGTTATGCGTAACGGCGGATGTCGAGATGAAAAACTCGATTTTGAGAGAAGACCATACTACCCCTTATTCCATTCATCCCGGGTCTAGCAAGATGTACAAAGACTTGAAACAGAATTACTGGTGGTGTAACACCCCAAACTAGGCGGATATTACAGTGCCGTGGACCCCCGACTAGGACCCACCAGGCGGGTGAAAATGAATGAAATACATAGGGTAAATGTAGTACCGAACCACATTACATCATTAATTACTCCGATGAGGAGTTTTATTACAACACACCCAAGGAAAATGACCGAATACAAGTTTATTTTATATGGAGATAAAATATACAACACTGAATGAACTCAAAATCCAAACGGAAATCTGCAGCGGAAATAAAATGAGGAAACACGGGGAATGAAAGGATTGGGACCCCCTACTAGTATCACTGGTACTCCTCGCCGTCAACGTTCTCTTCCCGTACCTTAGCCTTGCTACGACCTGGAAAACAAAATCCCCCAACGGGGTCAGTTACACAGAACAACAATCCTCAAGAGTTGAATAAACACAATCATATATATGCTGTATAAACGACAAGTTCGATCAAAAATGAATCGGTTAGATTATAACCCAATCTTGTTGAAAACATACGCAATCAAACATGCTGTATGAATCAACTAACAGTACGGCTCAAAGGGTGGCGCCACATTACACCCGGGATGGAAATGTGTCCGTGCACAAGCCACCATCGAGTATCGATCGAATACACGTGTGGTCTTGTACCTAATCAGTCTCACGAAGTGATCTTCTCGTGTGCACAGTCCAATGTGAGGCCAACAACCAACACACGACTTAATATGTGCCCGACATGAAAATCCTACACATACCAACCGGCACGCCAGTATGACCCGTAATGCCACGAGATAACAAAAGTGACATCGAAATCAATAATGACTCACCGAGATGAAATGATAGTGAAATGAATGACAGCTCAATGAAATGATTGGAACCGTCGTTCCATGTGACTGAAGTGATTAATTGACAATGACAAGTCTCGATACGGTTAATACAATATGAATGAATTATGATTATGAATGAACAACAACAAAAGGAATGAATATCCCTTTAATTGAGTAAGAATTAACTTACCTTAACACCGGTGATGATACGCTCTCTCTCGAACAACGTCCTAAGGAAACTACCGGTCGCTCGAACAAACTTGAACAACACAATTACCAATAATCCGTTCAACATATGAATTAAACACGAATATAACTAACTCAAAACGTCGATACGACTAAACCAAGTTCATTGGGGCATTATATCGAACACGTTGAGGCCAAACTTCGATTGTTTACAACCAAACCTCAATAATACCAATATCAAATCCACAAGAAGTGTTTCAAACCAACAAAACATCTTCAATACGATCAATAATCCAATATGAATATCCAAATTCGTGATTTCAACAACAATTAATCAAAAATCCCAAAATCCAACTCAATATTCAAAGTGTTCTTGAATAACCTTTCAATAATCCGATGAATATTCATACATACTCATAATCATATGTATATCTCTTCATACAACATGATTATAACATCCAAAACATCATATCTCAACACAAATCGAAATCCAAGAGGTTTGAGAAAATTACCTTTGAAGATCCAAACACTTTGATTCGATGAATACGCGTTAGATCGACGATTCGAGCTTCACAACCGAATGAAAATGATGAAGAATCGAGTATTTAAGTGATTGATGATGAAAATTTCTCCCACAAACCCTCTATCTCGGATGTAGGATGAAGAAATGAGTTTTCCTTCTCAAAAAAACGAAGTTATAGTGCAGACTGCACTGTGTGCCGCGGCCCGGCCGAATGTGCCGCGACACAGGGCCGAAATCTGCCCCCAGTGCTCGGCAGTGTGCCACGGCCCGGACAAGTGTTCCGCGGCAGTGACTCGAAAATGTGCCGCGTCCCTGCCGGCAGGAGCTGCGGCCCCCGGTACAGGCGGGTCGGCCAAAATTGCAACATGTGTGTGACTTAGCTATTTCGACCATAACTCCCTCGTCCGGACTCCGATTGACTCACCGTTTCAACCATTGGAAATCTAACTTTATGCTCTACAATATTGAAAAGATTCAGAATTTATGGAGTTTCCAAAAATTAATGGTGATTTTACAAAGTCGAACTCATACGTGGAAAAGTCGCTTAAGAACACGGAATTCAACAGAACGACACCGAGACGAACTCGGATGACAAAAAGTGTAGAATTAATCATTCTCGGAATGACGAAACGGTAACAATAGAGTCTCTAAGATGGACTTTCGCCAAAAAATAAAATTACCAGAAATCCAAATTGCGGATATTACATACTACCATCCTTAAAAGAAGTTTCGTCCCAAAACTTAAAACAAGTAGGGAGAAGCAATATCCCGCTAGAAAAACTCAACGAGATACACAAGAACCGCAAATGTACCCAACAATAGCATGATTCGAACAAGAAGGGAATTTGAAATGGCATGAATTCCAATATCAACATCGATTAATGAAGTAATTATAACGATCAAGATAATACTATTGTCTCGATTCCCAAGTAAGGTTGAAACAATAAACAATATCGATACACAACTCGAAGTTATTCCGAACGGTGAACATGGATGAATGAATGTGGATGATGAACGGTTATTAACAAGTGAAAAATTACATAGAGACAATTACCGAATGAAATTACTGAATGATAATGACTGAATTACAACCGGGTATTACATACAGCCCCCCTTAAAAGAGTTTCGTCCTCGAAACTAAGGGTCAAACAACTCGGGATAACTCTCTCGCATACTATCCTCGGTTTCCCAAGTAGCCTCTTCGACTCCGTGTCTGGACCACTGAATTTTAACCAAAGGAATCGCCTTATTCCTCAATTGTTTGATTCGCCGCTCTAAGACTCGTATGGGACGCTCCTTATACGAATGATCATCTGCGATCTCGATTTCATCGAACTAAAGTATGTGGCTAGGGTCGGCAATATACTTCCGCAATTGAGATACGTGAAACACATAATGAATTCGGCTCGACGCCGGAGGTAAGGCCAATCGATAAGCTAGCTCGCCTACTCATTCCAAAATCTCAAACGGTCCAATAAATCTTGGACTCAACTTTCCCCGCTTCCCGAAACAGAAGATACCTCGACTCGGGGATACCTTGACCAAGACGTGGTCACTTGTCTCCAACTCCAATGGTCGGCGATGATTGTCTGCATAAGATTTCTGTCGACACTGAGCGGTCAACAAACGACTCTTGATCAAAGCTACCTTCTCACGGGCGGCTATAAGCATATCGGGCTCGGTGCCGATTGATTCTGATAAGTCATCCCAACACAAAGAAAATCGACAACGACGACCGTACAAAGCCTCGTAAGGTGCCATATTAATCGAAGCATGCCAACTATTATTATACGTGAACTCGATCAATGGTAGTTGGGCTTCCCAATCATCTTTCCAATCGAGGACGCATGCCCTCAACATGTCCTCCAATGTCCGAATAGTCCTCTCTGATTGTCCGTCGGACTGAGGATGAAAAGATGTGCTGAAATTAAGCTGAGTTCCCATGGCACGATGAACTGATTTCCAAAAATGAGACACGAATCGCCCATCACGATCAGAAACGATACTCTTAGGAGTACCGTGCAATCTCATTATTTCTTTGATGAACAACTGGGCAAGTCTCTCGGGACCCCAAGTATCCTTAATCTCGAGAAAATGAGCTGACTTAGTTAGATGATCCACAATTACCCAGATTGTTTTCATGCCACGGCGACTCGTAGGCAAACTCGTGATGAAGTCCATTGAAATATCCTCCCATTTCCACTCCAGAATAGGGAGCGGTTTCAGCATACCCGTCGGTCGTTGATGTTCTATCTTGACTTGTTGACAGGTGAGACATCTCGAACCAAACTCGGCGACTTCACACTTCATATTACTCCACCAGTAATTTTGTTTCAAGTCTTTGTACATCTTGTTGGACCCCAGATGAATTGAATAAGGGGTAGCATGGGCTTCTCTCAAAATCGAGTTTTTCAACTCGTCATTCGCCGGTACACATAACCGATTCTTAAACCTCAAGAGTCCATCCTCGTGGACCACAAATCCAGGGGCTTTCCCCTGTGCCACATCCTCGCAGATGCGCAACAAAAACGGGTCTGAACCCTGATTCACTCTGATCGCCTCTTCAAGTGGCGATGAGATCTCCAGCATACAAAGCTGTCCCTGAACACGCTGTAACCAAACTTCAATCTTATGCCTAAGTAATTCTTGCTGAAGTTCCTTCTGAACAGTTAATCGAGCAAGCATCTGCTCCTGAATGGACTTACGACTCAAGGCATCGGCGACAACGTTCGCCTTGCCCGGGTGGTAAAGTATCTCAATATCATAATCTTTAATTAGTTCCAACCACCTTCTCTGTCGCATATTTAACTCCTTCTGAGTAAATATATATTTTAAACTCTTATGATCGATGAATATCTGGCAGGTAACGCCATAAAGATAATGACGCCAAATCTTCAATGCGAATACCACGGCCGCTAGCTCCGTGTCGTGGGTCGGATAATTAACCTCGTAAGGTCTCAATTGCCGTGAAGCATAAGCAATAACTTTCCCGTTCTGCATTAGTACACATCCGAGACCCTGTCCGGACGCATCACTATAAACCACGAATCCTTCCGTCCCTTGTGGCAAGGAAAGTATAGGTGCTGAACTTAACCGGCTCTTGAGTTCCTCAAAACTCTGTTGACACGCGTCGGACCACGTGTATTTCTTATCTTTCCTTAAAAGGTTAGTCATGGGTTGAGCGATTTTAGAAAATCCTTCCACAAATCGCCGATAATAACCAGCTAATCCGAGGAAACATCGGATTTCCTTAACATTCTTCGGAGGTTGCCAATCTCGGATAGCCTCCGTCTTCTGAGGATCAACACGAACTCCGTCTAATGAAATTACATGTCCAAGAAACGTCAATTCGGACATCCAGAATTCACATTTGGAAAACTTCCCATAAAGTTGCTCTCGTCTCAACACGTCGAGCACCTGATAAAGGTGAAACTCATGCTTCTCCCTGTTACGAGAATAAATTAAAATGTCATCAATGAAGACAACCACGAACCGATCTAAATAGTCGATGAAAACCCGATTCATTAACTCCATGAATACCACAGGTGCATTAATTAACCCAAACAGCATTACCACAAACTCATAATGACCATAGCGTGTTCGGAATGCCCTCCTAGCAATATTCGACTCTCGGATTCGCAACTGATGATACCTAAATCTTAAATCGATCTTGGAAAATACTGAAGCTCCCTGAAGTTGATCTAAAAGATCATCAATACGGGGTAGGGGATATTTATTCTTGATCGTCACCCTGTTCAGCTCTCGGTAATCAATACACAAACGGAAAGAACCGTCCTTTTTCTTGACAAACAACACTGGTGCTCTCCACGGGGATGCACTCGGTCGGATATAACCCTTCTCGGTCAAATACTCTAATTGATTCTTTAGTTCCTGCACTTTGGTTGGGGCCATCCGATACGGTGCTTTCGACAATGGAGACGTATCGTGCTCCAACTCTATCGTGAATTCCATATCCCTCGGTGGAGGTAAAACAGGTAGCTCGTATGGGAGTACATCGTCAAACGATAACAATGATACCACGAATGGTTGAACACCTCGATTGTCTTAGAACGGCCAATCAATGGAAATGATACAATGAATGATTGAACACCTCGACTGCCTTAGAATGGTCAATCGATGACAATGATATATAATGAATGATTGAACATCCCTGGTTGAGTAATTTACTGCTTTCATCATATTAATGATTCTTCCGGAACAACGGGGATCACCTACCTGAAATACACACTCGACTCCAACGACGGAAATGATAGGGACCATACGCTTACGAACATTGAGCATGGTGACATGTCGATCCATCCCATTAATACCCAATATTACATCGTCCTTAGGTGAATCCACCACGATTAGGTCCACCAACCACTCGCGGTCATTAAGCTTAATTCGGTCAGTTATTAACCTCATGATTTCCGTAAATTCTTCTACCGTCAGGTAGACCAATGATATAAGGTCCACAATTATTAGGACTATTTAAGTGAAGTCTACTCAAACATGATTCGGAAATGAATGAATGAGGTGCACCGGTATCAAAAAGGGTACACATAGGTTTAGATAAAATTACGAGCATACTTCAGATCATTCGGGCCTCCGGATCGTCGGTCCTCTTCATCTCGTGAATCCGGGACTTGCCGGCCCCCGAACCAGACACTCCCGTCTGATAAATATGAGCTCTGCTTTTATTTGCTTCCGTCGTCTTAAACAGCCCGACAAAGCAACTGTCGATTACGAGTCGCTAATTGCTTCGGGCACGAGATGCTACCGGAGTCGGCTTGGAGTCCCTTCGGCAAAAACGGGCTTTATGCCCAACAATCCCACAATTATGGCACATGATAGACGGTTTTAGACACTTAGTGCTGAAATGACACTGTTCTTCATAGTTGAAATAGGTGATGGCCGAACTAGCCGCTCGGGACTGAGATCCCGCACGATTATGCGCCGTAGGAGGTCGCTCAGAAATGTTAGGGCCCACACGAGGCTTCTTGGAGGTTGACTGACCGCCTTCGGACTGATTATGCTTTATTGATTTCTTGCTGACAGATGAAGGTTGTTGCTCAGCAATTTCCTTAGCAGCAGGCTCACACGGGAGACTTCTCTCGATAAAATCAGCCAGAGTGGCGCAATTATGATTGAGCAATTGCATATGGGTCATCATGACCTGCATAAGAGTGAGAAGATCAACCCGAACATCTTCCGAACGAGCCGAGCCACAGGTACGACTTCCCGGCGGTGGCGATTATTCCCGGGTTTCGGCGCACTGCGCGGCCTCTCCCCGTGCATCCACTGATAGCTCTCTCCATACTGAAGTGGGAAGGTCACATGATAATCATAGATCTCATATGAGTACCGCATTATGATTTACGTCATGAAATGATGAAAATGAGCATACGCGCTCTAACACCGTGATTACATGAATGATTAACTGAGGTGACATGATTATCTGATGATATTCTTGAAATGATTATCTTGAACAAGTTAACAAGATTAATGATATGATCTTCAAGATCAACAACTGAGTAATGAAATGAATTGAGTGATTAATGAGTTAACATGATCAACATGATTAAAATGAAAATGATAAATGAAGAAATCTTACTGTTCTTTGGTCTGAATGGCTCGGCTCTTGCACAGGTCACACGTGACGCGAACGTCCAATGATACTAGTCTGATGAACGATGATTTCAAATGAGACATGACTCGGAAGGTAGTATTCAAAACCACGCTCCGATACCAACTCTGTAACACCCCAAACTAGGCGGATATTACAGTGCCGTGGACCCCCGACTAGGACCCACCAGGCGAGTGAAAATGAATGAAATACACAGGGTAAATGTAGTAACGAACCACATTACATCATTAATTACTCCGATGAGGAGTTTTATTACAACACACCCAAGGAAAATGACCGAATACAAGTATATTTTATATGGAGATAAAATATACAAAACTGAATGAACTCAAAATCCAAATGGAAATCTGCAGTGGAAATAAAATGAGGAAACACGGTGAATGAAAGGACTGGGCCCCCCTACTAGTATCACTGGGACTCCTCGCCGTCAACGTTCTCTTCCCGTACCTTAGCCTTTCCATGACCTGAAAAACAAAATCCCCCAACGGGGTCAGTTACACAGAACAACAATCCTCAAGAGTTGAATAAACACAATCATATATATAATGTATAAACCAAAATATCGATCAAAAATGAATCGGTTGTAATATAACCCAATCTTTTTAAAAAAATACGCAATCAAACATGCCGTATGAATCAACTAACAAGACGGCTCAAAGGGTGGCACCACACTACGCCCGGATGGAAATGTGTCCGTGCACAAGCCACCATCGAGTATCGATCGAATACATGTGTGGTCTTGTACCTAATCAGCCTCACGAAGTGATCTTCTCGTGTGCACACCCAATGTGAGGCCAACAACCAACACACGACTTAATATGTGCCCGACATGAAAATCCTACACATACCAACCGGCACGCCAGTATGACCCGGAATGCCACGAGATAACAAAAGTGACATCGAAATCAATAATGACTCACCGAGATGAAATGATCGTGAAATGAATGACAGCTCAATGAAATGATTGGAACCGTCGTTCCTTGTGACTGAAGTGATTAATTGGCAATGACAAGTCTCGATACGGTTAATACAATATGAATGAATTATGATTATGAATGAACAACAACGAAAGGAATGAATATCCCTTTAACTGAGTAAGAATTAACTTACCTTAACACCGGTGATGATACGATCTCTCTCGAACAACGTCCTAAGGAAACTACCGGTCGCTCGAACAACCTTGAACAACACAATTACCAACAATCCGTTCAATATACGAATCAAACACGAATATAACTAACTCAAAACGTCGATACGACTAAACCAAGTTCATTGAGGCATTATATCGAACATGTTGAGGCCAAACTTCGATTGTTTACAACCAAACCTCAATAATACCAATATCAAATCCACAAGAAGTGTTTCAAACCAACAAAACATCTTCAATACGATCAATAATCCAATATGAATATCCAAATTTGTGATTTCAACAACAATTAATCGAAAATCCCCAAATCCAAATCAATATTCAAAGTGTTCTTGAATAACCTTTCAATAATCCGATGAATATTCATACATACTCATAATCATATGTATATCTCTTCATACAACATGATTATAACATCCAAAACATCATATCTCAACACAAATCAAAATCTAAGAGGTTTGAGAAAATTACCTTTGAAGATCCAAACACTTTGATTCGATGAATACGCATTAGATCGACGATCCGAGCTTTACAACCGAATGAAAATGATGAAGAATCGAGTATTCCAGTGATTGATGATGAAAATTTCTCCCACAAACCCTCTCTCGGATGTAGGATGAAGAAATGAGTTTTTCTTCTCAAAAAAACGAAGTTATAGTGCAGACTGCACTGTGTGCCGCGGCCCGGCCGAGTGTGCCGCGGCCCGGCTGAGTGTGCCACGGCAGTGACTCGACAGTGTGCCACGTCCCTGCCGGCAGGAGACGCGGTCCCCGGTACAGGCGGGTTGACCAAAATTGCAACATGTGTGTGACTTAGCTATTTGGACCATAACTCCCTCGTCCGGACTCCGATTGATTCACCGTTTCAACCATTGGAAAGCTAACTTGATGCTCTACAGTATTGAAAATACTCAGAATTTATGGATTTTTCAAAAATTAATGGTGATTTTACAAAGTCGAACTCATACGTGGAAAAGTCGCTTAAGAACACGGAATTCAACAGAACGACACCGAGACGAACTCGGATGACAAAAAGTGTAGAATTAATCATTCTCGGAATGACGAAACGGTAACAATAGAGTCGCTAAGATGGACTTCCTCCAAAAAAATAAAATTACCGGAAATCCAAATTGCGGATATTACATACTACCATCCTTAAAAGAAGTTTCGTCCCAAAACTTAAAACAAGTAGGGAGAAGCAATATCCCGCTATAAAAACTCAACGAGATACATAAGAACCGCAAATGTACCCAACAATAGCATGATTCGAACAAGAAGGGAATTTGAAATGGCATGAATTCCAATATCAACATCGATTAATGAAGTACTTATAACGATCAAGATAATACTATTGTCTCGATTCCCAAGTAAGATTGAAACAATAAACAATATCGATACACAACTCGAAGTTATTCCGAACGGTGAACATGGATGAATGAATGTGGATGATGAACGGTTATTAACAAGTGAAAAATTACATAGAGACAATTACCGAATGAAATTACTGAATGATAATGACTGAATTACAACCGGGTATTACAGGTGGAGTAATATGAAGCGAGAAGTCGCAGAATTTGTTTCGAGGTGTTTAACCTGTCAGCAAGTCAAGATATAACATCAGCGACCGGCGTGTATGCTGAAACAGCTCCCTATTCCAGAGTGGAAGTGGGAAGATATTTAAATGGACTTCATCACGAGTTTGCCGACGAGTCGTCGTGGCATGAATATAATTTGGGTAATTATGGAACGTTTAACTAAGCCAGCTCATTTTTTTGAGATTAAGGATACATGGGGTCCCGAGAGACTTGCCCAGTTGTTCATCAAAGAGATTGTGAGATTGCACGGTACCCCTAAGAGTATCGTTTCTGATCGTGACGGGCGATTTGTGTCATATTTTTGAAAATCAGTTCATCGTGCCATGGGAACTCAGCTTAATCTCAGCACAACTTTTCATCCTCAGTTAGACGGACAATCAGAGAGGACTATTCAGACATTGGAGGACATGTTGAGAGCATGTGTTCTCGATTGGAAAGACGATTGGGATGCCCAACTACCGTTGATCGAATTCATGTATAACAATAGTTGGCATGCTTCGATTAAGATGGCACCTTACGAGGCCTTATACGGTCATTGTTGTCGATCTCCCTTGTGTTGGGATAACTAATCAGAATCAGTCGGCACCGACCCCGATATGAATAGTCGCCCTCGTGAGAAGGTAGCTTAGATCAGGAGTTGTTTGTTGATAGCTCAGAGTCGACAAAAAATCATATGCATATAATCGTCATTGACCATTAGAGTCCGAGAGAGGTGACCACGTTTTGGTCAAGGCATCCCCGAGCCGAGGTATCTTCCGTTTCGGGAAATGGGGGAAGTTGAGTCCGAGATTCATTGGACCGTTTGAGATTTTGCATAGGGTAGGCAGTATGGCTTATCGATTGGCCTTACCTCCGGCGTTGAGCCGAATTCATAATGTGTTTCACGTCTCTCAGCTGAGGAAGTATGTTGTCGACCAAAGTCACATACTTCAGTTCGATGAAATCGAAATCGCGGATGATCATTCGTATGAGGAGCGTCCTCTACGAGTCTTAGAGCGGCGTATCAGTTGAGGAACAAGACGATCCTTTGGTTAAGATTCAGTGGTCTAGACACAGAGTCGAAGAGGCTACTTTGGAAACCGAGGATAGTATGCGGGAGAGTTATCCCGAATTGTTTGACCCCTAGTTTCGAGGACGAAACTCTTTTTAAGGGGGGTATGTAATACCCGGTTGTTAATTCATTCATTTATCACTGAGTAAATTGTCACTCAGTAAACTTTCGCTCATTAATAATCATTCATCATTCACGTTTGTTCATTTGTATTCATCGTTGGCGTATTTTAACCATGTATCAGTTACCGATCGTCATCCAATTCCGTTTGAGAATGGAGACGAGAGTATTATCATAATCATCGTGATTGGTAGTCTTGTGTTGGTAGTATCATCTATTGCATGTTATTGGACTTGATTACATTCATACACGTATGGTATGTCGGATCATTCATCATTTGTAACGAGAAGACGGAGTTGTCGGATTTTAGTCATTTCCAGCAGTGAGTTATGGCCGTAACTGATCATTCATTATGGCCGTAACATGCATTTGTGGAATTGGTGTATTTCTGGACGAAGACAACTTACGGCCGTAAGACATGCTAGTTATGGCTGTAAACAGGAAGGTACGGCCGTATGATTGGAGACTACGGCCGTAGCATGCATTCGTTTGTGTGGGATGGTGTATGGCCATAACCCGGTCAGTGCAGACCTTATTGTTTTTCGACGAAACATTGTTATGGCCGTATGATTGTTTTTTTGACTTGGGAAGTTATGGCCGTAAGGTGGCAAAGTTACGACCGTAACTCTACGCAATATTTAAAGGCTTGAACGGGATTTTTGTGCTCATTTCACCACTTCTTCATTTTGGTTCCGAGAGAGAGTTTTTGTGGGAGAGATTTCTCATCATCAAACACTTGTGTGATCGAGATTAATCATATTTATCCATTTGTGGAGCTTGGGGAGTCGATTATCACTAGTTTCGACGGATCGAAGAGGTTGGATCTTCAAAGGTAATTTTTCTCCAAACCTTAGATTTCGATTTTAAGATGGATTATGACATTTTGGGTGTTATAATCATGATATATGAATAGATATACATATGATTATGAGTTTGTATGAATATTCATCGGATTATTGAAGGATTATTTGAAGAACATTTTGAATGTTGATTTGGATTTGGGGGTTTCGATTAGATGTTGTTGAAATCTTGAATTGTATATTCATATTGGATTACTGATTGTGTTGAAGATGCTTTGTTGGATTGAATCACTCCTTGGATGTTTGGTATCGATATAATTGAGGTTGGTTATAAACCATCGAAGGTTGGTTACAACGTGTTTGTTATAATTCCCCAAATAAACTTGGATTTGTCGTATCGACGTATTGAGTTGGTTGTGATCATGCTTGATTCGTATATTAAGCGAATTGTTGGTATTTGTGTTAATCAAGGTTGTTCGAGCGACCAAAATTTCTATTTTAGGATGTTTATTCGAGAACGGGCATTTCATCACCGGTATTGTGTAAGTTAACTCTTACTCGGTTAAAAGGATACTCATTCCTTTCGTTGTTGTTCGTTCATATTCATAATTCATTCATAGTGTATTAATCATGTTGAGACTTGTAATCATCAAACTAAGCATTCAATTCACGAGGAACGACGGTTCAAATCATTTCCATGAGCTATTATTCATTTCGTTATTATTTCATCTCGGTGAGTCATTCTTGACCCTTGTCGGATTATTATTCATTAATACTCATCACGATCACTTTTATTCTTGTGACCTTCTGGGCTCATATTTCGTGGCCGGGTGGTTATATGTGGAATTTTTAGTCGGGCACATGATAGTCATGTAATCGGGTTCACCGACACAATGGACTGTGCACACGGTAACGTGCCTCCGTGAGACTAATTAGGTACAAGTGAGGGTGTGTCCGGACACTCGTCTTGTGCACTTTTACGTCCCATTACGGGCGTACTATGATGCCCCTCTTCAGCTTCATTTCATAATTAAGATATATAATGATTTATGCTTGTTCAACTCTTGAGGATTGTTGTTCTGTGTAACTGACCCCGTTGGGGGATGTTGTTTTCAGGTTATGGCAAGGCAAAAGCACAGTAAAAGAACGCTGACGGCAAGGAGTCCCAGTGATACTAGTAGGGGGCCCCAGTCCTTTCAGTCTTTCATGTCTTCATCATTTTTATTTCCGCTGCAAATTTTCGTTTAAATGTTCATTTTATTCAGGGTTGTATATTTTATCTTCATATAAAATATACAAGTATTCTATATTTCCTGGGTATATTGTACTTAAAGCTCCTCATCAGAGTATTTGGTAATATAATGTGGTTCGGTACTACAGTTATATTATTTAATTCATTAATTTTCATTGGCCTGGTGGGTCCCCAGTTGGGGGTCCACGACACTATAATAGCCGCCTAGTTTGAGGTGTTACAAACACTCCCATAACCATCCGGGAATATTACAGCACCGTGAGCCCCACACCAGAACTCATTAGACTAAAATATTACATTTTGGAAATCATTTTAAAAATATTTTACAAGAAAACATTGCCCGAAGCCTTATAAATAGCTTATTAAAAATACATGACCATATGACATTCAAATATATTTTCACAATACCACCAAAGAATCAATTTATCAAACTAAACAACTTTCACAAAACTTTTAGAAAAATAGAGGAATCAATATTTAAAATATAATCGCAGCGGTAAATTATAATTCATTCAAAAAAATAATCACAATTCCCGATCAATTTGGCATAGCTAGTATCACCCGAGATTTTTACCCCTTTACGACTGCTGCTAACCCTATCACCAATACTTGAAATATAAGTCCCACGACGGGGTCAGTCATAATGCCCAACGAATAATCATATTCACAACACACGAACACAAATATTGAAGTGCCATATGAATGTGTTGGAGCGATATTGGTCGGTATCGCCATTTGGAGATAGAGTTATAAAACTCTCTCGCGTTGCTGAAGCGGTTTAATTAAAAGTGCAGAAAATAAACCGACACAAGATTTATAGAGGTTCGGCGAAACGTGCCTACGTCCTCTCTCGGTATCTTTTTCTATAGGCTTAAGATAAACCTCGCCACCTCTCTTCTATCGGTCGAGGGATAACCGTTACAAACTTGCCTTCTATCGGTCCGAGTAAACCGTTCAATCACTTGTCTTTATGTCGGTCCAATTTAAACCGTTTTCCATTTCTATTGGACAAGGAATCAATCAATCTAGCTTTCTATAGGTACTAGATAGACCTCACTTAGATATCGATTGCGATTCTAATAATGTCGGATCCTTGATCCAAATAACACCAAATCCAATCGTATCTTTTCTTTTTCCTCTCGTGTATGATTTCGTGTATAACACTCAATCACTGAACAATATAAGCTCAAGTACAACAACTAGGATGTTTACAATGATACAACAAGTATATATGTTTTGCTCAAGGTTGTTGTGTAGTTTGATACCACGTGGTTTGGTATTTATGGCCATTTCCATTCAACTAGCTGTTAGCTCATTATGACTTGCTAGCGTGCGCTAGCCTTTCTTCATAGCGTGCATTATGAGGCGTTATGTATGTTATCGGTTTCATGTAGCATACATTATCGCTTTCGATTCGATCTAGTAGCTTTCGTTTCTTCTTTTACGTCCGTTGTTACTTTATGTTACGTACGTTATCCTCTTGCTGTAGCGTACGCTAATCATACAATGTAGCGTGTGCTAATCGTATATAGCCGTTGCCTGCATTTGTCAAAGTGTACGTTGCACTTGACTTTGACCCTGACTTTTCCCAACGTTGATCTGATTTGAAATGATATTACGTATGTTAACCAGTTTGTGTTAAGTATGTTAAATGGCTTCGATAGCGTGCGCTATACTATGCGTATAGCGTGCGTTAAGCTTGTCATATGCAGTCAACATCCTACTCGTCTGATCAGGTAGCATACGTTATGCATGTCTCATAGCGTATATTATGCTTGCAAATACCAGCTATTTGAGTCTTTGATTCCTTCGTTGATTTGCTTCGCCTTTTTGTTGTTTTGATTTGTTTAGCAACTTAATCATCAAAACTCTATTAATGAATGTATGGAATAAAATCTTCCAACAATCTCCCCCTTTTTGATGATTACAAAACAGGATAAATACCTACAAAAATAATATATATATATATATATATATATATATTTCTACGAATCAAAGTTTTCGGCTTTGATCGTTTCGTTAGTTCTCCCAACTTTTCTTTTAATGTCCTTTTCAACTTTTTCGTTGTCATTTTTGATTTTTCGCCTTTTCTCTCCCCTTTTTGTTTTTCACGGGATCTATATTTTTCGACTTCTTCATCTTTTTCTTTTCTCCCCCTTTTTGCATTTTATTTTTCTCGTTATTCTTCCATGACGCTTTTTATCTCATTCATTGCTTTTCTCCCCCCTTTTTGTCATCAGCAAAAACGGTAAATAATATAAACTAATAGAAATACCAATTGATGTATATAAAAATATGCATGATACGAGTATAACTCCCCCTGAAAATATTATCTCACCTAAAAAATATTACTCCCCCTTAGTAAAATACAATCAATTTTTGGGGACTCAACCGAGAGCTGGTTTTTGTCATGATACATGGACGATGTTAGGAATAACTGTTCCTTTTGGAATCCAAATTTTTTTGATTTTAACCGTCCGTCGTGGACTTTTGCAATTTGTAAAATGATGCCCAATTTTTAAACATTTCACATCGGGGTATATTGAAATTTACGGATTCATTTTTTGAATTTTGTTTGAATCTTAACCCCTGTTTGTTCAACGTAAACTTTTGCACCGAGAGCATTTGTTCAAATTTCTCATTTCCACACGAGAATTTCTTCGTTAAATTTTTAAGCTCGGTTTGAACTTTCAAGAGATCATCCTTTAAAATATTTTCATTTTCAACACAATGAAAATGATCGGTTTCAACAAATTTCCTTTTTTCAAGAATTTTGGAAATCTCGGTTTCCAATAATTTATTTTTAGTTTGGAGGGATTTTATTTCCGATAAAGCATTTTGATAATCCGTATGCAATAATTCAAATGCTTCGAATAATTCATCGTAAGAATTACTTACTTGACTTTCGACGTCGCATTCGTCGAATGAACTTTTGGCCATAAGAGCGAGATTATTTTGATTGATAAAATCATCATCTTCATCGCTCCATGTTGCAACTAGAACCTCCTTCTTGGGTTTTGCTCGGCAATTCTATGCAAAGTGGCATAGTTTACGATATAATCGACAATTGTTGTCGAATTTCTTAGATTCGCCCTTTTGGATGTCCCGGTTTCTCCGGTTTAATAAGTGTTCGAACTTATTAATATTCTTGGCATAATATGCCGATTCTTCGTCGCTTTCATCAACCGAGATTTCTTCCTTTCTTGACATCTTAGCCTTCATAGCTATCGTTCTTTCCTTTGGCTTCGGCTTGACATTCCGAGATTTTAGGACAATCTCGTAGTTTATAAGTGAACCAACGAGAGCACTAAAATCAAGATTGTTTAAATCTTTAGATTCCATTATAGCTGTCACCGTACTGTCCCATTGTCGAGGTAGTGATCGTAGGATCTTTTTAACTTTTTCACTACTCGAAAGTGGTTTTCCAAAACATGCCAATCCATTTGTGATAACCGAAAATAGGTCGAGCATGATCATGATGGATTCGTCTTCATTCATTTGGAATAGCTCATAATCGTGAAGAAGCATGTTGATCTTCGTCTCTTTGACTTGAGACGTTCCCTCATGTGTGACTTCAACATTTTCCAAATCTTTTTGGCACTGTCACACGAAGATATCCAGCTGTGTTCTTCTGGATTTAAGGAACAGTATAGTAGTTGAGTTGCCTTACAATTGTAATGATCATTTTTTTCAATCCGCGTCATCATATTCTTCAAAAGATTTAAGCGTACCGTCGGATTTGAGAGGAATTTTCAGACCAAGGCAGATCACTTTCCAAAGCTCGATGTCATAAGCTCGGATGAATTTTGACATCTTTTCATCCACGTCATGAAATTTGATCCGTCAAAGAATGGTGGTCGGTTAACAGCAAGACCTTCAACTGGAGCAATTTGGAATGCCATTTGGATCGACTCCTCAGATGTTAAGCAACTTCGAGGAGGTACCGCTCCGATACCAATTGTTGGAGCAATATTGGTCGGTATCGCCATTTGGAGATAGAGTTATAAAACTCTTTCGCGTTGCGGAAGCGATTTAATTAAAAGTCCATAAAATAAATGGACACAAGATTTATATAGGTTCGGCCAAACGTGCCTACGTCCTCTCTCGGTATCTTTTTTTATAGGCTTAAGATAAACCTCCGCACCTCTCTTCTATTGGCCGAGAGATAACCGTTACAAACTCGCCTTCTATCGGTCCGAGTAAACCATTCAATCACTTGTCTTTTTGTCGGTCCAAGTTAAACCGTTTTTGTTTTCTATTGGATAAGGAATCAACCAATCTAGCTTTCTATGGGTACTAGATAGATAGATATCGATTGCGATTCTAATAATGCCGGATCCTTGATCCTAATAACAACGAATCCAATCATATCTTTTCTTTTTTCTCTCGTGTATGATTTCGTGTATAACAATATAAGCTCAAGTACAACAACTAGGATGTTTACAATGATATAACAAGTATATATGTTATGCTCAACGTTGTTGTGTAGTTTGATACCAAGTGGTTTGGTACTTATAGCCATTTCCATTCAACTATCCATTAGCTGCTTTTGACTTGCTAGCGTGCGCTAGCCTTTCTTCATAGCGTGTGTTATGAGGTGTTAAGTACGTTATTGGTTTCATGTAGCGTATGTTATCGCTTTCCAGTATCAGTCCAGTAGCTTTCATTTCTTCTTTTACTTACGTTGTTGCTTTATGTTACATACGTTATCCTCTTGCTGTAGCGTACATTAGTCATACAATGTAGCGTGCGCTAATCGTATATAGCCATTGCCTGCATTTGTCAAAGTGTCTGTTGCTCTTGACTTTGACCATGACTTTTCCCAACGTTCATCTGATTTGAAATGATATTACGTACGTTAACCAGTCTGTGTTACGTACGTTAAATGGCTTCGATAGCATGCACTATACTGTGCGTATAGCGTGCGTTAAGCTTGTCATCTACAGTCAACTTTCCTACTCGTCTGATCAGGTAGCATACGTTATGCATGTCTCATAGCGTACATTATGCCTGCAAATACCACCTATTTGAGTCTTCGATTCCTTCATTGATTTGCTTCGCCTTTTTGTTTTTTTGATTTGTTTAGCAACTTAATCATCAAAACTCTATTAATGAATGTATGGACTAAAATATTCCAACAGAATGATCTTAATACCATTAATCATTCAGCCAGAAACCTTAACTTACTTCATGTATATTAACTCCAAAACTGAAAGCAATTAAAAACTCACCTCATATCTGTTATCTCATAGCTCAAGATAAGCTGATGTGAACCTCATACCTGTTAACCTCGTAAGACGAAACAACTGAAACGAACTACCTCGATTCACCTTGAACCATATACATATCTTAACATCACAATAACACTTTATAACTCCCATTCAACCACATTCATTACTCGATGTCACAAATGATACTCATATCCTTAGTATCACAGTCATCAACATACCTTACCATATGTTCCAACCATCAATATATATAATTTTACTTCAGATGCCATTCTAACCAAGTTCAAAGACCCCCACACACACACATATATATATATATATATATATATATATATATATATATATATATATATATATATTTCAATATAAGTAAAACAAGGCATTGTGATATTCCGGAAATATCACATGTATTGTCAAAACAACAAGGGTCCTCGACCCAAAACAATGCACACCACTGACTGATTATCCATGGGCCGCCCCTCAAGGTGCGAAATTGTATACACCTCACCGAACATCCCTAGGTGGATAATCTCGCGTTTGGGATCTGCCCCTCAAGGTACAAATCCATATGCACCCCATCGTGCATCCCTGGGTGAACGGTGCAACTTTTCCCACTCATATGCACTTTCCCACATTTCACAAGTGTCAAAATATTGAATTATAATACATATAGTCGAGAAACTTGCTAGAATTTGCCTCCTCAATCAACACGTATAATGTCTTTAATATACTCTCATGTACTATATCCCAACTATATATATATAACATTGCAAAGACTAACCATCCCCATCCGATAATAATACCCAACTCCAAAATCTCACCATTGTCCGTCGTACACTTATAGTCTCTATCACCAAGCTCATCCATAAAATCGTCAACTTAAATACTATCAGGAATATTAATTTATTTTTGATGATGTCATCCCCGCATTCATGATTATTTCAAATGTATGTACTTGGCATTGTAAAGAAGAACCTAATGAGTATCTTCTATAGGCCTTAAAAAGATTAAGCTAAGTGTTGATCATATTGATCATATAGAAATTTGGCTAACTATAGAACTGACAAGATATCAGGCGAGATACTATCAGGCTAGTTTTGGTCAACATGAAATATCATTGGGACCCTTAACGTGGTAGACCGGGCGTCAGTGCTTTTTGGTATGAAAAGAAACTCTAAGAATTTGTCTTACAGGTCTTGCAGAGCCTTTAACTTAACTGACCAAAATAAGTATCAGACGAGCTACTATCAGGCGAGTTTTGGTCAACATGAAATATTAGAGAGGTTTGACCAACATAAGTCTCAGGCGAGATATTTTCAGACGAGTTCTGGTCAACACAACATATTAGAGAAGTTTGACCACAGGCGAATTTATTATCAGCTGCGCTTTCAGACATAGAAAAATATCAGGCGAGTTCTTACTCCAACTGGAAGCCGATGAGTTTTCGGTCAAACAGTAATATCAGTTGAGGGTTGACCACATGCGAGTTTTTATCAGTCGAGGTTTGCGGTCAAACTAAATATCGGAGGAGGTTGACCAAACTAGTACTGCAGCTAAGTGTGTGTATCTGCATAGCAGCTCAGTCCACGTCAGCAAGCGTTGAAAAGTCAACAAAACGGCAAGACACATGTGGACGTAAAAGCCAAGAGACAAAGTGATTGATTCCCGAAAGTTGAAGAATATTATATTCCTAGAGATTCGCGCCCAGAAGACATTCCAATTATAGTAATCAAGAAAAGCGGCGCAACGGGACAATACATCTTTAAACAGTCAGATTTGAAGAAAGAGACAAAGCCTTGCAAAGAGATGAAAAGATAAACAATGAATTCCACTCTGCAACGGACATAATTGTTACAAGAGATGCAACAGCTATGAAGAAGCTCAAGAATCGTATTATAAATATTTGAAGACAGATTGAGCAGAAGTACGATGCGAACAATACTTACAAGTTATATTATTTAATTCATTAATTTTCATTCGCCTGGTGGGTCCCAGTTGGAGGTCCACGACACTGTAATAGCCGCCTAGTTGGAGGTATTACAAACACTCCCAGAACTATCCGGGAATATTACAGCACCGTGAGCCCCACACCAGAACTCATTAGACTAAAATATTACATTTTGGAAATCATTTTTAAAATATTTTACAAGAAAACATTGCCCGAAGCCTTATAAATAGCTTATTAAAAATACATGACCATATGACATTCAAATATATTTTCACAAAACGACCAGAGAATCAATTTATCAAACTAAACAACTTTCACAAAACTTTTAGAAAAATAGAGGAATCAATATTTAAAATATAATCGCAGCGGTAAATTATAATTCATTCAAAAAAATAATCACAATTCCCAATCAATTTGGCATAGCTAGTTTCACCCGAGATTTTCATCCCTTTACGACTGCTGCAAACCCTATCACCGATACTTGAAAAATAAGTCCCACGACGGGGTCAGTCATAATGCCCAACGAATAATCATATTCACAACACACGAACACAAATATTGAAGTGCCATATGAATGTGTTGGAGCGATATTGGTCGGTATCGCCATTTGGAAATAGAGTTATAAAACTCTTTCGCATTGCTGAAGTGGTTTAATTAAAAGTGCAGAAAATAAACCGACACAAGATTTATAGAGGTTCGGCCAAACGTGCCTACGTCCTCTCTCGGTATCTTTTTCTATAGGCTTAAGATAAATCTCTCCACCACTCTTCTCTCGGTCGAGGGATAACCGTTACAATCTTGCCTTCTATCGGTCCGAGTAAACCGTTCAATCACTTGTCTTTATGTCGGTCCAAGTTAAACCGTTTTCCTTTTCTATTGGACAAGGAATCAACCAATCTAGCTTTCTATGGGTACTAGATAGACCTCACTTAGATATCGATTGCGATTCTAATAATGTCGGATCCTTGATCCCAATAACACCAAATCCAATCGTATCTTTTCTTTTTCCTCTTGTGTATGATTTTGTGTATAACACTCAATCACTGAACAATATAAGCTCAAGTACAACAACTAGGATGTTTACAATGATATAACAAGTATATATGTTTTGCTCAAGGTTGTTATGTAGTTTGATACCACGTGGTTTGGTATTTATGGCCATTTCCATTCAACTAGCTGTTAGCTCCTTTTGACTTGCTAGCGTGCGCTAGCCTTTCTTCATAGCGTGAATTATGAGGCATTATGTATGTTATCGGTTTCATGTAGCATACGTTATCGCTTTCCAGTTTCAGTCTAGTAGCTTTCGTTTCTTCTTTTACATCCGTTGTTGCTTTATGTTACGTACATTATCCTATTGCTGTAGCGTACGTTAATCATACAATGTAGCGTGTGCTAATCATATATAGCCATTACCTGCATTTGTCAAAGTGTACGTTGCACTTGACTTTGACCCTGACTTTTCCCAACGTTCATCTGATTTGAAATGATATTATGTATGTTTACCAGTTTGTGTTAAGTACGTTAAATGGCTTCGATAGCGTGTGCTATACTATGCATATAGCGTGCGTTAAGCTTGTCATATGCAGTCAACATCCTACTCGTCTGATCAGGTAGCGTACGTTATGCATGTCTCATAGCGTACGTTATGCTTGCAAATACCAGCTATTTGAGTCTTTGATTCCTTCGTGATTTGCTTCGCCTTTTTGTTGTTTTGATTTGTTTAGCAACTTAATCATCAAAACTCTATTAATGAATGTATGGAATAAAATCTTCCAATAATCTCCCCCTTTTTGATGATTACAAAACAACACCCATGAATGGATAAATACCTACAAAAATAATATATATATATATATATATATATATATTTCTACGAATCAAAGTTTTCGGCTTTGATCGTTTCGTTAGTTCTCCCAACTTTTCTTTTTATGTCCTTTTCAACTTCTTCGTTGTCATTTTTGATTTTTCGACTTTTCTCTCCCCTTTTTGTTTTTCACTGGATCTATATTTTTCGACTTCTTCATCTTTTTTTTTCTCCCCCTTTTTGCATTTTATTTTTCTCGTTATTCTTCCATGACGCATTTTATCTCATTCATTTTTTATCTCTCCCCTTTTTGTCATCAGCAAAAACTGTAAATAATATAATCTAATAGAAATACCAATTGATGTATATAAAAATATGCATGATACGAGTATAACTCACCCTGAAAATATTATCTCACCTAAAAAATATTACTCCCCCTTAGTAAAATACAATCAATTTTTGGGGACTCAACCGAGAGTTGGTTTTTGTTGTGATACATGGACGATGTTAGGAATAACGGTTTCTTTTGGAATCCAAATCTTTTTGATTTTAACCGTCCGTCATGGACTTTTGCAATTCGTAAAATGATGCCCAATTTTTAAACATTTCACATCGGGGTATATTGAAATTTACGGATTCATTTTTTGAATTTTGTTTGAATCTTAACCCCTGTTTGTTCAACGTAAACTTTTGCATCGAGAGCATTTGTTCAAATTTCTCATTTCCACACGAGAATTTCTTCGTTAAATTTTTAAGCTCGGTTTGAACTTTCAAGAGATCATCCTTTAAAATATTTTCATTTTCAACACAATGAAAATGATCGGTTTCAATAAATTTCCTTTTTTCAAGAATTTTGGAAATCTCGGTTTCCAATAATTTATTTTTAGTTTGGAGGGATTTTATTTCCGATAAAGCATTTTGATAATCCGTATGCAATAATTCAAATGCTTCAAATAATTCATCGTAAGAATTACTTACTTGACTTTCGACGTCGCTATCGTCGAATGAACTTTTGGCCATAAGAGCGAGATTATTTTGATTGATAAAATCATCATCTTCGTCTTCATCGCTCCATGTTGCAATTAGAACCTGCTTCTTGGGTTTTGCTCGACAATTCTTTGCAAAGTGGCATAGTTTATGACATAATCGACAATTGTTGTCGAATTTCTTAGATTCGCCCTTTTGGATGTCCTGCTTTCTCCGGTTTAATAAGTGTTCGAACTTATTAATATTCTTGGCATAATATGCCGATTCTTCGTCGCTTTCATCAACCGAGATTTCTTCCTTTCTTGACATCTTAGCCTTCATAGCTATCGTTGTTTCCTTTGGCTTCGGCTTGACGTTCCGAGATTTTAGGACAATCTCGTAGTTTATAAGTGAACCAACGAGAGCACTAAAATCAAGATTGTTTAAATCTTTAGATTCCATTATAGCTATCACCGTACCGTCCCATTGTCGAGGTAGTGATCGTAGGATCTTTTTAACTTTTTCACTACTCGAAAGTGGTTTTCCAAAACATGCCAATCCATTTGTGATGACCGAAAATAGGTCGAGCATGATCGTGATGGATTCGTCTTCATTCATTTGGAATAGCTCATAATCGTGAAGAAGCATGTTGATCTTCATCTCTTTGACTTGAGACGTTCCCTCATGTGTGACTTCAAACATTTTCCAAATCTTTTTGGCACTGTCACACGAAGATATCCAGCTGTGTTCTTCTGGATTTAAGGAACAGTATAGGAGTTGAGTTGCCTTACAATTGTAATGATCATTTTTCCAATCCGCGTCATCATATTCTTCAAAAGATTTAAGCGTGCCGTCGGATTTGAGAGGAATTTTCAGACCAAGGCAGATCACTTTCCAAAGCTCGATGTCATAAGCTCGGATGAATTTTGACATCTTTTTCATCCACGTCATGAAATTTGATCCGTCAAAGAATGATGGTCGGTTAAGAGCAAGACCTTCGACTCGAGCAATTTGGAATGCCATTTGGATCGACTCCTCGGATGTTAAGCCAGTTCTAGGAGGTACCGCTCCGTTACCAATTGTTGGAGCAATATTGGTCGGTATCGCCATTTGGAGATAGAGTTATAAAACTCTTTCGCGTTGCAGAAGCGATTTAATAAAAAGTCCAAAAAATAAATCGACACAAGATTTATATAGGTTCGGCCAAATGTGCCTACGTCCTCTCTCGGTATCTTTTTTTATAGGCTTAAGATAAACCTCCGCACCTCTCTTCTATCGGCCGATGGATAACCGTTACAAACTCGCCTTCTATCGGTCCGACTAAACCATTCAATCACTTGTCTTTATGTTGGTCCAAGTTAAACCGTTTTCGTTTTCTATTGGATAAGGAATCAACCAATCTAGCTTTCTATGGGTACTAGATAGATAGATATCGATTGCGATTCTAATAATGCCGGGTCCTTGATCCTAATAACAACAAATCCAATCGTATCTTTTCTTTTTCCTCCCATGTATGATTTCGTGTATAACACTCAATCACTGAACAATATAAGCTCAAGTACAACAACTAAGATGTTTACAATGATATAACAAGTATATATGTTATGCTCAACGTTGTTGTGTAGTTTGATACCAAGTGGTTTGGTATTTATAGCCATTTCCATTCAACTAGCCGTTAGCTCCTTTTGACTTGCTAGCGTGCGCTAGCCTTTCTTCATAGCGTGCGTTATGAGGCGTTACGTACGTTATCGGTTTCATGTAGCGTATGTTATCGCTTTCCAGTATCAGTCCAGTAGCTTTCATTTCTTCTTTTACTTACGTTGTTGCTTTTTGTTACATATGTTATCCTCTTGCTGTAGCATACGTTAGTCATACAATGTAGCGTGCGCTAATCGTATATAGCCATTGCCTGCATTTGTCAAAGTGTCTGTTGCACTTGACTTTGACCATGACTTTTCCCAACGTTCATCTGATTTGAAATGATATTACGTACGTTAACCAGTCTATGTTACGTACGTTAAATGGCTTCGATAGCATGCGCTATACTGTGCGTATAGCGTGCGTTAAGCTTGTCATCTGCAGTCAACTTTCCTACTCGTCTGATCAGGTAGCATACGTTATGCATGTCTCATAGCGTACATTATGCTTGCAATTACCATCTATTTGAGTCTTCGATTCCTTCATTGATTTGCTTTGCCTTTTTGTTGTTTTGATTTGTTTAGCAACTTAATCATCAAAACTCTATTAATGAATGTATGGACTAAAATATTCCAACAGAATGATCTTAATACCATTAATCGTTCAGCCAGAAACCTTAACTTACTTCATGTATATTAACTCCAAAACTGAAAGCAATTAAAAACTCACCTCATATCTGTTATCTCATAGCTCAAGATAAGCTGATGTGAACCTCATACCTGTTAACCTCGTAAGACGAAACAACTGAAACGAACTACCTCGATTCACCTTGAACCATATACATATCTTAACATCACAATAACACTTTACAACTCCCATTCAACCACATTCATAACTCGATGTCACAAATGATACTCATATCCTTAGTATCACAGTCATCAACATACCTTACCATATGTTCCAACCATCAATATATATCATTTTACTTCAGATGCCATTCTAGCCAAGTTCAAAGACCCCCCCCCCCCATATATATATATATATTTCAATATAAGTAAAACAAGGCATTGTGATATTCCGGAAATATCACATGTATTATCAAAACAACAAGGGTCCTCGACCCAAAACAATGCACACCACTGACTGATTATCCATGGGCCGCCCCTCAAGGTGTGAAATTGTATATGCCTCACCGAACATCCCTAGGTGGATAATCTCGCGTTTGGGATCTGCCCCTCAAGGTAAAAATCCATATGCACCCCATCGTGCATCCCTGGGTGAACGGTGCAACTTTTCCCACTCATATGCACTTTTCCACATTTCAAAAGTGTCAAAATATTGAATTATAATACATATAGTCGAGAAACTTGCTAGAATTTGCCTCCTCAATCAACACGTATAATGTCTTTAATACACTCTCATGTACTATATCCCAACAATATATATATATAACATTGCAAAGACTAACCATCCCCATCCGATAATAATACCCAACTCCAAAATCTCACCATTGTCCGTCGTACACTTATAGTCTCTATCGCCAAGCTCATCCATAAAATCGTCAACTTAAATACTATCAGGAATATTAATTTATTTTTGATGATGTCATCCCCGCATTGATGATTATTTCAAATGTATGTACTTGGCATTGTAAAGAAGAACCTAATGAGTATCTTCTATAGGCCTCAAAAAGATTAAGCTAAGTGTTGATCATATTGATCATATAGAAATTTGGCTAAGTATATAACTGACAAGATATCAGGCGAGATACTATCAGGCTAGTTTTGGTCAACATGAAATATCATTGGGACCCTTAACGTGGTAGACCGGGCGTCAGTGCTTTTTGGTATGAAAAGAAACTCTAAGAATTTGTCTTACAGGTCTTGCAGAGACTTTAACTTTGTAATATCCGGAATTTCTACTACTGATGTTTAATATTATTTTATCCGAGTTATATTGTACAGCGTGGAATCTGTACAGTAGAGATAAAATAAATAAAGGACTGAGATATCAGTATCGGTATAATTGTCGTATTTGGTCGACAATTACATTTGAGGATATTGTGTATCAGGTTGTCGTACTTTTGATATTGGGTATATCGTATGATGATATTATTGGATTCAGTGTTTGTGTTCAGTGTGTCTTATGTTCGATTTTGGTATGTCGAGACGTTGGACAAGAACTGCGGAAAATGGCTAAGTATAGCCTTATTAGCGCACGCTGATATTCATGCATAACGCACGCTATCGTGCAGGATTAGCGCACGCTACGTTTATAGGTTAGCGTACGCTAGTGCGGATGATCGGAAGGAATCTGCTTGTGGACCCTGCTGCTTTCGTCGCACGTTCTGGTAAGTCAACGGTTGTTGTCCTGAAGTATTAGCGCACGCTAAAATATTAGGCTTAGCGCACGCTAACTATGTATCAGTCAACAAGGAATCTTATCCTTGCGAATCTTTGTCGGAATGTGGGGCGAGTGGTAGGTGAACACCGTAGCAAGTCAACTTCGGTTAGCGCACGATAAGATATATGACTTGCGTACTCTAAGCAGGATGTTTTACTTACGTTTATGCATTTGCATTAAGTACGTAAGTTTGTTTACGAAGCAAGGCTGTAGCCTTTGGGCTTCGATAGCGCACGCTAACAAAGTCAGTTAGCGCACGCTAAGGCGGTAGCGCACGCTAAACATGAGATGTTAGCGCACGCTAATAATGAATATTATAAAAAGGGACAGAAGGGTGTTATGAAGCATTTCGTCCATTCCTTCCTTGTAACCGAGAGTGAGAGGTGTTAGAGAGAGGTTTGAGGTCCCAAACACAGAGAGATGATGATCTTTAACAAGATTAAGATGGAGAGCATGGATTCAAGCCTCGTTCTTCAAGTTATTCATGATTCTTGGAATGGAGTCTAGTGTTCTTATTCTTGGTTCATCCAATCCAGGTAATTTTCGTATCCTCTTGATGATGGTTCGTTTTTCTTGGATGATTTCATGTAAGGAGCATGTTGGATAATCATATGATGATGTTATATGAGATTCAATGGAATTTTGATAAGAGTTTCGGATGTTAGTTAAGATTCTTCTTACTATAAGGATGGTGATTCGTTTAACCCGATCTAAGATGGATTTTTGAATCTTGTTAATTATATTGATCGATTTAGAGGAGTTAAATCATGATACGAGGTTGAATTCCGGATTGAATATGATATGATCCTTGTTATCGAGTCGGTTTGATTGTTGATGTCATTATTGATGTATATGTATCTTGAATCGTATTTTTATCCATTGCGTGAGTTCTTTCAAATGGCTTTCGGCCTTATGCCATCTGTTTGATTTCGAAAACCGATTCCCTATACCGAGTTTTTGGCCTTGTTTGTCTTGACGGTAGTTGGTGTTTTCAAATGATTTTGTGAGAATGTAATATCCGGAATTTCTACTACTGATGTTTAATATTATTTTATCCGAGTTATATTGTACAGCGTGGAATCTGTACAGTAGAGATAAAATAAATAAAGGACTGAGATATCAGTATCGGTATAATTGTCGTATTTGGTCGACAATTACATTTGAGGATATTGTGTATCAGGTTGTCGTACTTTTGATATTGGGTATATCGTATGATGATATTATTGGATTCAGTGTTTGTGTTCAGTGTGTCTTATGTTCGCTTTTGGTATGTCGAGACGTTGGACAAGAATCTGGAAAATGGCTAAGTATAGCCTTATTAGCGCACGCCGATATTCATGCATAACGCACGCTATCGTGCGTGATTAGCGCACGCTACGTTTATAGGTTAGCGACGCTAGTGCGCATGATCGGAAGGAATCTGCGTGTGGACCCGGCTGCTTTCGGCGCACGTTCTGGTAAGTCAACGGTTGTTGTCCTGAAGTATTAGCGCACGCTAAAATATTAGGCATAGAGCACGCTAACTATGTATCAGTCAACAAGGAATCTTATCCTTGCCAGATGCTGTCGGAATGTGGGGGCGAGTGGTAGGTGAACACTGTAGCAAGTCAACTTCGGATAGCGCACGCTAAGATAAATGACTTGCGTACGCTAAGCAGGATGTTTTACGTACGTTAATGCATGGGCATTACGTACGTAAGTTAGTTTACGAAGCAAGGCAGTAGCCTTTGGGCTTCGATAGCGCACGCTAACAAAGTCATTTAGCGCACGCTAAGGCGGTAGCGCACGCTAAACATGAGATGTTAGCGCACGCTAATAATGAATATTATAAAAAGGGACAGAAGGGTGTTATGAAGCATTTCGTCCATTCCTTCCTTGTAACCGAGAGAGAGTTTTTAGAGAGAGGTTTGAGGTCCCAAACACTGAGAGATGATGATCTTTAACAAGATTAAGATGGAGAGCATGGATTCAAGCCTCGTTCTTCAAGTTATTCATGATTCTTGGAATGGAGTCTAGTGTTCTTATTCTTGGTTCATCCAATCCAGGTAATTTTCGTATCCTCTTGATGATGGTTCGTTTTTCTTGGATGATTTCATGTAAGGAGCATGTTGGATAATCATATGATGATGTTATATGAGATTCAATGGAATTTTGATAAGAGTTTCGGATGTTAGTTAAGATTCTTCTTACTATAAGGATGGTGATTCGTTTAACCCGATCTAAGATGGATTTCTGAATCTTGTTAATTATATTGATCGATTTAGAGGAGTTAAATCATGATACGAGGTTGAATTCTGGATTGAATATGATATGATCCTTGTTATCGAGTCGGTTTGATTGTTGATGTTATTATTGATATATGGACATTGATATTATCCTTGTGATAGTTATGGTGTCGTTTATCTTCAAGAGATATGGAGATTTATGTCTCCCTTCATTCGGATTCGTAGTTGCAAGATGCTAGTCGATGCTTGGAATGCATGCCATCAGATAAAGATTAGCGCACGCTAAGCTTACCGCTAGCGCACGCTAACGGGAGCAACTTAGCGCACGCTACGTTAGGTGATTAACGTGCGCTAAGTAGGCGACGGGCAAGTATTTTTGTGTTTTGATTAGGAATTCGTGATGGTTTGACTTGGTTGGTTCTGACTGTGTTTATTCGAGGTTGTGTTGAACCGTTGAGTTCGATTGGTTAGTATTGTCAGTTGTTGATTGTTATCGGATATGTGTTATTTGATTTCTTCGATAGGTTGAGATTATTGATCGGTGCTTATAACCGGATATTGCGGTCGTGTTCGAGTATGTCCATTGTATTGCTTTTGATCGGGGCTGAGGAGCTCGTAGACAAAGGCAATGTGTTCGGCAGCAGCTTCGTGGTATCGGTATCGAGGCAAGTTATTACTTGCTCAGTTATAATATTTAATGAATGGTTTCAGTTTCATTTCGTTTATAATGCATATAGCGATGATTATTATTGTGAACTCTGGATATTCGGATCGCATATCGTTCTTTCGATTCTGGGAGGTAAATCATAATGTATATGGTTTATCTCAGCTATTGGTAACTTCGAGTATCGAGGTTACATTATAATAAAGACGAAGATATGAGTATCTATAGTTCATTGTACGTTTGGATCGCCGAGCATTGAGGATAATCGTCGGTGATGATTGGACATCGAGGTTGCTCCCGAAGGACTCGGGGCAAGTATTCCATATTGATTACGGTTTTATGTTATTTATTTTGGTCTCGTACATTCTCTTTCATGTTGTTGAACATGAAGTAGTCCTAGTATATTGTCATGTTGTCGTGCATGTTATGTTGTTCATGTGGATGAACGTGTTGATTTGCATATGTGTATGCATATTGTGTTGTTTTTGTTGTGTAAATAATCCGATGGGATTATGAGGATCTATCCGAGGGCGCTGGATCGAATGTCCACCATGCGTTGGTTCGACGGGATCATCATGGGGATCTATCCGAGGGCGCTGGATCGTTGGACGGAGTTTTCCACCATGCGTTGGTTCGACGGGATCATCATGGGGATCTATGCCGAGGGCGCTGGATCGTTGGATTACTGATTGTGTTGATGGAATCTCGGTGAATTCGCATCATTGATTTTATCATGTGTTGTTGTTCACATGTGTATTGTTAGTTATCCACCTTATGTTGATCTGATAGGATCAACAAAGGGATCTATGCTGAGGGCGCTGGATCGTCGGATTTCCATTGAGTATACATGATTGTTATTGTTGTGATCATATTGACGTGGTCATATGAGTATGCATTTGTAGGTCTTGTGTTAGGACCTTGTCCGTATTGCATTGATCTGATCTCGGATTAGACTGGTATGATTGTCGTGGCACTTCATATCTCGAGGTATGTTCCGTATTTTCCTTTGGTATTTGTCTTGATGGACGATCGGTTATCGTCTTGGGATTTGATGATATTATTCGATGGATCGTATTGGTCAGAAATGGTAGATTTCCGTATCGTGAGTTGGTTATGATAGTTTGAGGATCTTGAGTATTGCTTAAGGTACAATACAGATATTATGTTCGAGTTTATTGGTAAATCGAGTACATGATGTGAAATGTGATAATGGCTACTCTGATGAGAATCACTTGAGTAAGCAAAGTTATGGCGGTAAGATTACATTGGTCGTATTCTTATGTTGTATTCTCATTGGTATGTTATTATTAATGTGATGTGACAGTTATCATTGTTGGATATTATGGTGACTCGTGGGATTTCTTTTAGGTTCTCGGAGTATCGAGCTTGTAGCGGTCGTGAAGAGATGAGCTTCCCGGAGGATACTGGCTAGGACATGTTCTGTACATTGAGTTTCTTGATTGGTTCTTGTTTTCCGCTGCTAGAGTATCGTTTTGGTTGGTCTTTTTCCACTGCGTGAGTATTTTGAGACGCTCTTTTGGTATCCGTAATCGAGGTTACTTTGGAAATCGTTTTCTAAACTTTTGAGTATCGGCTGTTTGGCCTTGCGATTTCAAATGAGTTTTACGACGGTTTTTGATAAATGGATTTTATAAGTCTTTGTGAATTTTTAAAGTTAGTACCGTCGTTGGCCTCTTGGGCACTTGTAAATGTTTGTGAAAATTTCTTTTTAGCCTTGTGGGTTCCATCTCTGGCCCACGGCTACCGTAATATTTCCGGTTAAATCTGGGGGTGTTACAAACTTAACTGGCCAAAATAAGTATCAGACGAGCTACTATCAGGCGAGTTTTGGTCAACATGAAATATTAGAGAGGTTTGACCAACATAAGTCTCAGGCAAGATATTTTCAGACGAGTTCTGGTCAACACAACATATTAGAGAAGTTTGACCACAAACAAATTTATTATCAGCTGCGCTTTCAGACATAGAAAAATATCAGGCGAGTTCTTACTCCAACTGGAAGCCGATGAGTTTTCGGTCAAACAGTAATATCAGTTGAGGGTTTACCATGTAACACCCAAATTCACAATTGGGACATTACACGCCGTAGAACCCTTATGGGGTCTACCAGGCTGACACTTGACACATAAACCACAATATAATCCCAAATGATGCATTCAAAAAGTAAGTAAGGCCGTGGCCTCGGCCAAAACATTTTAACGGAGTACATGAATATAAGACAAATACCAATTCATTGCCCACGCAGGGGACTTAAACCAAGTTTCAAAGTAAACAGTCTAACTCCGATACTCGACAAATGCAATGACAAAACATAAGAATACAGACTCGAGCCACATCATCATGCCAACCCATCCTTTGTATGCGCATCCCGTGCCAGCTCCTCAGCTCGACCAGTACCTGAAATGCATAAGACGCATTTCCCCCATTTAAGGGGTTAGCATTCGAATAGCTAGTGCAAGTACACAATTACACAGCATTATGCATGTAACGATTCAACGCAAACAATTCGTTAGGAAAAATCATTTTGAAAATCAATATTCCGGAATATCACATTAACACCAAAACGGTATATCAACAAGTTTTCCACATCACAATTATCCACGCTTGGTAACTCGCGACCGTACCCATTAGTAACGGTCCCCAGAGGTCCCGTCGGACCGTCCCCAGGTGAGAAACCACTTCCGCGGCCGTACCCATTAGTATCGGCCCCCAGAGGTCCCGTCGAACCGTCCCCAGGTGGAAGAACATCAACGCACGCACCCAAGTCCACTTCTATGGCCGTACCCATTAGTATCGGCCCCCAGAGGCCACATGCCATCCCCAGGTGGAAGAGAAACAATCACATTCGTTCAATAATACCATTTACATCATTCGCATCAAAATCATACGCACATAACGGAATGTAATACATGTACTTGCCTGATTAATACTACGTGAAGGAAAACGGCGAACGGAAAGGTTTTGGCCCGAATAACCTTCACAAATCCGATCCTAACACAATAACGATGAACAAAAATCTTAAAACTTCGTAAATTATGGAATAAATCCTAGTTCTACCCATTGAAACCCTTAGCCGAACATAACTTGGGTATCGTCGACTATAAGTGACGAACAATGGAGAACTTGGAGTTTAAAACCACAAATCATCAATAAAATGAAGGATTACAAGTACACGATCGAAGTCTAGCGATAACCCAGTAATAATTCGGACTAAAAGAGTCAAATCCCAAGAAATCCCCAAAATTCCCCCAAAATCTCGAAACAAGGGTTTTGGGAATATTTACCTTGATTCGGATGGTGGAAGGTGATTAGGAACTTGAAGAATTCACGCAAGGAATGCACGGTGGTAGTGAATGATGATCTACAGTCGGAATCGGCCCTAACCCCCGCCTGGAATCGCTCAAAGCCGAGAAGGGTAGGAAATGAAGGAAAAATGACGAAGTTGACTGCTGCTGTCCTATTTATATTTAACAGACTTAGCGCACGCTACGCACAAGCATTAGCGTGCGCTAGCGGGGCATGGCGTAATGCGCCTACTGTCCTCCCGTTAGCGTACGCAAGCTAACATGGTTAGCGTGCGCTAGTACTAAGGATTAGCGTGCGTTAACGCTGATTAGCGTCTGTTGCCTCGTCGATGCGAAGTATCAACCTCATCCCAGACTCTCAAATCGTTAGCGCACGCTACGAACCCTAGGTTAGCGTACGCTAACCACACCATGATAGCGCACGCAAGTAAGTCCTGAGTAGCGTGCGCTACTCAGCGGCAGCTTCAGATCGCATAACCGCTGCCAACAGCGCAAAAGTGTCGAAAAACGAAGCAAGACCAGAATCCAGAATCATAAACACGTAATAATCAAGATGACAAAGTTGATCGTTGAAAGAGAATATAATCTCGATCACTAGAGAGTTTGAAACGAAGCAAATAAAGCGAAATTCCCCAAACTTATGAAAATTACAAAAACGGCCCAAGTGCCCGAAAAATCGCGATACAACGTCGGATTAACAAACCGAAAGTTCCAACACGACCAACTCAACCATACAAACTTATACGAATCGAGAAACAACGAAAACGAACAAGTTTTACGAGAATCGAACGCACATGCGACAAGATATAATTCAAGGTGAAATTATGCAAAAACATCCTCGAAACTCGACCAGACGGAAAAACTCCAAGAACAATATAGATTCAGAATTCCAAACAGTGCTAAGCGAGTTGTCTGAAACGAACATACACCAAAAATAGAAATTACTGAAAATAGAAAACACGGATATTACATTATCTCCCCCTAAAAATAAGTTTCGTCCCAAAACTTACAACGCGAACAACTCGGGGTATCTCGACTGCATACTCTTCTCCGTCTCCCATGTGGCTTCCTCGGACCCATGTCTCGACCATTGAACTTTAACCAGAGGAATAGTTTTATGACGAAGTCGCTTCACCCGACGCTCCAAAATCTGGATCGGCCTCTCCTCGATGGTAATGTCGGGTCCCAATTCGATCTCTCCAAAATCGATAATATGGCTAGGGTCCGATACGTACCTCCTAAGCTGGGAAACATGAAATACGTTATGAACGCGGCTCAGGGACGGCGGTAAGCCTAGCCGATAGGCAAGCTCTCCCACTCTCTCTAAAATCTCAAATGGCCCAATAAACCTCGGACTAAGTTTACCCTTCCGGCCGAAGCGGTAAACTCCCCGTGTCGGCGACACCTTAAGCAAAACATGATCTCCCACCTCAAACTCCAACGGCCAGCGACGCGTGTCGGCATAAGACTTCTGCCGACTCTGGGCCGTCAACAACCTATCACGAATCAGAGTAATCTTCTCTCTCGTCTCAACTACCATATCGGGCTCGGTACCAATCAACTCGGACGCATCGTCCCAACACAACGGCGATCTGCACTTCCTCCCATACAATGGCTCAAATGGTGCCATTTTGATCGAGGCGTGCCAACTATTGTTGTACGTGAACTCGATCAACGGCAAGTGCGACTCCCAATCATCCTTCCAATCTAGGGCACAGGCTCTCAACATATCCTCCAACGTCTGGATCGTCCGCCCGATCGCCTCGATCGAGGGTGGTAAGATGTACTGAGTCTAAACTCAGTCCCCAAAGCTCGATGAACAGCCTGCCAAAAATGTGACACGAACCGGCCATCACGATCCGAAACAATACTCTTAGGAGTCCCATGCAATCTCACGATCTCTGCAATAAACACTTGTGCCAGTCTCTCTGGACCCCAAGTGTCCTTAATACCCAGGAAATGAGATGATTTGGTCAGTCGATCGACAATAACCTAAATCATGTTCATTCCAGTCCGAGTCCTAGGCATACTGGTAATGAAATCCATAGAAATATCCTCCCATTTCCACTCCGGGATAGGAAGTGGTCGCAAGAACCCCGCGGGTCGCTGATGCTCGATCTTAACCTGCTGACAGGTCAAACATCTCGACACAAACTCGCTAACGTCTTTCTTCAAATTACTCCACCAGTAGTTACTTCTCACGTCCTTGTACATTTTACTCGTACCAGGATGTACGGAGTAAGGTGTGGTATGAGCTTCACTCAAGATCTTCTGTCTCATCTCAACAACATTCGGTACACATAACCTGCCACGAAATCTCAGAACGCCATCATCCTGAACCACAAATCCAGGGGATTTCCCCTTCATCACATCCTCCCTCAACTGGACCAAAAACGGATCGTCATACTGCTTCGCCTTGATATCATCAGTCAAGGACGAAGTGATCTCTAACGCACATAACTGGCCCTGAACACTCTGAACCCAAACCTCAATATTCTGACAGATGAAATCTCGTTGGATCCTACTCTGCGGTGTAAGTACCTCTAACATCTGTAAAGCCATCGGTTTTCGGCTCAACGCATCAGCCACTACGTTGGCCTTACCCGGATGGTAAAGTATCTCGAGGTCGTAATCTTTAATTAGCTCTAACCACCTACGCTGCCTCATATTCAACTCTTTCTGGCTGAAGATGTACTTCAGACTCTTGTGATCCGTAAAAATCTTACACGATGACCCATAGAGATAATGCCTCCAGATTTTTAAGGCGAAAACGACCGCAGCTAACTCCAAATCGTGTGTGGGGTAATTTACCGCATAAGGTTTCAATTGGCGGGACGCATACGCAATCACTCTGTCTCTCTGCATCAAAACACATCCTAGACCAAGGCCCGAAGCATCACTGTACACTACGAAATCCTCGTTCCCCTGAGGCAGCGCTAACACGGGTGCGGTAGTCAAACGTCTTTTTAACTCGTCAAAACCGCCCCGCCTGTCTGCACCCACTCGAACTTCGAAGTTTTTCGAGCAACTGAGTGGGTGGTCTAGCGATCTTAGAAAATCCCTCAACGAATCTACGGTAATAGCCGGCAAGACCCAGGAAACTCCTCACCTCCTTCACATTCTTAGGTGGCTCCCAAGCCATCACTGCCTCTATCTTCTGCGGATCTACCTGAACTCCCTCTGCTGAAATCACATGCCCGAGGAACTTCACTTCCTCGAGCCAAAACTCACACTTAGAGAACTTCGCGTACAAGCTCGGCCCTTAAAGTGTCTAATACAATCCGAGATGTAAGGCGTGCTCCTCCGACTCCGTGAATAGATAAGAATGTCGTCGATAAAAGCGACTACGAATTTGTCCAGATACTCAATAAAAACTTTGTTCATCAACCGCATGAACAACTGCTGGGGCATCAGTTGGCGAAAGGCATAACCACAAACTCGTAATGGCCATATCTCGTCCGAAAGGCAGCTTTCGGAATATCGACGTCCCGAATCCTCAACTGGTAGTAGCCCGATCGCAAATCAATCTTTGAAAAGACTGTCGCCCCCTGAAGCTGATCAAACAAATCGTCAATCCTGGGCAAAGGGTCTTGTTTAATTCTCGATAGTCGATGCATAAACGAAGCGATCCATACTTCTTCTTAACAAAAAGTACAGGCGCACCCCAAGGCGATGCGCTCGGTCGAATATACCGTTTATCTAACAACTCTCCCAACTGATTCTTCAACTCTAGCATCTCCGACGGTGCCATACGGTACGGTGCTCGATAAATAGGGGCCGCATTCGGCTCAAGATCAATAGGAAACTCCACCTCTCGATGTGGTGGTAATCCCGGCAAGTCATCCGGAAATACATCGGGATACTCGCTAACGACTGGAATCGACGATATGTCAACCCCACCATCTTCCGCCTGCAGAGCGAAACACCAGTAGCCGACACAACCCTGGTTCAAAAGTTTCATCGCCTTCAAGGCGCTAATCACACTCCCCGATCTACCCGGCTTTCAGCCGACGAGAGTATGCTCGGTGCCGTCCTCGGCAACTATCGAGATGGTACGAGTCCGATAGTTCATGATAGCACCATGACGATCCAACCAATCGTCCCCGAGGATCAAATCCTCTCCCTTAAGATCTATAACAATGAGATTCGAGGGCCAATCCCGGCTCCCGATTCTCACTGGGCAATCCCTAACTTCCCGGCCCCCAACCATATGATCCCCGCTGGGCGTACCCACTACAAACGGCTCACACTCAAACAAGCAGTCAAAACCAATACGACTCACAAAATCTGAAGCTATAAAGGAATGGGTCGCACCCGAATCAAAAAGAACTGAAACTGGATGAGAAAGGATCTGAGTGGTACCTGACGCCACCGGAATGTCTGCCTCCTCCGTGCGCCTCATCTGATATAATCGGGGATGGACTGAGCCCGAACTCGACGCTGCGCGGCGATCCGGCTGACTCCGACCTCTACCACAACTCGAACCCTGCGGAACATGGGTAGCTGGAGAGCTGTGATCCCTCTGATCGGCAGTGGTAGTCGTAAACCTAGCGGCCCTGGTGGCCCTCTCACAATGAGTTGCCCGATGCCGTGCATCGCAAGTAAAGCAAGCAACTAACGGAAATGGGCAATCCTTCACAATGTGCTCGGGCTGACTGCAATTAAAACAAACTCTCCCGCCAGGTGCAACAGACTGGACTGAACGGTTACCCTGAGATCCACCGGCCTGATGAAATGGCCTCTTCCCAGGTGTCGGAGCAGAACAAGACCTCAAAAATTGACCACCTTTTCCGGCCGAGAACCCACCAATAGTCTTCTGCTTCTTAGCTTTCGAAACCAACTCTGATTCCGGGACAGCCATCTCGATCGCCAGAGCGCGATCCTGGTATTCCTTCAAAGTGGCACACATGAGCGGCGCCATACTCTGCCTAATATGCGGCTTCATGCGCATATTGAAGTAACAGATCTTATCAGCCTCCGTTCTCACTTGATCTCTCACGAAACCCAACTGCTGATTGTAAGAAATGATGGCTTGAGAAATAGGCACATCCTGGGGTGTAGCGGTGAGGAACTCCACAATTCTGCGCTCCTTGACTGGCGGCGGACAATATTCTGCTTCCATAGTAGCCCTGAACTCATCCCAAGTGGCCCGACGGTCTCTGGGCGCAACGACCTCCCACCATTCCGCAGCTTCCTTATCCAGGAGGTACTGGGCAATATGTACCCTCCTGTTTTCAGGACAAGCTACGGCATCAAAGGTCCTGGACAACTGAAAGAGCCAATTCTCCCAACCGAGAGGGTCAGAAGATCCGGAGAAACGAGGTGGGTGCATCTTAGTCACCGTCTGAAGCCACTTACTAGCTTCCTCTTCCGGTGTCGGGGGCGGATTCTGGCGTCCACCCTGTCTGAGCAAGCTGGGCTACTAACTGCTGAAGTACGGCAGTAGCCCCAGCATCGGCATTATTACCCGACGGCACTGAGTGAGAGGCTGAGTCCGCCGAGGACTGAGAAAGTGAGCCCTCCTCATTATCAGCACCACGACCATGGCCTCGGCCGCGTCCCCTAGCCGTTCTACCACGACCTCTCAACATACTGAAGGAAAATAAGAAAAGAACAAGATCAGAAAGATTCACAATTCACAAAGTTGGTAACACAAGTCACGATTCCATACAGCGCAAGAAAAACGAATTACAGAAATATAAGAGTTCGAGGAGACTTACAGAAATATAAGAGTTCCGGGGTCAGCCCGCTAGAGTAGGAGATTCCAGTGTCGGCTCTGCCCAGCCGCGTATCTATGAGATGAGGAGGGCCGATGATCCAGCAGCTACTGTGACGAAAGGTACCGTTCGTATCCATTCCCATCCTGTCATTGTGCTTTTTGATTCAGGTGCTATGCATTCATTCATTTCTCTAGAGTGTGTACGCCGTTTGAGTCTCGACTGCTTGTCACCTTGCGAGTCTTTCATCATTAAACTTTCTAGCGGTAATAGGATCGTTGGCGATCGAGAGGTCCGAGACTGTTCTGTGTTTATTTGTGAGAGAGCCTGGCTCTCTAATCTTATTGTTGTTGATATTGAGGGTGAGGATTTGATTCTCGGGGATGATTGGCTCGAGCGGCATGGTGCAATCATGAACTACCGCACGAGGATCATTACCATGCTAGCCGAGGACGGCACCGAACATTCTTTTGCGGGGCGAAAGAGAAACCAGAAGTTCGTTATTAACGCCTTGAAGGCGATGAGACTCCTGCGAAAGGGGTGTACTGGTTATTGGTGTTACGCCCTGAAGTCGGAGGATGGTGGAGTCGAGCTTTCATCGATTCCAGTCGTTAGTGAGTTTCCTGATGTATTTCCTGACGAGTTACCGGGATTGCCACCGGATCGTGAGGTAGAGTTTGCTATAGAGTTAGAGCCGGGCGCGGCTCCTATTTCTAAGGCGCCGTATCGCATGGCACCTTCAGAGATGTCAGAGTTGAAGAAGCAGTTGAGTGAGCTTCTTGAGTCGGGATATATTCGACCGAGCGCCTCACCTTGGGGCGCACCGGTCCTGTTTGTGTGGAAGAAGGATGGTTCACTGCGTTTGTGTATCGACTATCGCGAACTAAACAAGGTGACCATCAAGAACAAATATCCTTTGCCGAGAATTGATGACTTGTTCGATCAGTTGCACGGAGCCGCAGTATTCTCGAAGATTGATTTGAGATCGGGGTACTATCAGCTCCGTGTGAGGGAGTCCGATGTGCCGAAAACAGCTTTTCGGACGAGATACGGACACTATGAGTTTATAGTTATGCCTTTCGGGTTAACTAATGCGCCAATGGTGTTCATGCAATTGATGAACAAAGTTTTTATCAAGTATTTGGATAAGTGTGTCGTCATCTTCATTGACGATATTCTTATCTATTCGAGGAATGAGGAAGAGCATGCCCATCATTTTCGGATAGAGTTAGACATTTTGAGGACCGAGCAACTCTATGCGAAGTTCTCGAAATGTGAGTTCTGGCTGAAGGAAGTGATGTTTTTGGGTCACGTGATTTCAGCCGAGGGAGTTCGTGTGGACCCGCAGAAAATTGAGGCAGTGTTGGATTGGGCACCGCCCACGAATGTGAAGGAGGTCCGTAGTTTCTTGGGATTGGCTGGCTACTACCGTAGGTTCGTCGAGGGTTTCTCGAAACTAGCTCGGCCACTTGCACAGTTGCTCCAGAAATCCGAGAAATTCGTCTGGAATGACGAGAGGCAGTCCAGTTTTGAGGAGCTGAAGAAGTGTTTGACCTCAGCCCCGGTTTTAGCGTTGCCATGTGGCAACAAGGGTTTTGCCGTTTATAGCGATGCTTCGGGTCAGGGTCTTGGGTGCGTATTGATGCAGCACGGCAAGACCATCGCTTATGCGCCGAGACAGTTGAGGCCATATGAACTTAACTACCCTAGTCACGATTTGGAGTTAGCGGCGGTTGTCTTTGCGCTCAAGATTTGGCGTCACTATCTTTTCGGCTCTGCATGTCAGATTTTTACCGACCATAAAAGTCTGAAGTACATATTTACTCAGCGGGAGTTGAATATGAGACAGAGGAGGTGGTTAGAGCTGATTAAGGATTATGACCTCGAAATCCTTTATCATCCGGGCAAGGCGAACGCCGTGGCCGACGCCTTGAGTCGGAAACCGATTTCGTTGCGAACGCTTGAGGTCCTTACGTCTCAGTCTGAGCTTCGGCGGGCTTTGATCGAATTAGATGTTGAGGTTTTGTTGCCGGGAGCCATCGGGCAACTTTGTGCCTTAGAGATTTCGTCGTCTTTGATCGATGAAATTAAGCTGAAGCAGTTAGAGGATCCGATGATTACTCAAATCCGAGAGAACGTTCTTAAAGGAAAGTCTCCTGGGTTTGTGATTCACAAGGATGGTGTTTTGAGATTCCAGAGTCAGCTTTGTGTGCCGAACGACTTAGAGTTGAGACAGAGTATTCTGCGCGAGGCCCATGCTACACCTTACTCCGTTCATCCTGGTTCGAGTAAGATGTACAAGGACCTAAGGAGGAATTTATGGTGGAATGACATGAAGGAAGAGGTCGCACAGTTTGTGGCGAGATGTTTGACTTGTCAGCAGGTCAAAATTGAGCATCAGCGACCGGCTGGATTATTGCAGTCACTTCCCGTTCTGGAATGGAAATGGTAAGATATATCGATGGATTTCATTACGATTTTGCCGAGATCGAGGTCAGGCATGAATATGGTTTGGGTGATTGTTGATCGCCTGACCAAGTCGGCACATTTTCTGGGCATCAAGGATACTTGGGGCCCATAGAAGTTGGCTCGTGTGTTTATTGCGCAGATTGTGAAGCTTCATGGTACTCCGAAGTCTATTGTTTCGGATTGTGATGGCCGCTTTGTATCGCATTTCTGGCAGGCGGTGCTTAAGGCGTTGGGTACTCGTTTGCGTTTGAGTACCTCTTTTCATCCCCAATCAAATGGACAGTCGGAACGCACTATCCAGACATTCGAGGATATGTTGCGTGCTTGTGCTCTCGACTGGAGTAGCAACTTTGAGGAGCATTTGCCATTAATCGAATTCACGTACAACAATAGTTGGCACGCGTCGATTCGGATGGCACCGTATGAGGCACTCTATGGGCGGCGATGTCGATCACCGATTTGTTGGAATGAGGCGTCCGATTTAGTCGGGACCGAGCCGGATGTCGTTTTAGAGACGAGGCGGAAGATAGAATTAATTCGGGAACGAATGTTGACTGCCCAGAGTCGACAGAAGTCATATGCCGATGTCCGTCGTCGACCTTTAGAATTCGAGGTGGGAGACCACGTTTTGCTAAAGGTGTCACCGACGAGAGGAGTTTTTCGCTTCGGGAAGAAAGGGAAGTTGAGTCCGACATTTATTGGACCCTTTGAGATTCTTGGGCGAGTCGGTGATTTGGCATATCGTTTGGCGCTACCTCCGGCCTTGAGTCGCGTTCATAACGTCTTCCATGTTTCTCAACTAAGGAAATATGTCCCGGATCCCAGTCATATCATCGATTATGGTGAGATCGATATTGCCGAAGATTTTACCTTCGAGGAATGTCCCTTAAAGATTTTGGAGCATCGTGAGAAACGACTGAGGCATAAGACCATTCCCTTAGTCAAGGTGCAGTGGTCGAGACACGGTGTCGAGGAGGCAACTTGGGAAACCGAGGATAGCATGCGTGCTAGGTACCCTGAGTTGTTTGTTTCTTAAGTTTCGGGACAAAACTTATTTTTAGAGGGGTAGAATGTAATATCCGCATTTTTCTTTCCCTTGTATTTTCATTTTTGGTGTATTTCTCGATCGTAGTGACCCTCGTGTATCTTTCAGTGTATCCTTCCTGTCATCTGTTGACCTGTATTCTCGTTATTGTTGTGCGGAACCGCCGTTTCGGGGTTGCAGTGGATCCATTTCGTGTTATTGGTTCCCAAATATTGATTCCTATTGCTTTTATTCTCTTCCCGGATCATTTTTCATCATTTTAGGACCCAAAGGGGGTGTGGGCCGCGGCACAAGGTGTGTGCGCCGCGGCACACACATTTCTCCAGTTGTTGGCCGAGCGGGTATGCGTGTGCCGCGGCACACCCTTCCGGGGCCGCGGCACACTGCCGAGTCAGTGCCGCGGCACACCCGTTCGGGCCGCGGCACACTCGTGTGGCATTTTCGGCCAAAACCCGATCAGACGGTGCCGCGGCACACGGCCGGCGCGGCACCTTCGAACCACAGGAGTAGTTTTTGGGCTTGTGCCGCGACACACCTCGGCTGAGCCGCGGCACACAATGCGGTCAACCCTATCATTGCGTTGTTTTTTAGCGAGAGCAGCTCATTTCTTCCTTCTTCTTCCATTTACGCGAGAGAGAGAGCTTGAAGAGAGAACCCTTCATCATCAATCCCTTGAGTGTTCACTTTTCACCATTTTCATTCGGTTGTGAAGCCCGGATAGTCGATCTAACGCGTGTTCTACGGATCATAATACTTGAATCTTCAAAGGTAATATCTCTTGGAACCCTACCTTTTGGATAATTGGGGATTTTGGGGTTTTTGTCCGATTTTTTCCGTTTTGTTGGTGGATTCTTGATGAATACGATTAATATTGTTAGTATCATTAACTTTTCTATGGATTCATAGTATATTTTGTGGTTTTTACGGAATCGATAGGGTTTGGTTGTGGTCGGCCCTCGTTGTTATTTTTGTACGAAAATACATGAATCGTAGGCGGGTTCTCGGGTGTATTCCATTTCCGTATTCGTCTAGAGAGGTTGTGATTATGTTCTTTAAATCGTTAGGTTCGGTTCCGTTGGTTCTTAGCGTTCGTCGTGATTATCCTTTCCGTTCGTTGCGTCATCAATTACTCAAGGCAAGTATTTTTGGAAACCTTTATGCTTAACGTGGAATGGTAATGTATTTTGTGTGTGAATTTCTCACCTCGGGTTGGCCCGACGGGATCACGGAGGGAATCCAAAGGGTTGAGTCCTGGATTCATGAGTTTGTTTAGCTAGCCAGCTCGGGAGAGTCCTTAGAGGCCTCGAGCGGGATCTATGATATTACTCTGTTCCCAAGGCGATTCACGTGCGTGTTTTGTTTTATAATGTGGCCAGCTCGGGAGGGTCCTTAGAGGCCTCGGACGGGATCTATGATATTACTCTGTTCCCAAGGCAAATTGTTTGACTGTTTGTTTTCGGAAAAGACATGTCTGGTTTTGGTTTTTGAAATGATTTTGGTGCATTGTACTATGAAATGTGTAAGCAATTGGTTTGCCTTGATTACTTGTACTAGCGTAATTGCTAACCCCATTGGGGACCCGTTTTGGGGAAATTCTTGTTATGGATTTCAGGTTATGATTATCCGGACGAGCGAGCACCGGGACAGTACGAGAATGTTGGCCAGGGTCTTTGACATGTGTATTTGGGTCTTCTTATTTTCTTTCGTTTACTTCGATTTGGTTGTTCCCATTTTTATAAACTTATAGATTGTGCTCGCGAGTACTTAGGCTTTTCATTTTAAACTCCGTTTTGTGTCATTTTAAATTGTTACATTATTGGATGATGCTTATGTCACCGGTTGCTCCGGGCATATCTTTATATGTCATATTATTAAAATGTGTGTCCTCGCTAACCGAATGGTTAGTCGAGTGGGGTTCTTCTTGTTGTAGCCGGGTGGGTCCCAGTTAGGGTTCCACAGCACTGTAACATACTCCGAAAATCTCGGGGTGTTACACAATCTGTGTGAGAATAAGCGAGTCGAAGAAGCCCAACGCCAATTTGTGTGAACGGCTCAAGCTACAACCGACTGTATCAATCTGTGTGAAAGATACAACAACGAGTTTAGTTAAAATCATGCAGTTGTGTAAGCCTTTATTTTAATATACTTCTTACTCTTGTGTGGAGGACCTATCGACGTAAAGGGGATTACCTCGAACCACATCAAACTCTATATCATTACTTTCTGTCCTTATTATTCTTCTATTGCCTATGATTTTAGCATATTTATCTTGAACATGTAAGCACCAAGTTAAAGGAGATTGTTTAGTTGTTGTACTTATAGCAACTTATTTTCAGACTTTCACTACGCAAACTTAAACTTCGAAAAAGGGCACAACTTATTCAACCCTCCTTCTAAGCTGTACAATAGTATACTTTAGCCAACAGAGCCCAATCATTTAACTCAAAAAGCTCCCAACCAAACATCAAAATTAGAGGTTTATAACCTCTAATTTGTTTCAAAACTCTAATTTTACCACAAAAGGCTGTTCACCAAAGAGGGATATATGTTACATCCCCTCCCCTTCCTTTCCCTTCCTTCCATAAAAATCTCTCCTCCTCCCTCATCCCTTCCCCTCATTTGAACCAAATAAACCCTAAAAGAATGTCGAATACACTTGGCAGTCTATTCTATATAACATTCCTACATAGGAATCCATATTTCATTACTCTCTCCGTCCTGCTCAAAGCTTTATACTTACCCCCTTTTTTTGTCTAGTTAAAAACTTTACTTTTATCACCTTTACACAATCAAATCAAGCAACTACCTTTTACTTTTTTAATCTCCACGACATACTGACCATCAATTCTTTTTACTTTTTAATCTGTACCATATATTTATTGTCATTCTTACACCAATTATTACTTAAATATAATGAAAATACACTGCGTGTTAAGCTTTGAGCGGGACAGAGGGGGTATCTCTTAAATTATTTCTCTCTCTACCTCCCCCAATCACTCTCGCCCTTATGGTAAAGCTGAACTGGCTGAAATGATTTTCCATTCTTCGTGAGAAGACCTTGGTATTTAAGCCCCTGTTTTTTCTCAATTGTTGCTTCCCAAAAATCATATTTTATGAGATGAAAAGAACGAGAGAGTGAGAGTTTGGTTTAGATCGATTTCTTGGTGAGAATCATTCTAATTTTGATAGGCATAAACCTCTGAGCGCTAGGGTTTCAGAACCTTATGGGTTGTGAATTGATCTATTCGTTTGAGAGCAAGTTGGAAGTGGATGAAATGAGAATGTTACGTTGGTCGTGTGGTCGCACAATGTTAGATAGAATTGCGAATGGGGTTTTCAGGAACGCGCTGGAAGTGGCGCCCATTTCAGCGAAAGTTAGGGAAGGGAGATTGAGATGGTTTGGCCACGTCCCCAGGAGGCAGGCATCTGCTCCGGTGAGGAGGGTCGAGAGTTTAATGGTTGTCGGGGAGAGGAGGAGAGGCAGACCGAGGAGGACGTGGGAGGAGCAACTGAGATTAGATTTGAAGGCCTTAAACCTTTCCGAGACCATAACTGTTGATAGGTGCGCTTGGAGGTGCCATATCAGAGTTGTGGATTCTTTTGTAGGGAGCGGTGCTATAGTTGAGAGCCTCAGGGTTGGGTTTTCTCGGTTAGCTTTGACCTAGAGCATTGTATTGTTACTTTTATTGTATATTTTATCCTATTGCCTTTGCGTGTGGTGTATTTTTGACAAGGAGCTGTGCGCAGAGCCAACCTCTCTGTTGTTAGAGTAGCGTTCATCGGGAGTGAAGTAGCCAAATTCCGTTTAGGTAAGTCCCATGTGGATCAAGTCATGGGCTCAGGTATGGTCTCGAGCTTTCTCGAATGATATGTTTTCCTTTGTATTTATCAAACAAGATTCTGCTGTGCACTAAGCTGGGGGTCTTCACGGAAACAGCCTCCCTACCGTAATAAGTAGGGGCATGGTCTGCGTACATCTTACCCCCAGGACCACACTGCCCGAGCGGGATATCTTGGGTATGTTTGGTTTGGTTTGGTTTGGTGCTTTGTGCACTCTGTTGGAACTTCTGGTTAGTCAATCCATGGCTTTGGTGGCTACGATTCACTTAAATATTGGGGGACTGAGCCAGATTTAAGAATCTTTAGAAAGTATCTCATCATTTTCAGATCATAGTGTCTACTAAGTTTGCGTCAATTTTTCCAGCAGTTTATATTATTATTTCCAGTCCATTTTTTTATCGTCCATTTTTTTATATGCTTATATTCTTATTTCCAGTCCAAAATCATGAGAGGGACTCACACACATCTCACAAGTCAATCAATAACATGCTAAGCTAATAGCAAAACTAAGCCACATGCTCCATGATAAACAATAACAAATCATCTGACTGACCCTTCACAGTCCTAGCTTCTAATTTCTCTACATTAGTCTTCTTGACATAAGTAGGACATCTACAAATCCTAATATGATTAAGACATGGTTTCCTATCTTTCCACATCTCATATGGAGTCTTAGCAATGTATTTGGAAGGACATGTGTTTAAGATATATGCAGCAGTAAGGAGCGCATAACCCCACAGGTAAATCAGTAGATCGGTATTAAGCATGGAGCGAACCATGTCTAACAAGGTTCAATTTCTTTTTTTAGACACATAATTTAATTGTGGAGTAGCTAGAGGAGTGAACTATGACACTATTCCCAATTCTTTTAGGAACTCATCAAACTCGGTACTCATATATCCACCCCCTCGATCCGACCTAAGTGTTTTGATTTGATGACCCGTTTGATTATCATATGGCCTTAAATTCTTCTAAGGCTTCGGATTTATGTTTCATTAAGTACACGAATCCATACCTAGTATGGTCATCAGTGAATGTAATAAAATACTGAAATCCATCTCGTGCCACTTCAAAAGGGCCATACACATCGGTATTGATTAATCCAAGTTTTTCAGCAGCTCTTTCAAAAGTCCCTGTGAAGGATGACTTAGTCATTTTTCCTTGAAGACAATATTCACAAGTAGGATAGGGATCCGACCCCAATGGACCCATAAGTCCATCTTTCTCCATTTTATGAATCTTGGTTTGACCAATATGACCAAGTCTAAGATGCCACTTAAGTGCTTAGTTTGTTTCATCCCCACCACACTTCCTAGTTATAGTGTTCACGGTGGTTTTATTATATAGATTCAAATGATATAAACCATTTTGTAATATAGATGTACCAACCAATTTATTTCTAAAATAAATACGATAGGACCTATCTTCAGTAAAGAAATGATATCCCTTACGGTCCATGACCAGAACTGATACAATATTTTTGTGCCCCTTGGGCTAAACAAGTACATCTTACAAAGTAATAACTAAAAAGGATTCAAAATCCAACATAAGTGATCCGATGTCAGTAGCCTCGACACTATGCCTGCTGTCGACCGCCACCATCACTTCTCCAGCTTCAATCTTCCTACTTCGTTCCACATCGTGATTCATTGTACATATATGAGAACTTGCACCAGAATCAAGTATCCAAGAAGTGGAAGTTACAGAATAAATTTGTTTCCTAAACTAGTAGTTCCGTACCTGAAGCCGCATTGTGGTCAAGTTTTGGACAGTACCTCCTCCACTGGCCTAGCACACCATATTTCAGGCAAGAATATATCTTCTTAGCCCCCTTACTCTTTGGAACCATTGGGGCCTTGCCCTTTTCATTCTGCACCCATCATTTGGGCTTGAACTGTTTTTTGCGCTTTTTCTTGTTGTTCTTTAACCTTCGAGGCCCAGAATAAATTACAAGTGCAGCCTCCTTTGGCCTAGTTTTAATTTCAGACTATGCCATACTCAGTTTTTTCATTCGCCCGGCTAAGTTGTAAGGAATCTCATTGCAATTAGAGTTCATTACAAACTGAAAGAAGGTGTCAGGAAGTGATTGCAGGATATGGTCGGTCTAGAGAGAAGCACGCATTCTAAAATCAAGGGCCTCCAATCTCTCGATCATAGATATCATGTTTATGACATGATCTCCAACTTTCTCACATTCCTTCATCCGAGCACCAAACAACTGCTTCAATATTGCCCTTTGAAGCTCGTTGCTCATTGAGGCCATCATGAAAACTCTAACCCTGACATCATTGGCTTCGACAACTTCCAGACTAGCCCTGGTCCGTGTCGGAGCCGGTGGGATATCCTCCTCCAAGACTTAACTCAGCGTCTCCATACTTAGGACTATCCTCAGATTTTAGAACCAGTCCACAAAGTTGGGTCTAGTAAGAGTGTTCTAGTAAAAGTGTTCTTTTCAAGTAGAATCGTGAGTGGGTTCATTGTCATTTTTGAGAGACTTTTTGTTCTGTAGTGAATAATTTTGAGGTTCGTTAGTGATCGTTTAATTATGATCCGAGTAAAGAATTTAAGGAATTACTATATTTAAAATTTGGCTCATACTATTTTTATCGACATTACACACCCACTTGTGAAGTTCGAAAGTCATGATTGACTTCATAGTGGTGATTAATTTCTTTACAAAGTTTAATTGACGGAAACTCATATGGTATCTATTCTTTATTCTTTATAAAGTGTGTATAACGCCAACCCATCTAATGGATAATTCGATCTTCTTTTACCCCTACTTCACTTGCCCCTCAACTCATACGGTTTCTATGGCTCGCTGAACTATCTAAGTTTAAACCGTTAACTCTACCAGTCTGACAATTGAATCTCACCTGGCAACTCATTTGGCGTCTCGGATTTGATTTGTCACAGACGAAGGCATCTGATGCACTCTAGGAATTTATCAACCTTCCCCAAAAATATTACCCCGACATACTCGGAAGAAAAATATTTCGGTTTGGATTTAAATTTTCCATGAGTTTGACGGAGGGTAGGAAACCTCGTAACATTTTTAACTTAGTATTTATAAGTGGGAGAATTAAGCGATTATATGTTAGTCATTGCATATTAATAATTTTGTAATCGTGGCATGTCGGTTTGTTTGTTTGTTTGTCATAGAATATGAAAAATATATACAACCTAAATCTACCAACATGTAGTTCATAGACCGTTCCTAAGTAACGAGTCAGCATCATCTTCATGGCGGCTTGTCCTCGGCTCTTCGTCATAGTTAATTTATTATATTAATAGAATTTGCATCTCATACAAATTTACTAAAAAAATAAATTGGCTCAAAACGGCCATTAAAACCCCATCGATAAAGATTCAATAAACTAAGTCCATGAATTACATCATCATTCAAATAATAATGCAACAATTACATTAAAATTAATGACAAATACAATCAATCTAAATATTGACCCAATCAATATAAACTTAATCCTTCCATAAAAATTAATCCAATCAGTTCACGCAACATAAATTTTAACTTGTTCCAGACGAAAATAATATTTCATCAAATTAATTCTCTTGAAAATATAAGTACCATATTTATATTTTTAGTCGAGTTAAATTCAATTTAATTTGCGGAAATTAATTTATCAAACATGAAATAAAAACGAAATCGAAAAATATGCCCGTTCCAAGACCGCGGCCCCGCACAAACCGCGGGGACTGATCCGAGAGGGTCAGTTCCTCTTGGCCTGCTGCCTGCCGAGTGCAGGCAGCAAACTGCCGGTTGGTGCCGGCAGTGTCTCGGCACTGAGCTGCCGACCGTGTCCCAACAGCTCCAAGCTGCTGGGTCCGACCACTTTTTTGGCTCGTCTTTTCGTTCCGAATCCAAAAATAATATTTTTATAATTTTTATATTACATATATAAATTAGTTTTTCAAAAGAAAAATAGATTTATATTATAACATAAAATCATGAGAAATAAATTTTTAGATGAACCATTAAACATTAATAATTAAAATAATTATGATTCTAAATCATAAGGACATACAAACCGAGCATTCAAAATGCAAATATCGAATATATGGTCGCATAAACCTGAATTCGATACCACTGTTGGGATTTAGTAATTAAAATTGAGTTACACAATGAAAAAAATAAAATCGGTCTAACTGGATAAAAACCGAACCCTAGAGGATCGATCAAGCATCGTATATAGAATACAAATAGACGAAGATAAAATTAAAGAAGTCATACCCTCGTAGTCCTTTGATAATTTTATCTTGAAGGAAAAATCCGAGCCAAGCTTTGTAAGGTTCCCGAGCACCGAAAACCTCTGTTCCTCTTCGTATCCCGAAAACTAATACGAATCCAATTAGTTTAGGCTTGACGAATGATTCAACATCGAAGATGTCGAGTGTCTCTATGTTATCACGCTGTGGATATTGATTGAAAAAATTATATATCAATTCGTTCTCTAAGAACACGGCTAAGAATTGATATAATATTTTTCTTCTCTTCTCTTCTTCCTTTTCTTTCTCTCTGAGATGAACAATGAATAATTTCTTCTCCCTTTTCTTCTTCTCACTTGATCACGAGCAATGCTTGTGCGTGTGTGTGTTTGTGTGTTTCTACTTTTTAAATTATGTGAAAGTCTTAGTTGCTTCAATATATCAATATGAGATCAAATGATGAGATTTGATATCTCATCCATTGCCTCAATACATAGAATAAACAACCACAACCCCACATAAGATGAAGTCACATGGAAGGTGAGGGAGAAAGGGGAGGAGGTGGCAAGGTAGGTGAGGAAAAATGAGCCGAGCCACTTGGTCCATGTACGGACGTTTCCGTGTCTAGTCCGTTAAGTACATTTCGTTTAATCTCAAATGTATTTATACTTAATTAAAAATTCAATTAATGTATTGTACCAAATACAATATTATAATCATATTTCTCGAGAAATAATTATTTTGAATTAAAACAATCACCTAGTGATTAGTTTCAATTCACAAGGCGCAATTATTTATCAAATAAATTAAATTAGATATACAATATCAAATATTAATGAAGAGATAGTAAATACATATTTATCCATCAAATATCCTTTTGCGCGACTCCATAGTTACGTCTCGGTCATCAATTGGAGGAGCAAAGAGTGCGGGTAACACTTAGCGATTATAATGGCCCGCACCGCAACCCAACTAAGAACGAATGATAGAATCATTGTAAAACCATTATGTCGTGAATACTATATATGTATAAACCCTTCAATCATATGTCCTTGTCAAGTATTAGTGTCATGCTAAGGTCAAACCCTATTGTAACTTGACACTATGCATTTGTTAATACAAACTGAGATCACTGAGCTTTCGTGTATCAAATACAACTAGCTCTAAATGCTTTGGCCAAAGATTTATGATCTCATTTTCCATTAACCGTATAGGACATTTACATGCTCACTTATAGGAGAAAGAATCATATCTTGATTTACTGGCATTATTGTTTTTGGACGAAACATTGTTACGGCCATATGTAATGGATATTACGGCCGTAAGGCCATTGACTTGGGAAGTTATGTCCGTAAGGTGGTAGAGTTACGGCCGTAACTCTGCGCAGTATTTAAAGGCTTGAACGGTATTTTTGTGCTCATTTCACCACTTCTTCATTTTGGTTCCGAGAGAGAGTTTTTGTGGGAGAGATTTCTCATCATCAAACACTTGTGTAATCTAGATTAATCATCTTTATCCATTTGTGGAGCTTGGGGAGTCGACTATCACTAGTTTCGACGGATCGAAGAGGTTGGATCTTCAAAGGTAATTTTTCTCCAAACCTTAGATTTCGATTTTAAGATGGATTATGATGTTTTGGGTGTTATAATCATGATATATGAAGAGATATACATATGATTGTGAGTTTGTATGAATATTCGTAGGATTATTGAAGGATTATTTGAAGAACATTTTGAATGTTGATTTGGATTTGGGGGTTTCGATTAGATGTTGTTGAAATCTCAAATTGTATATTCATATTGGATTACTGATTGTGTTGAAGATGTTTTGTTGGATTGAATCACTCCTTGGAGGTTTGGTATCGATATAATTGAGGTTGGTTGTAAACCATCAAAGGTTAGTTACAACGTGTTTGTTATAATGCCCCAAATGAACTTGGATTTGTCGTATCGATGTTTTGAGTTGGTTGTGATCATGCTTGATTCGTATATTAAGTGAATTGTTGGTATTTGTGTTATTCAAGGTTGTTCGAGCGACCGACATTTATATTTTAGGATGTTTGTTCGAGAGCGGATATTTCATCACCGGTATTGTGTAAGTTAACTCTTACTCGGTTAAAAGGATACTCATTCCTTTCGTTGTTGTTCATTCATATTCATAATTCATTCATAGTGTATTAATCATGTTGAGACTTGTAATCATCAAACTAAGCATTCAATTCACGAGGAGCAGCGATTCCAATCATTTCCTTGAGCTATTATTCATTTCGTTATTATTTCATCTCGGTGAGTCATTATTGACCCTTGTCGGATTATTATTCATTAATACTCATCACGGTCACTTTTGTTCTTGTGACCTTCTGGGCTCATATTGCGTGGCCGGGTGGTTATGTGTGGAATTCTTAGTCGGGCACACGATAGTCATGTAATCAGGTTCACCGACGCAATGGACTATGCACACGGTAATGTGCCTCCGTGAGACTAATTAGGTACAAGTGCGGGTGTGTCCGTACACTCGTCTTATGCACTTGTACATCCCATTACTGGCGTACTATGATTCCCCTCTTCAGCTTCATTTCATAATTAAGATATATAATGATTTATGCTTGTTCAACTCTTGAGGATTGTTGTTCTGTGTAACTGGCCCCGTTGGGGGATGTTGTTTACAGGTTATGGCAAGGCAAAAGCACGGGAAGAGAACGCTGACAGCAAGGAGTCCAAGTGATACTAGTAGTGGCCCCCAGTCCTTTCAGTCTTTCATGTCTTCGTCATTTTTATTTCCGCTGCAAATTTCCGTTTGAATGTTCATTTTATTCAGGATTGTATATTTTATCTTCATATAAAATATAGAAGCATTCTGTATTTCTTGGGTATATTGTACTTAAAGCTCCCCATCGGATTATTTGGTAATATAATGTGGTTCGGTACTACAATTATATTATTTAATTCATTAATTTTCGTTCGCCTGGTGGGTCCCAGTTGGGGGTCCAAGACACTGTAATAGCCGCCTAGTTTGGGGTGTTACAGAGTTGGTATCGGAGCGTGGTTTTGAATACTAGCTTCCGTGTCGTGTCTCATTTGAAATCATCGTTCACCAGACTAGTATCATTGGACTTTCGCGTCATGTGTGACCTGTGCAAATTCCAAGCCCCTCAGACCAAAAGAACTGTAGATTTCTGACGCCATGGTATAATTTCTGGCAATAAGAATCACTCATTCATCATTCATCAGTCAACAATCCTCAACCATTATTTTCACTTTGATCATGTCGATCATGTTAACTCATTAATCACTCAGTTCATTCATTACTCAGTTGTTGATCTGGAAGATCGTATCATTAATCTTGTTAACTTGTTCAAGATAATCATTTGAGGAATTTCATCAGATAATCATATCACCTCATTTGATCCCTCATGTAATCACTGTATTAGAGCGTGTATACTCATTATTATCATTTCATAACGTAATCATAATGTGATATTCATGCGAGATCTATAATTATCATATGACTTTTCTACTTCAGTATGGAGAGAGCAGTCAGAGGACACAGGGGAAGAGGCCGCGGTGCGGGCCGAAACCTGGGAACTCATGCAAATAAACGTGCGAATGCGAGGAATAATGCTAATTCATCAAGCAGCGACGCTTCCACTCATTCACCTGGAAGTAATCATTCACTGTCAGGGAGTCGTACCCGGGGCACAGCTCAGTTAGAAGGTGTTCGGGTTGATCCACTCGCTTTTATGCAGGGCATGATTGCCCAAATGACTCAGATGGCACGCCTGATGGAGACGATGCAGAACTCAACCGCTCAGAATCAGCAGGACCCTCCAACGCCACCTCAGAGGCAAGAGAGGAGTGTGAGCAGTATCATTGGCGACATCTCTCGCTAGAGACCACCTACTTTCGAGGGCTCATCTGAGCCAGCGGATATTATTCACTGGCTTGAACAATTTGAGAAGCTATTTGCTATTGTGGATTAGCTCGAAGGGCATAAAGTTTCAGTCGCAGCTTACTACCTGGGTAAGAGGCCTCACTCTTGGTGGTTATCTTTAAAGCCCACCGACGAGTCTTGTACTTGGGATCAGTTCAAGACCCTCATGATGGAGAGATCTTATCCGGCCCCACTCAGGGAGGCCAAGTTATCATAATTACTCATTCCCGACCCCTCAGCGGACGATGATGTTCTCGCCATCGCCGAGAAATTTCAGGAACTACTTCCTTTCGCCTCATCTTTTATCTACTCTGAGGCGGATAAGATCAAGTATTTCAGTAAGAGGTTGAAAGCTCGTATGCGGATGCAGTTTCTTAATCACAATTGCACCACCCTGGCCGAATTCATCGAGAAAGCTCTTACTTATGAGCTTACTGCTAAGGAGATTGCTAAGAAACAACCTTCATCTTCTAGCAAGAAGTCCAAGAATCGTAATCAGTCTGAAGGCAGTTATGCAATCTTCAAGAAGCCTCGTGCGGGCCCTCCTTTTTTTAGCGACCTCCTATGGCGCCTAGACCTGCCGAATCTCAGTCCCGAGAGGCCAGCTCGGCCATTACCTGTTTCAACTGTGGAGAACAGGGTCATTTCAGCACTAAGTGTCCGAGGCAGACTATCACGTGTAATAACTGTGGGATTGCTGGGCATAAGGCCCATTTTTGCCGAAGGGACTCCAGACCTGCTTCGACGGCATCTCAGGCCCCGAAGCAGTTAGCTGTTCAGAATCAGGCTACTCAGTCAGCATCGTTTAAAACGACGGGAGCAAATAAAGGCGGAGCCCATAATCATCAAATAGGATCGTCCGGTGCAGGGACTAGCAAGCCCCGAATTTATGAGATGAAGAGGTCCGATGATCCGGAGGCCCGAATGATCCCAGGTACACTCGAAATTTTATCTCAACCTGTGTGTACCCTTTTTGATACTGGTGCATCGCATTCATTCATTTCCGAGTCATGTTTGAGTAGACTACACCTGGATAGTGCTACTAGTTGTGAGCCTTATGTCATTGGTCAACCAGACGGTAGAAGAATTATCGGATATTGTGAGATTAAGAATTGTCCGATTCAGCTTAATGGTCGTGATTGGTTGGCGGACCTAATTGTGGTAGATTTGCCTAAGGACGATGTAATATTGGGTATGGATTGGATGGATCGTCATGATGCCATCCTTAGTGTCCGTAAGCGTATGGTCACTATTATTTCAGACGATGGAATCGAGTGTGTATTTCAGGGAGGTAATCCCAGCTGTTCTGGTAGAGTCATTAATTTGATGAAAGCAGTGAACTTACTCAATCAGGGGTGTGTTGGTTATTGGTGCTATATGACCAAGACCGAGAAATCATCAGTGATGTTGGCGGATATTCCAGTAGTAAGAGAATATGCCGATGTATTTCTAGACGAGTTACCTGGTTTGACTACACAGAGAGATGTGGAATTCACGATAGAGTTGGAGCCTGGTACATCCCCATTTTCGATGGCACCGTATCGGATGGCCCCGACCGAAATGCAGGAACTGAAGAATCAACTGGAGGAATTGACCGAGAAAGGTTATCTCCGACCGAGTGCGTCCCCGTGGGGAGCACCTGTGTTATTTGTCAAGAAGAATGATGGTTCGTTTTGCTTGTGCATTGATTATCGAGAGTTTAACAGGGTGACGATCAAGAATAAATACCCCCACCCCGTATTGATGATCTATTAGATCAACTTCAGGGAGCTTCAGTATTTTCCAAGATCGATTTAAGATCTGGGTATCATCAGTTGCAAATTCGAGAGTTGGATATCTCTAGAACGGCGTTTCGAAAATGCTATGGTCATTACGAGTTTGTGGTAATGCCGTTTGGGTTAACTAATGCACCTGCAGTATTTATGGAGTTAATGAATCGAGTTCTCATCAACTATTTGGATCAGCTCGTGGTTGTCTTCATTGGTGACATTTTGATTTATTCCCGTGACTGAGAGAAGCACGAATTTCACCTTCATCAGGTTCTCGATGTGTTGATACGAGAGCAACTCTATGGAAAGTTTTCCAAATGTGAGTTCTGGATGTCCGAAGTGACGTTTCTCGGACATGTAATTTCATCAGATGGAGTACGGGTCGACCCTCACAAGACGGAGGCTATCCGAGATTGGCAACCTCCCAAGAATGTTAAGGAAATCCGAAGCTTTCTCGGATTAGCAGGCTATTACCGGCGATTTGTGGAAGGATGTTCTAAAATCGCTTAACCTATGACGAACCTTTTGCGGAAGGATAAGAAATACACGTGGTCCGATGCATGTCAACAGAGTTTTGAGGAACTGAAGAGCCGGTTAATTTGACTGTCCTTTCCTTGCCACAAGGGACGGGAGGATTTGTGGTTTATAGTGACGCGTCCGGACATGGTCTCGGATGTGTACTAATGCAGAATGGGAAAGTGATTGCCTATGCTTCGCGACAACTGAGGCTTTACGAGGTCAATTATTCGACCCATGACCTGGAACTAGTAGCCGTAGTTTTCGTGTTGAATATTTGGCGTCATTGTCTTTATGGAGTAACCTATCAGATTTTCACCGATCATAAGAATTTGAAGTATATATTTACTTAGTAGGAGTTGAATATGCGACAAAGATGGTGGTTAGAAATGATTAAGGATTATGATATCGAGATTCAATACCACCCGGGCAAGGCGAATGTTGTCGCCGACGCCTTGAGTCGTAAGTGCATTCAGAGCAAATGCTTGCTCGTTTAACTATTCAGAAGGAACTTCAACAAGAATTCCTAAGACACTAGATCGAGGTTTGGTTACAGCGAGTTCAAGGGCAACTTTGTATGTTCGAGATTTCATCGCCACTCGAGGAGGCGATCAGAGCGAATCAGGGTTCAGACCCATCTTTGTTGCGCATTCTAGATGATGTGCTCAAGGGAAAGCCCCTGGATTTTGTAACACCCCAAACTAGGCAGATATTACAGTGCCTTGGACCCCCCACTGGGACCCACCAGGCGAATAAGAGTTAATGAATTACACATAACAAATGTAGTACCGAACCACATTACATCATCAATTACTCCGATGAGGATTTTCAAATACAACACACCCAGGGAAACACTGAATACATGTATATTTTATATGAAGATAAAATATACAGCATTGAACAAATGACAATCCAAAAGGAAATGCAGCGGAAAATACATAACAAGGAAAACACGAATGAAATGAAGAGACTGAGGCCCCCTACTAGTATCACTGGGACTCCTCGCCGTCAACGTTCTCTTCCCGTGCCTTTGCCGTGCCATGACCTGAAAACAATATCCCCAACGGGGTCAGTTACACAGAACAACAATCCTCAAGAGTGAACAATATCCATAATTACATATCTTAGTTATGAAATCCAGCTGAAGAGGGGCATCATAGTATGCCCGTAATGGTATGTGCAAGTGCACAAGACAGGTGTCCGGACACACCCGCCCTTGTACCTAATTAGTCTCACAGAGGCATGTTACCGTGTGCACAATCCATTGTGTTGGTGAACCCGATCACATGACTATCATGTGCTCGACTAAAAATTCCACACATCCCCACCTGGCCACGCAATATGAACCCCGAAGGCCACAAGAACAAAAGTGACCAATGATGAACATCAGTGAATAGCAAATCGACAAGGGTCAAAAATGACTCACCGAGATGAATTGATGATGAAATGAATGATAATTCACGGAAATGATTGGAACCATCGTTCCTCATGAAATGAATGATTAGTTTGATAATTACAATTAGCAACACGAATAATATACTATGGATGAATTATGAATATGAATGAACAACAACGAATGGAATGAATATCCTTTTAACCGAGTAAGAATTAACTTACTCAATACCGGTGATGAAAAGTCCTCTCACGAACAAACGTCCTTAATGGAGATATCGGTCGCTCGAACAACCTTGAATAACACAATTACCTATAATTTGCTTAATATACGTACCAATAGCGATCATAACCAATTCAATAGGTCGATACAACAAATTCAAACCCATTGGGGCATTTCGACAAACACTTTGTAAACAATCTCCCATTATTTACAACTAATCCCAATTGTATCGGAAACCAACCTCTAAATGAGTAATGCAATCCATCAAAACACCTTCAATGATATCAATAATCCAATAGGAAACCACAACCCAAGGTTACGACAACATCAATCGGAAACTCCCAAAAACCAAAGTCAAACATCAAGGGTTCTTAAATAATTCCCCAAATATTCATCAAATCCAATATATACAGCAATAAATCCGTAGGAATACATGTATCCAATGTAGGTGATCCATATCTAACATATTCCAACATAATATCAAGCTAACACGAAGAGATCGGAAGGAAAACACTCAAATCCCGAAATTATAGATTCAAGAAATGTTTACCTTGATTCGGACGGTAGGAGAAGATTAGGAGATGATAAGTCGATGATACGAATTCAAAAACCTTGTTGGATGATGAATTCTCCGACCACAAGTGCATTCCAAGCTCTAGCAGCAGAAGAAGGGGAAGACAATGGTGAAAATGAGAAAAACCCGTCAGTCTCACTATATAAATCTGAGGGACGCATGACCAAAACTGCACGATCAAGTGTCCGTGCGTCCGGTCGTGAGTGAAGTCTCTGCCAGCCGTTGCTACAGCGCACGAGTGCCGCGCACGAGCAGTAACTCGTGCGGCCTGCTCGTGCGGCCTTGACTCAAACGCCCGGGTCTGCCCGATTACGCGCAACACACGAGCACCACGCACGAGCAGTTGCTCGTGTGGCCTGCTCGTGCGGCCCTGCTCGACATGCAGTTCAGCCTATAACTAGTGTAACGCCTCGTCTACTTATGTGTTACGAACGCCAACAATTAAAGTGTGATAAAATACTCATGTAGAGTCCTAAACGTTGATCAAAACACCAACTAGTATCCAACGAATGTAATGGAGGAAAGGAACATGACGAGAACATTACGTATAATTGATGTACTGAGTACAAAAAATCACAGTATTCGAAAAGTATGGGAACAATTAGCACGAGTTCTACAAAAATTACGCCGAACGGTGAACACAATTGAATGAGTGTGAATGATGGATGATTATTAATGAGTGAAAATTACGGAGTGACAATTATTGAATGATAATAAATGAATTTAGAACCGGGTATTACATACTCCCCTTAAAAGAGTTTTTCCTCGAAATTAAGGGTCAAACAATTCGGGATAACTCTCACGTATACTATCCTCGGTTTCCCCAGTAGCCGCTTCGACTCCATGTCTAGACCCCCGAATTTTAACCAAAGGAATTGTCTTGTTCCTCAACTGTTTGATTCGCCGCTCTAGGTTTCGTACAGGACGCTCCTCATACGTATGATCATCCGTGATCTCGATTTCATCAAATCAAGTATGTGACTAGGGTCAGCAATATACTTCCGCAATTGAGAGACATGAAATATGTTATGAATTCGGCTCAATGCCAGAGGTAAAGCCAATCGATAAGCCAGATCGCCCACTCAATCCAAAATCTCAAATGGTCCAATGAATCTCGGACTCAACTTCCCCCGCTTCCCGAAATGGTAAATACCTCGACTCGGGGATACCTTGACCAAAATGTGGTGACCTGCCTCGAACTCTAATGGTCGTTGATGATTATCTGCATATGATTTATGTCGACTCTGAGCAGTCAACAAACGACTCCTGATCAAAGCTACTTCTCGCGGGCGGCTATAAGCATATCGGGCTCAGTGCCGACTGATTCTGATAAGTCATCCCAGCATAGGGGAGACCGACAACGATGACCGTACAAGGCCTCGTAAGGTACCATCTGAATAGAAGTGTGCCAACCATTATTATACGTGAATTCGATCAACGGTAGTTGGGCTTCCCAATCATCTTTTCAATTGAGAACGCATGCCCTCAACATGTCCTCCAACGTCTTAATAGTTCTCTCTGATTGTCCGTCGGATTGAGGGTGAAAAGCTGTGCTGAAGTTGAGCTGAGTTCCCATGGCACGATGAACTGATTTCCAAAAATGCGACACGATAAATCGCATCACGATCAGAAACGATACTCTTAGGAGTACCGTGCAATCTCACTATCTATTTAATGAACAACTGGGCAAGTCTCTCGGGAACCCACATATCCTTAATCTCAAGGAAATGAGCTGACGTAGTTAAACGGTCCACAATAACCCAAATTGTATTCATGCCCCGCCGACTCGTCGGCAAACTCATGATGAAATCCTTTGAAATATCCTCCCACTTCCATTCTAGGATAGGAAGCGGTTTCAGCATGCCCGCCGGTCGCTGATGTTCTATCTTGACTTGTTGGCAGGTGAGACATCTCGAAACAAACTCTGCGACTTCTCGCTTCATATTACTCCACCAGTAATTTTGTTTCAAGTCCTTGTACATCTTGCTAGACCCCGGATGAATATAATAAGGGGTAGCATGGGCCTCTCTCAAAATCGAGTTTTTCAACTCGTCATCCGCCGGAACACATAACTGGTTCTTAAATCGCAAAAATCCATCCTTGTGGACCACAAATCCATGGCCTTTCCCCTGAGTCACGTCATCTCGCATGCGCAACAAAAATGGGTCTGAATCCTGTTTTAGTCTGATCGCCTCCTCAAGTGGCGATGAAATCTCCAGCATGCAAATCTGTCCTTGTACACGCTGTAACCAAACCTCGATCTCATGTCTAAGGAATTCCTGTTGAAGTTCCTTCTGAACTGTTAAACTAGCAAGCATCTGCTCCTGAATGGATTTATGGCTCAAGGCATCGGCAACAACATTCGCCTTACCCGGGTGATACTATATCTAGATATCATAGTCCTTAATCAGTTCTAACCAACGTCTCTGACGCATATTTAACTCCTTTTGAGTAAATATATACTTCAAGCTCTTATGATCGGTGAAAATCTGACAGGTGACGCCACAAAGATAATGACGCCAAATCTTCAATGTGAAAACTATGGATGCTAGCTCCAGGTCATGGGTCTGATAGTTGAACTCATAAAGCCTCAGTTGCCGTGACGCATAGGCAATCACTTTCCCATTCTGCATTAGTACACATCCGAGACCCTGCCCGGACGCGTCACTATAAACTACGAATCCCTCTGTCCCTTATGGTAAAGAAAGGATAGGCGCTGAAATTAAACGACTCTTGTGTTCCTCAAAACACCGCTGACACACGTCAGACCATGTGTATTTATTACCTTCCACAAAAGGTTCGTCATGGGTTGAGAAATTTTAGAAAATCCTTCCACAAATCGCCGATAATAGCCAGCTAATCTGAGAAAGCTTCGGATTTCCTTTACATTCTTCGGAAGTTGCCAATCTCGGATAGCCTCCGTCTTCTGAGGGTCAACACGTACTCCGTCTGCTGAAATTACATGCCCAAGAAACGTCACCTCGGACATCCAGAATTCATACTTGGATAACTTCCCATAGAGCTGTTCTCGTCTCAACACGTCGAGGACCTGATGAAGGTGAAATTCATGCTCCTCTCGATCACGAGAATAAATCAAAATGTCGTCTATGAAAGTCTAAATAGTCGATGATCAGTTCATCAACTCCATGATTACACCAGGTGCATTAGTTAACCCAAACGGCATTACCACGAACTCTTAATGTCCATAGCGTGTTCGAAATGCCGTTCTAGTGATATCTGACTCTCGAATTCGTAACTGATGATACCCAGATCTCAAATCAATCTTCGAAAATACTGAAGCTCCCTGAAGTTGATCCAAGAGATCATCGATGCGGGGAAGAGGATATTTATTCTTGATCGTCACCCTGTTCAACTCTCGATAATCAATGCACAACCGAAACGAACCATTTTTCTCCTTGACAAATGACACAGGTTCTCCCCACGGGGATGCACTCGGTCGGATATAACCCTTCTCAGTCAATTCCTCCAGTTGATTATTCAATTCCTGCATTTCGGTTGGGGCCATACGATATGGTGCTTTCGATATTGGAGATGTACCGGGCTCCAATTCAATCGTGAATTCCACATCTTTCTATGGAGGCAAACCAGATAACTCGTCTGGAAAAACATCGGCATATTCTCTCACCACTGGAATATCCGCTAATGACACTGATGATTTCTCGGTCTTGGTCATATAGCACCAATAACCAACACAACCCTGATTAAGTAATTTCACTGCTTTCATCATATTGATAACCCTTCCAGAACAGCTGGGATTACTCCCCTGAAATACATACTCGACTCCATCGTCTGAAATAATAGTGACCATATGCTTACGGACACTAAGGATGGCATCGTGACGATACATCCAATCAAAATGACATCGCCTCTAGGTAAATCCACCACGATCAGGTCTGCCAACCAATCATGGCCATGAAGCTAAATCGGGCAATTCTTAACCTCACAATCTCTGATAATTCTTCTACCGCCAGGTAGTCCAATGATATAAGGCTCACAACTAGTAGCACTATCCAGATGAAGTCTACTCAAACATGACTCGGAAATGAATGAATGCGATGCACCAGTATCAAAAAGGGTACACACATGTTGAGATAAAATTTCGAGTGTACCTGAGATCATTCGGGCCTCCGGATCGTCGGTCCTCTTCATCTCATAAATTCGGGGCTTGCCAGCCCAAGAACCGGATGCTCATGTCTTATAGCTATGGGCTCTGCCTTTGTTTGCTCCCGTCATCTTAAATGACGTGGACTGAGCGGCCTGATTCTGAACCGCTGACTACTTCGGGGCCTGAGATGCCGCCGGAGTAGGTTTGGAGTCTCTTCAGCAGAAACGGGTCTTATGCCCCGCAATCCCACAGTTATTACACGTGAGGGTCGGCTTCGGACACTTAGTACTGAAATGACCCTGTTCTCCACAATTGTAACAGGTGATGGCCGAACTGGCTGCTCAGGACTGAGATTCGGCGGTTTTAGGCGCTTTAGGAGGTCGATCAGAAAAAGTAGAGCCCGCACGAGTCTTCTTGAAAGTGGCCTGACTACCTTTGGACTGATTACGCTTCTTCAATTTCTTGCCGGAAGATGATGTCTGATTCTTAGAAATTTCCTTAGCTGTAAGCTCATAAGCAAGAGCCTTCTCGATAAAATCGGCCAAAGTGGTGCAATGATGATTAAGCAATTGAAGCCTCATACGAGGTTTCAACCTCTTACTGAAGTACTTGATTTTATTCGCCTCTGAGTGGATAATAGATGAGGCGAAAAGCAGCAGCTCCTGAAATTTCTCGGCAATGGCGAGAACATATTCATCCGTTGAGGGGTCAGGACTGAGTAACTCCGACAGCTTGGCTTCCCTGAGTGGGGCCGGATAATATCTTTCCATCATGAGAGTTTTGGACTAGTCCCACGTGCATGATCCGTCGTTGGGTTTCAAAGATAGCCACCAAGAGTGAGCGCTCTTACCTAGATAGTAAGCCGCAACTGAAACTTTGTGCCCTTCGGGACACTCCACCATAGCAAATAACTTCTCAAAATGCTCCAGCCAGTGAATAATGTCCGCCGACTCAGATGATCCCTCGAAGGTAGGCGGCCTCTGGCGAGAAATGTCGTTGATGATGATGCTCACACTCCTTTCTTGCCTCTTAGGAGGCGGCGGAGGAGCCTGTTGATTCTGAGTCATTGAGTTCTGCATCATCTCCATCAGACGTGCCATATGAGTCATTGGGCCATCATGCCCTGCATAAAAGCGAGAGGGTCAACTCAAACACCTTCTGATTGAGCCGTGTCCCGAGTACGACTCCCTGACAGTGAAGGATTATTTCCAAGTGAATATGTGGCAGCGTCGCTGCTCGATGAGTTAGCATTATTCCTTGCGTTCGCACGAGTATTCATTCGAGCTCCCGGGTTTCGGCCCGCATCGCGGCCTCTTACCCTACGTCCTCTGCCAGCTCGATCCATACTGAAGGTATGAAACACATGATAATTATAGATCTCACATGAATATCGCATGAAAGTTCAACTGAGTTGACATGATTACATGATGCAATTATTGAAATGATTATCTTGGAGAAGTTAACAAGATTGATGATATGATCCACAAGGTTAACAACTGAGAAATGAAATTAACTGAGTGATGAATGAATTAACATGATCGACATGACCAAAAATGATAATGATGATTAAGGATTGTTGACTGATGAATGGTGAATGAGTCATTCTTATTGCCAGAAATCATACCATGGCGTCAGAAATCTTACAGTTCTTTCGGTCTGAGGGGCTTGGCGCTTGCATAGGTCACATGTGACACGAAAGTCCAATGATACTAGTCTGATGAGCAATGATTTCAAATGAGACATTACTCGGAAGGTAGTATTCAAAACCACGCTCAGATACCAACTCTGTAACACCCCAAACTAGGCGGATATTATAGTGTCGTGGACCCCTGACTGGGACCCACCAGGCGAATGAGAGTTAATGAATTACACATAACAAATGTAGTACCGAACCACATTACATCATCAATTACTCTGATGAGGAGTTTCAAATACAACATACCCAGGGAAACACTGAATACATGTATATTTTATATGAAGATAAAATATACAACACTGAAAAAATGACAATCCAAAAGCAAATGCAGCGAAAAATACATAATAAGAAAAACACGAATGAAATGAAGAGACTGGGGCCCCCCGACTAGTATCACTGGGACTCCTCGCCATCAACGTTCTCTTCCCGTGCCTTCGCCTTGCCATGACCTAAAAACAATATCCCCCAACGGGGTCAGTTACACAGAATAACAATCCTCAAGAATTGAACAATATCCATAATTACATATCTTAGTTATGAAATCCAGCTGAAGAGGGGCATCATAGTATGCCCGTAATGGTATGTACAAGTGCACAAGACGAGTGTCCGGATACACCGGCCCTTGTCCCTAATTAGTCTCACAGAGGCACGTTACCGTGTGCACAGTCCATTGTATCGGTGAACCCGATCACATGACTATCATGTGCCCGACTAAATATTCCACACATCCCCACCAGGCCATGCAATATGAACCCAGAAGGTCACAAGAACAAAAGCGACCAATGATGAACATCAGTGAATAGCAAATTTACAAGGGTCAAGAATGACTCACCGAGATGATTTGACGATGAAATGAATGATAATTCACGGAAATGATTGGAACCGTCGTTCCTCATGAAATGAATGATTAGTTTGATAATTACAATTCTCAACACGAATAATATACTATGGATAAATTATGAATATGAATGAACAACAACGAAAGGAATGAATATCCTTTTAACTGAGTAAGAATTAACTTACTCAATACCGGTGGTGAAAAGTCCTCTCACGAACAAACGTCCTTAATCGAGATATTGGTCGCTCGAACAACCTTGAATAAAAAAATTACCAACAATTTGCTTAATATACGTACCGATAGCGATCATAACCAATTTAATAGGTCGATACAACAAATTCAAAACCATTGGGGCATTTCGACAAACACTTTGTAAACAATCTCCCATTATTTACAACTAATCCCAATTGTATCGGAAACCAACCTCTAAATGAGTAATGCAATCCATCAAAACACCTTCAATGATATCAATAATCTAATAGGAAACCACAACCCAAAGTTACGACAACATCAATCGGAAACTCCCAAAAACCAAAGTCAAACATCAATGGTTCTTGAATAATTCCCCAAATATTCATCAAATCCGATATATACACCAATAAATCTGTAGGAATACATGTATCCAAGGTCGGTAATCCATAGATAACATATTCCAACATAATATCAAGCTAACACAAATAGATCGGAAGAAACACACTCAAATACCGATATTCTAGATTCAAGAAATGTTTACCTTGATTCGGACGGTAGGAGAAGATTAGGAGATGATAAATCAATTATACGAACTCAAAAACCTTGTTGGATGATGAATTCTCCGACCACAAGTGCATTCGAAGCTCTAGCCGCAGAAGAAGGGGAAGACAATGGTGAAAATGAGAAAAACCCGTCGGTCTCACTATATAAATCTCAGGGACGCATTACCAAAACCGCACGATCAAGTGTCCGTGCGTCCGGTCGTGCGTGAAGTCTCTGCCAGCCGCTGCTACAGCGCACGAGCATCGCACACAAGCAGTAACTCGTGCGGCCTGCTCGTGCGGCCGTGACTCAAACCCTGGGTCTCTACCCAGTTCTACCGCAACACACGTGCACCACGAACGAGCAGTTGCTCGTGTCGCCTGCTCGTGCGGCCCTTCTCGACATGCAGTTCAGCCTATAACTAGTGTAACGCCTCGTCTACTTATCTGCTACGAACTCCAACAATTAAAGGGTGATAAAATACTCATGTAGAGTCCCAAATGTAGATCAAAACACCAATTAGTATCCAACGAATGTAATGGAGGAAAGGAACATGACGAGAACATTACATATAACTGATGTACCGAGTACAAAAAATCACAGAATTCGAGAAGTACAGGAACAATTTGTTGGGTACCGATTCGGATATTTGCGTCGTTTGCGGAAGCGTAAATAAAAGGTGCGGAAAATAAAGGACACGAGGATATATAGAGGTTCGGCTATAATCGAGCCTACGTCCTCTCTCGGTATCTTTTTCGATAGGATCAAGATAAAAACCTCTACGCCTCTCTTCTATCGGTCGAGGTATAACCGTTACAATCACGTCTTCTATTGGTACGTGATAAACCACTCGTACTTGTCTTTGCGTCGGTCCAAGTTAAACCGTTTTCCTTTTCTATCGGACAAGGAATCAACCGCTCTAGCTTTCTATGGGTACTAGATAAACCTCACTAAGATAGCGATTGCGATTCTAACAATGCCGGATCCTTGATCCTAATAACACCGAATCCAATCGTATCTTTTCTTTTACCACTCGTGTATGATTTTGTGTATAACACTCAATCACTCAATGTAAGCTCAATATTACAACAACAATACAATGAATATCAATCTCAGAAGAATGTGTAGTATGCTTGAAGTTGTTGTTCTCAAACAATACCATAGGGATGGTATTTATAGGCTCCAACTAGCCGTTAGCTGCCAGACTGCTCATTACGTATGTTATATGCGCTCCATTACGTACGTAAGCCTCATTACGTACGTTAACCATGGCTGGTTACGTACGTTAGCATCTTCACAAATCAGTCCAGTGAGTTTCATCATTTGAGTTACGTACGTTAGCCTTTCCTTTGTTACGTACGTTAACATTACGTCACTCATGACGTCATATATCCGTTGTATGCTTTGCTGACTTTGACTTCTCCAACGTTCACTTGTTTGAACTCCTTTACGTACGTTATCTCTCATCCATTACGTACGTTAAGCTGCTACCATTACGTACGTTAATGATCACATATTACGTACGTTAGCTTTGTGTTTTTCCAGCTTTTTGCACTTCGTTTTCCTTCGATGCTTGTTTCGTCTATTCGTTGTTTTGTTTTGTTTGTCAACATTAATCATCAAAACACTCTTAATATATGTATGGAACAAAATGTTCCAACAATCTCCCCCTTTTTGATGATTACAAAACAACACTTCGTCAATGGGATTTTCCTGCAAAAATACAAATATATGTATATCTTTATATTCCTAAGTTTTTGACTTTGTCCGTTTCGTTAGAATCTTCTCCCATTTCTTTTTCGACTCCTTCTATTCTTTTCTCCATTTTTAAATTTTCATCGTCTTTTCGATGTCTCCGCATTTTTCTTTTCCTGTCATTTTCGACTTCTCCTTAGTTTTGTTCAACTCCTTCGTTTTCCAATTCTTTTTGTATGCTATCGATTTTCTTCGATTTTTCTCCCCCTTTCACGGTTAATCACATTTTCGACTTATTTCTCCATTCTCTATCTCTCCCCCTTTTTGTATTCATCAAAAAGTGGATTAAATAACAATTGAAATAAATAATACCAATATAAAATATGCATGATACAATTTATGAATATTTGCATAAAGGGTAAAAACTCCCCCTGAGAATAATATCTCCCTTAAAAAAATACTCCCCCTGAGTAAAATACAAAAATCAATTTTTGGGGATCCAACCTATAGTTGGTTTTTGTTTAGAAACGTAGACGATATTTGAAACGATTGTTCCTTTAGGAACCCAAATTTTCTTAATTTTTATCGTCCGTCTCGGGCTTTTGCAACTTGAAATATGATGCCCGATTTTCAAACACTTTTCGCAATGGGGTATTTTAAGATTAACGGATTCGTTTTTCGAACGTGGCTTGAATCCTAACCCCTCTTTATTCAAAGTAAATTTTTGAACACCAAGCATTTGTTCAAATTTCTCGTTTCATACGAGAATTTCTTTGTCAAAGATTTAAGCTCGGTTTGGATTTTAACGAGATCATTCTTCAAAATATTTTCATTTTAAATACATTTTGAATGATCGATTTCAACAAATTTTCCCTTCTCGATAATTTTGGAATTTTCAATTTCCAAAGATTTAATTGTAGACTTAAGGGATTTGATTTCCGATAATGCATTTTGAAAATCCGTATGCAATAATTCAAATGCATCAAAAAGTTCATCACGGGAGGATGTACTTACGGCTTTCGGCGTCGTCGTCGAACGAACTCCGGGCCATGAGAGCGAGATTATTTTGATTGATGAAATCATCGTCTTCATCTTCATCGCTCCAAGTAGCCACGAGAACCTCCTTCTTGGGTTTGACACGACAATGCTTAGCGAAGTGGCCTGGTTTTCCACATAATCGACAAGAGTTGTCGAATTTCTTAGATTCGCCCGAGATATCCTTCTTCCTCCGGTTTAATAAGGTTTGAAACTTATTAATGTTTTTGGCATAATATGCCGATTCTTCGTCGCTTTCCTCCACCGAATTTCTTCTTTCTTCCTCGACATCTTAGCCTTCATGGCTAACGATCGTTCCTTCGGCTTCGGCTTGACACTTCGTGATTTTAAAACAATCTCATAATTGATTAGTGAACCAACAAGGGCACTAAAATCGAGCGTGTTGAGGTCTTTAGATTCCATAATCGCGGTCACGGTGCCGTCCCATTCGCTAGGTAGTGATCGTAAAATTTTCTTAACTTTTTCACTACTAGATAATGGTTTGCCAAACGAAGCTAGTCCATTGGTGATGACCGAGAATCGGTCGAGCATATTGGTGATGGACTCGTCACCCTTCATCATGAATAACTCGTAGTCATGGAGAAGCATATTTATCTTCGTCTCCTTGACTTGAGTCGTCCCTTCGTGTGTGATTTCTAGAATTTTCCATATTTCTTTCGCACTCTCACACGATGAGATTCGATTGACCTCTTAGGATTTAAGGCACAAAATAAGAGTTGAGTAGCCTTACAATTTAGTTGGTCATTTTCCAATCGGCATCGTCGTATTCTTGAAAGATTTGAGCGTACCGTCGGATTTGATTGGAACTTTCGTGCCAAGGCGAGATAATCTTCCAAATTTCGATGCCGTATGCTCGGATGAATATCGACATCTTCTTCTTCCACGTCAAATAATTTGAGCCATCAAAGAATGGTGGTCGGTTGAGAGCAAGGCCTTCGACGGAGCCATTTGAAAAGCCATTTTGGATCTTCTCCTCGGATGTTAAGCCGCGTATTGAGTACCGCTCCNATANCAATTGTTGGGTACCGATTCGAATATTTGCGNCGTTTGCGGAAGCATAAATAAAAGGTGCGGAAAATAAAGTACACGAGGATATATAGAGGTTCGGCTATAATCGAGACTACGTCCTCTCTCGGTATCATTTTCTATAGGATCAAGATAAAAACCTCTACGCCTCTCTTCTATCGGTAGAGGTATAACCGTTACAATCACGTCTTCTATTGGTCGTGATAAACCACTCGTACTTGTCTTTGCGTCGGTCCAAGTTAAACCGTTTTCCTTTTCTATCGGACAAGGAATCAACCGCTCTAGCTTTCTATGGGTACTAGATAAACCTCACTAAGATAGCGATTGCGATTCTAACAATGCCGGATCCTTGATCCTAATAACACCGAATCCAATCGTATCTTTTCTTTTACCACTCGTGTATGATTTTGTGTATAACACTCAATCACTCAATGTAAGCTCAATATTACAACAACAATACAATGAATATCAATCTCAGAAGAATGTGTAGTATGCTTGAAGTTGTTGTTCTCAAACAATACCATAGGGATGGTATTTATAGGCTCCATCTTCAAACTAGCCGTTAGCTGCCAGACTGCTCATTACGTACGTTATATGCGCTCCATTACGTACGTAAGCCTCATTACGTACGTTAACCATGGCTGGTTACGTACGTTAGCATCTTCACAAATCAGTCCAGTGAGTTTCATCATTTGAGTTACGTACGTTAGCCTTTCCTTTGTTACGTACGTTAACATTACGTCACTCATGAAGTCATATATCCGTTGTATGCTTTGCTGACTTTGACTTCTCCAACGTTCACTTGTTTGAACTCCTTTACGTACGTTATCTCTCATCCATTACGTACGTTAAGCTGCTACCATTACGTACGTTAATGATCACATATTACGTACGTTAGCTTTGTGTTTTTCCAGCTTTTTGCACTTCGTTTTCCTTCGATGCTTGCTTCGTCTCTTCGTTGTTTTGTTTTGTTTGTCAACATTAATCATCAAAACACTCTTAATATATGTATGGAACAAAATGTTCCAACACAATTAGCACGAGTACTACAAAAATTACGCCGAACGGTGAACAAAATTGAATGAGTGTGAATGATGGATGATTATTAATGAGTGAAAATTACGGAGTGACAATTACTGAATGATAATAAATAAATATACAATCAGGTATTACAAATTTGTGGTCCACGAGGATGGACTTTTGTAATTTAAGAATCGGTTATGCGTAACGGCGGATGTCGAGATGAAAAACTCGATTTTGAGAGAAGACCATACTACCCCTTATTCCATTCATCCCGGGTCTAGCAAGATGTACAAAGACTTGAAACAGAATTACTGGTGGTGTAACACCCCAAACTAGGCGGATATTACAGTGCCGTGGACCCCGATCAGACCCACCAAAGTGGTGAAAATGAATGAAATACATAGGGTAAATGTAGTACCGAACCACATTACATCATTAATTACTCCGATGAGGAGTTTTATTACAACACACCCAAGGAAAATGACCGAATACAAGTTTATTTTATATGGAGATAAAATATACAACACTGAATGAACTCAAAATCCAAACGGAAATCTGCAGCGGAAATAAAATGAGGAAACACGGGGAATGAAAGGATTGGGGCCCCCTACTAGTATCACTGGTACTCCTCGCCGTCAACGTTCTCTTCCCGTACCTTAGCCTTGCTACGACCTGGAAAACAAAATCCCCCAACGGGGTCAGTTACACAGAACAACAATCCTCAAGAGTTGAATAAACACAATCATATATATGCTGTATAAACCACAAGTTCGATCAAAAATAAATCGGTTAGATTATAACCCAATCTTGTTGAAAACATACGCAATCAAACATGCTGTATGAATCAACTAATAGTACGGCTCAAAGGGTGGCGCCACACTACACCCGGGATGGAAATGTGTCCGTGCACAAGCCACCATCGAGTATCGATCGAATACACGTGTGGTCTTGTACCTAATCAGTCTCACGAAGTGATCTTCTCGTGTGCACAGTCCAATGTGAGGCCAACAACCAACACACGACTTAATATGTGCCCGACATGAAAATCCTACACATACCAACCGGCACGCCAGTATGACCCGTAATGCCACGAGATAACAAAAGTGACATCGAAATCAATAATGACTCACCGAGATGAAATGATAGTGAAATGAATGACAGCTCAATGAAATGATTGGAACCGTCGTTCCATGTGACTGAAGTGATTAATTGACAATGACAAGTCTCGATACGGTTAATACAATATGAATGAATTATGATTATGAATGAACAACAACAAAAGGAATGAATATCCCTTTAATTGAGTAAGAATTAACTTACCTTAACACCGGTGATGATACGCTCTCTCTCGAACAACGTCCTAAGGAAACTACCGGTCGCTCGAACAAACTTGAACAACACAATTACCAATAATCCGTTCAACATACGAATTAAACACGAATATAACTAACTCAAAACGTCGATACGACTAAACCAAGTTCATTGGGGCATTATATCGAACACGTTGAGGCCAAACTTCGATTGTTTACAACCAAACCTCAATAATACCAATATCAAATCCACAAGAAGTGTTTCAAACCAACAAAACATCTTCAATACGATCAATAATCCAATATGAATATCCAAATTCGTGATTTCAACAACAATTAATCAAAATCCCAAAATCCAACTCAATATTCAAAGTGTTCTTGAATAACCTTTCAATAATCCGATGAATATTCATACATACTCATAATCATATGTATATCTCTTCATACAACATGATTATAACATCCAAAACATCATATCTCAACACAAATCGAAATCCAAGAGGTTTGAGAAAATTACCTTTGAAGATCCAAACACTTTGATTCGATGAATACGCGTTAGATCGACGATTCGAGCTTCACAACCGAATGAAAATGATGAAGAATCGAGTATTTAAGTGATTGATGATGAAAATTTCTCCCACAAACCCTCTATCTCGGATGTAGGATGAAGAAATGAGTTTTCCTTCTCAAAAAAACGAAGTTATAGTGCAGACTGCACTGTGTGCCGCGGCCCGGCCGAATGTGCCGCGACACAGGGCCGAAATCTGCCCCCAGTGCTCGGCAGTGTGCCGCGGCCCGGACAAGTGTTCCGCGGCAGTGACTCGAAAATGTGCCGCGTCCCTGCCGGCAGAGCCGCGGCCCCGATGCAGCGGGTCGGCCAAAATTGCAACATGTGTGTGACTTAGCTATTTCGACCATAACTCCCTCGTCCGGACTCCGATTGACTCACCGTTTCAACCATTGGAAATCTAACTTTATGCTCTACAATATTGAAAAGATTCAGAATTTATGGAGTTTCCAAAAATTAATGGTGATTTTACAAAGTCGAACTCATACGTGGAAAAGTCGCTTAAGAACACGGAATTCAACAGAACGACACCGAGACGAACTCGGATGACAAAAAGTGTAGAATTAATCATTCTCGGAATGACGAAACGGTAACAATAGAGTCTCTAAGATGGACTTTCGCCAAAAAATAAAATTACCGGAAATCCAAATTGCGGATATTACATACTACCATCCTTAAAAGAAGTTTCGTCCCAAAACTTAAAACAAGTAGGGAGAAGCAATATCGCGCTAGAAAAACTCAACGAGATACACAAGAACCGCAAATGTACCCAACAATAGCATGATTCGAACAAGAAGGGAATTTGAAATGGCATGAATTCCAATATCAACATCGATTAATGAAGTAATTATAACGATCAAGATAATACTATTGTCTCGATTCCCAAGTAAGGTTGAAACAATAAACAATATCGATACACAACTCGAAGTTATTCCGAACGGTGAACATGGATGAATGAATGTGGATGATGAACGGTTATTAACAAGTGAAAAATTACATAGAGACAATTACCGAATGAAATTACTGAATGATAATGACTGAATTACAACCGGGTATTACATACAACCCCCCTTAAAAGAGTTTCGTCCTCGAAACTAAGGGTCAAACAACTCGGGATAACTCTCTCGCATACTATCCTCGGTTTCCCAAGTAGCCTCTTCGACTCCGTGTCTGGACGACTGAATTTTAACCAAAGGAATCGCCTTATTCCTCAACTGTTTGATTCGCCGCTCTAAGACTCGTATGGGACGCTCCTTATACGAATGATCATCTGCGATCTCGATTTCATCGAACTAAAGTATGTGGCTAGGGTCGGCAATATACTTCCGCAATTGAGATACGTGAAACACATAATGAATTCGGCTCGACGCCGGAGGTAAGGCCAATCGATAATCTAGCTCGCCTACTCATTCCAAAATCTCAAACGGTCCAATAAATCTTGGACTCAACTTTCCCCGCTTCCCGAAACAGAAGATACCTCGACTCGGGGATACCTTGACCAAGACGTGGTCACTTGTCTCCAACTCCAATGGTCGGCGATGATTGTCTGCATAAGATTTCTGTCGACACTGAGCGGTCAACAAACGACTCTTGATCAAAGCTACCTTCTCACGGGCGGCTATAAGCATATCGGGCTCGGTGCCGATTGATTCTGATAAGTCATCCCAACACAAAGAAAATCGACAACGACGACCGTACAAAGCCTCGTAAGGTGCCATATTAATCGAAGCATGCCAACTATTATTATACGTGAACTCGATCAATGGTAGTTGGGCTTCCCAATCATCTTTCCAATCGAGGACGCATGCCCTCAACATGTCCTCCAATGTCTGAATAGTCCTCTCTGATTGTCCGTCGGACTGAGGATGAAAAGATGTGCTGAAATTAAGCTGAGTTCCCATGGCACGATGAACTGATTTCCAAAAATGAGACACGAATCGCCCATCACGATCAGAAACGATACTCTTAGGAGTACCGTGCAATCTCATTATTTCTTTGATGAACAACTGGGCAAGTCTCTCGGGACCCCAAGTATCCTTAATCTCGAGAAAATGAGCTGACTTAGTTAGATGATCCACAATTACCCAGATTGTTTTCATGCCACGGCGACTCGTAGGCAAACTCGTGATGAAGTCCATTGAAATGTCCTCCCATTTCCACTCCAGAATAGGGAGCGGTTTCAGCATACCCGCCGGTCGTTGAGGTTCTATCTTGACTTGTTGACAGGTGAGACATCTCGAACCAAACTCGGCGACTTCACACTTCATATTACTCCACCAGTAATTTTGTTTCAAGTCTTTGTACATCTTGTTGGACCCCAGATGAATTGAATAAGGGGTAGCATGGGCTTCTCTCAAAATCGAGTTTTTCAACTCGTCATTCGCCGGTACACATAACCGATTCTTAAACCTCAAGAGTCCATCCTCGTGGACCACAAATCCAGGGGCTTTCCCCTGTGCCACATCCTCGCAGATGCGCAACAAAAACGGGTCTGAACCCTGATTCACTCTGATCGCCTCTTCAAGTGGCGATGAGATCTCCAGCATACAAAGTTGTCCCTGAACACGCTGTAACCAAACTTCAATCTTATGCCTAAGTAATTCTTGCTGAAGTTCCTTCTGAACAGTTAATCGAGCAAGCATCTGCTCCTGAATGGACTTACGACTCAAGGCATCGGCGACAACGTTCGCCTTGCCCGGGTGGTAAAGTATCTCAATATCATAATCTTTAATTAGTTCCAACCACCTTCTCTGTCGCATATTTAACTCCTTCTGAGTAAATATATATTTTAAACTCTTATGATCGATGAATATCTGGCAGGTAACGCCATAAAGATAATGACGCCAAATCTTCAATGCGAATACCACGGCTGCTAGCTCCAGGTCGTGGGTCGGATAATTAACCTCGTAAGGTCTCAATTGCCGTGAAGCATAAGCAATAACTTTCCCGTTCTGCATTAGTACACATCCGAGACCCTGTCCGGACGCATCACTATAAACCACGAATCCTTCCGTCCCTTGTGGCAAGGAAAGTATAGGTGCTGAACTTAACCGGCTCTTGAGTTCCTCAAAACTCTGTTGACACGCGTCGGACCACGTGTATTTCTTATCTTTCCTTAAAAGGTTAGTCATGGGTTGAGCGATTTTAGAAAATCCTTCCACAAATCGCCGATAATAACCAGCTAATCCGAGGAAACATCGGATTTCCTTAACATTCTTCGGAGGTTGCCAATCTCGGATAGCCTCCGTCTTCTGAGGATCAACACGAACTCCGTCTAATGAAATTACATGTCCAAGAAACGTCAATTCGGACATCCAGAATTCACATTTGGAAAACTTCCCATAAAGTTGCTCTCGTCTCAACACGTCGAGCACATGATAAAGGTGAAACTCATGCTTCTCCCTGTTACGAGAATAAATTAAAATGTCATCAATGAAGACAACCACGAACCGATCTAAATAGTCGATGAAAACCCGATTCATTAACTCCATGAATACCACAGGTGCATTAATTAACCCAAACAGCATTACCACAAACTCATAATGACCATAGCGTGTTCGGAATGCCCTCCTAGCAATATTCGACTCTCGGATTCGCAACTGATGATACCTAAATCTTAAATCGATCTTGGAAAATACTGAAGCTCCCTGAAGTTGATCTAAAAGATCATCAATACGGGGTAGGGGATATTTATTCTTGATCGTCACCCTGTTCAGCTCTCGGTAATCAATACACAAACGGAAAGAACCGTCCTTTTTCTTGACAAACAACACTGGTGCTCTCCACGGGGATGCACTCGGTCGGATATAACCCTTCTCGGTCAAATACTCTAATTGATTCTTTAGTTCCTGCACTTTGGTTGGGGCCATCCGATACGGTGCTTTCGACAATGGAGACGTACCAGGCTCCAACTCTATCGTGAATTCCATATCCCTCGGTGGAGGTAAAACAGGTAGCTCGTATGGGAGTACATCGTCAAACGATAACAATGATACCACGAATGGTTGAACACCTCGATTGTCTTAGAACGGCCAATCGATGGAAATGATACAATGAATGATTGAACACCTCGACTGCCTTAGAATGGTCAATCGATGACAATGATATATAATGAATGATTGAACATCCCTGGTTGAGTAATTTACTGCTTTCATCATATTAATGATTCTTCCGGAACAACGGGGATCACCTCCCTGAAATACACACTCGACTCCAACGACGGAAATGATAGGGACCATACGCTTACGAACATTGAGCATGGTGACATGTCGATCCATCCCATTAATACCCAATATTACATCGTCCTTAGGTAAATCCACCACGATTAGGTCCACCAACCACTCGCGGTCATTAAGCTTAATTCGGTCAGTTATTAACCTCATGATTTCCGTAAATTCTTCTACCGTCAGGTAGACCAATGATATAAGGTCCACAATTATTAGGACTATTTAAGTGAAGTCTACTCAAACATGATTCGGAAATGAATGAATGAGGTGCACCGGTATCAAAAAGGGTACACATAGGTTTAGATAAAATTACGAGCATACTTCAGATCATTCGGGCCTCCGGATCGTCGGTCCTCTTCATCTCGTGAATCCGGGACTTGCCGGCCCCCGAACCAGACGCTCCCGTCTGATAAATATGAGCTCTGCTTTTATTTGCTTCCGTCGTCTTAAACGACGCTGACAAAGCAATCTGATTCTGAGTCGCTAATTGCTTCGGGGCCTGAGATGCTACCGGAGTCGGCTTGGAGTCCCTTCGGCAAAAACGGGCTTTATGCCCAACAATCCCACAATTATGGCACATGATAGACGGTTTTAGACACTTAGTGCTGAAATGACACTGTTCTTCATAGTTGAAATAGGTGATGGCCGAACTGGCCGCTCGGGACTGAGATCCCGCACGATTATGCGCCGTAGGAGGTCGCTCAGAAATGTTAGGGCCCACACGAGGCTTCTTGGAGGTTGACTGACCGCCTTCGGACTGATTATGCTTTATTGATTTCTTGCTGACAGATGAAGGTTGTTGCTCAGCAATTTGCTTAGCAGCAGGCTCACACGGGAGACTTCTCTCGATAAAATCAGCCAGAGTGGCGCAATTATGATTGAGCAATTGCATATGGGTCATCATGACCTGCATAAGAGTGAGAAGATCAACCCGAACATCTTCCGAACGAGCTGAGCCCTGGGTACGACTTCCTGGCAGTGGGCGATTATTCCCCGGGTTTCGGCCTGCACCGCGGCCTCTCCCCGTGCATCCACTGATAGCTCTCTCCATACTGAAGTGGGAAGGTCACATGATAATCATAGATCTCATATGAGTACCGCATTATGATTTACGTCATGAAATGATGAAAATGAGCATACGCGCTCTAACACCGTGATTACATGAATGATTAACTGAGGTGACATGATTATCTGATGATATTCTTGAAATGATTATCTTGAACAAGTTAACAAGATTAATGATATGATCTTCAAGATCAACAACTGAGTAATGAAATGAATTGAGTGATTAATGAGTTAACATGATCAACATGATTAAAATGAAAATGATAAATGAAGAAATCTTACTGTTCTTTGGTCTGAATGGCTCGGCTCTTGCACAGGTCACACGTGACGCGAACGTCCAATGATACTAGTCTGATGAACGATGATTTCAAATGAGACATGACTCGGAAGGTAGTATTCAAAACCACGCTCCGATACCAACTCTGTAACACCCCAAACTAGGCGGATATTACGGCCGTGGACCCCGATCAGACCCACCAAAGTAGTGAAAATGAATGAAATACACAAGATAAATGTAGTAACGAACCACATTACATCATTAATTACTCCGATGAGGAGTTTTATTACAACACACCCAAGGAAAATGACCGAATACAAGTATATTTTATATGGAGATAAAATATACAAAACTGAATGAACTCAAAATCCAAATGGAAATCTGCAGTGGAAATAAAATGAGGAAACACGGTGAATGAAAGGACTGGGCCCCCCTACTAGTATCACTAGGACTCCTCGCCGTCAACGTTCTCTTCTCGTACCTTAGCCTTGCCATGACCTGAAAAACAAAATCCCCCAACGGGGTCAGTTACACAGAACAACAATCCTCAAGAGTTGAATAAACACAATCATATATATGCTGTATAAACCACAAGTTCGATCAAAAATGAATCGGTTAGATTATAACCCAATCTTGTTGAAAACATACGCAATCAAACATGCTGTATGAATCAACTAACAGTACGGCTCAAAGGGTGGCACCACACTACGCCCGGGATGGAAATGTGTCCGTGCACAAGCCACCATCGAGTATCGATCGAATACACGTGTGGTCTTGTACCTAATCAGTCTCACGAAGTGATCTTCTCGTGTGCACAGTCCAATGTGAGGCCAACAACCAACACACGACTTAATATGTGCCCGACATGAAAATCCTACACATACCAACCGGCACGCCAGTATGACCCGGAATGCCACGAGATAACAAAAGTGACATCGAAATCAATAATGACTCACCGAGATGAAATGATCGTGAAATGAATGACAGCTCAATGAAATGATTGGAACCGCTGCTCTTGTGGTCAAGTGATTAATTGACAATGACAAGTCTCGATACGGTTAATACAATATGAATGAATTATGATTATGAATGAACAACAACGAAAGGAATGAATATCCCTTTAACTGAGTAAGAATTAACTTACCTTAACACCGGTGATGATACGATCTCTCTCGAACAACGTCCTAAGGAAACTACCGGTCGCTCGAACAACCTTGAACAACACAATTACCAACAATCCGTTCAATATACGAATCAAACACGAATATAACTAACTCAAAACGTCGATACGACTAAACCAAGTTCATTGGGGCATTATATCGAACATGTTGAGGCCAAACTTCGATTGTTTACAACCAAACCTCAATAATACCAATATCAAATCCACAAGAAGTGTTTCAAACCAACAAAACATCTTCAATACGATCAATAATCCAATATGAATATCCAAATTTGTGATTTCAACAACAATTAATCGAAAATCCCCAAATCCAAATCAATATTCAAAGTGTTCTTGAATAACCTTTCAATAATCCGATGAATATTCATACATACTCATAATCATATGTATATCTCTTCATACAACATGATTATAACATCCAAAACATCATATCTCAACACAAATCAAAATCTAAGAGGTTTGAGAAAATTACCTTTGAAGATCCAAACACTTTGATTCGATGAATACGCATTAGATCGACGATCTGAGCTTCACAACCGAATGAAAATGATGAAGAATCGAGTATTCAAGTGATTGATGATGAAAATTTCTCCCACAAACCCTCTCTCGGATGTAGGATGAAGAAATGAGTTTTTCTTCTCAAAAAAACGAAGTTATAGTGCAGACTGCACTGTGTGCCGCGGCCCGGCCGAGTGTGCCGCGGCCCGGCTGAGTGTGCCACGGCAGTGACTCGACAGTGTGCCACGTCCCTGCCGGCAGGAGACGCGGTCCCCGGTACAGGCGGGTTGGCCAAAATTGCAACATGTGTGTGACTTAGCTATTTGGACCATAACTCCCTCGTCCGGACTCCGATTGATTCACCGTTTCAACCATTGGAAAGCTAACTTGATGCTCTACAGTATTGAAAATATTCAGAATTTATGGATTTTCCAAAAATTAATGGTGATTTTACAAAGTCGAACTCATACGTGGAAAAGTCGCTTAAGAACACGGAATTCAACAGAACGACACCGAGACGAACTCGGATGACAAAAAGTGTAGAATTAATCATTCTCGGAATGACGAAACGGTAACAATAGAGTCGCTAAGATGGACTTCCTCCAAAAAAATAAAATTACCGGAAATCCAAATTGCGGATATTACATACTACCATCCTTAAAAGAAGTTTCGTCCCAAAACTTAAAACAAGTAGGGAGAAGCAATATCCCGCTATAAAAACTCAACGAGATACATAAGAACCGCAAATGTACCCAACAATAGCATGATTCGAACAAGAAGGGAATTTGAAATGGCATGAATTCCAATATCAACATCGATTAATGAAGTAATTATAACGATCAAGATAATACTATTGTCTCGATTCCCAAGTAAGATTGAAACAATAAACAATATCGATACACAACTCGAAGTTATTCCGAACGGTGAACATGGATGAATGAATGTGGATGATGAACGGTTATTAACAAGTGAAAAATTACATAGAGACAATTACCGAATGAAATTACTGAATGATAATGACTGAATTACAACCGGGTATTCGTGTCATATTTTTGAAAATCAATTCATCGTGCCATGGGAACTCAGCTTAATCTCAGCACAACTTTTCATCCTCAGTTAGACGGACAATCAGAGAGGACTATTCAGACATTGGAGGACATGTTGAGAGCATGTGTTCTCGATTGGAAAGACGATTGGGATGCCCAACTACCGTTGATCGAATTCACGTATAACAATAGTTGGCATGCTTCGATTAAGATGGCACCTTACGAGGCCTTATACGGTCATTGTTGTCGATCTCCCTTGTGTTGGGATAACTAATCAGAATCAGTCGGCACCGACCCCGATATGAATAGTCGCCCTCGTGAGAAGGTAGCTTAGATCAGGAGTTGTTTGTTGATAGCTCAGAGTCGACAAAAAATCATATGCATATAATCGTCATTGACCATTAGAGTCCGAGAGAGGTGACCACGTTTTGGTCAAGGCATCCCCGAGCCGAGGTATCTTCCGTTTCGGGAAATGGGGGAAGTTGAGTCCGAGATTCATTGGACCGTTTGAGATTTTGCATAGGGTAGGCAGTATGGCTTATCGATTGGCCTTACCTCCGGCGTTGAGCCGAATTCATAATGTGTTTCACGTCTCTCAGCTGAGGAAGTATGTTGTCGACCAAAGTCACATACTTCAGTTCGATGAAATCGAAATCGCGGATGATCATTCGTATGAGGAGCGTCCTCTACGAGTCTTAGAGCGGCGTATCAGTTGAGGAACAAGACGATCCTTTGGTTAAGATTCAGTGGTCTAGACACAGAGTCGAAGAGGCTACTTTGGAAACCGAGGATAGTATGCGGGAGAGTTATCCCGAATTGTTTGACCCCTAGTTTCGAGGACGAAACTCTTTTTAAGGGGGGTATGTAATACCCGGTTGTTAATTCATTCATTTATCACTGAGTAAATTGTCACTCAGTAAACTTTCGCTCATTAATAATCATTCATCATTCACGTTTGTTCATTTGTTTTCATCGTTGGCGTATTTTAACCATGTATCAGTTACCGATCGTCATCCAATTCCGTTTGAGAATGGAGACGAGAGTATTATCATAATCATCGTGATTGGTAGTCTTGTGTTGGTAGTATCATCTATTGCATGTTATTGGACTTGATTACATTCATACACGTATGGTATGTCGGATCATTCATCATTTGTAACGAGAAGACGGAGTTGTCGGATTTTAGTCATTTCCAGCAGTGAGTTATGGCCGTAACTGATCATTCATTATGGCCGTAACATGCATTTGTGGAATTGGTGTATTTCTGGACGAAGACAACTTACGGCCGTAAGACATGCTAGTTATGGCTGTAAACAGGAAGGTACGGCCGTATGATTGGAGACTACGGCCGTAGCATGCATTCGTTTGTGTGGGATGGTGTATGGCCATAACCCGGTCAGTGCAGACCTTATTGTTTTTCGACGAAACATTGTTATGGCCGTATGATTGTTTTTTTGACTTGGGAAGTTATGGCCGTAAGGTGGCAAAGTTACGACCGTAACTCTACGCAATATTTAAAGGCTTGAACGGGATTTTTGTGCTCATTTCACCACTTCTTCATTTTGGTTCCGAGAGAGAGTTTTTGTGGGAGAGATTTCTCATCATCAAACACTTGTGTGATCGAGATTAATCATATTTATCCATTTGTGGAGCTTGGGAGTCGATTATCACTAGTTTCGACGGATCGAAGAGGTTGGATCTTCAAAGGTAATTTTTCTCCAAACCTTAGATTTCGATTTTAAGATGGATTATGACATTTTGGGTGTTATAATCATGATATATGAATAGATATACATATGATTATGAGTTTGTATGAATATTCATCGGATTATTGAAGGATTATTTGAAGAACATTTTGAATGTTGATATGGATATGGTGGTTTCGATTAGATGTTGTTGAAATCTTGAATTGTATATTCATATTGGATTACTGATTGTGTTGAAGATGCTTTGTTGGATTGAATCACTCCTTGGATGTTTGGTATCGATATAATTGAGGTTGGTTATAAACCATCGAAGGTTGGTTACAACGTGTTTGTTATAATTCCCCAAATAAACTTGGATTTGTCGTATCGACGTATTGAGTCGGTTGTGATCATGCTTGATTCGTATATTAAGCGAATTGTTGGTATTTGTGTTAATCAAGGTTGTTCGAGCGACCAAAATTTCTATTTTAGGATGTTTATTCGAGAACGGGCATTTCATCACCGGTATTGTGTAAGTTAACTCTTACTCGGTTAAAAGGATACTCATTCCTTTCGTTGTTGTTCGTTCATATTCATAATTCATTCATAGTGTATTAATCATGTTGAGACTTGTAATCATCAAACTAAGCATTCAATTCACGAGGAACGATGGTTCAAATCATTTCCATGAGCTATTATTCATTTCGTTATTATTTCATCTCGGTGAGTCATTCTTGACCCTTGTCGGATTATTATTCATTAATACTCATCACGATCACTTTTATTCTTGTGACCTTCTGGGCTCATATTTCGTGGCCGGGTGGTTATATGTGGAATTTTTAGTCGGGCACATGATAGTCATGTAATCGGGTTCACCGACACAATGGATCGTGCACACGGTAACGTGCCTCCGTGAGACTAATTAGGTACAAGTGAGGGTGTGTCCGGACACTCGTCTTGTGCACTTTTACGTCCCATTACGGGCGTACTATGATGCCCCTCTTCAGCTTCATTTCATAATTAAGATATATAATGATTTATGCTTGTTCAAATCTTGAGGATTGTTGTTCTGTGTAACTGACCCCGTTGGGGGATGTTGTTTTCAGGTTATGGCAAGGCAAAAGCACAGTAAAAGAACGCTGACGGCAAGGAGTCCCAGTGATACTAGTAGGGGGCCCCAGTCCTTTCAGTCTTTCATGTCTTCATCATTTTTATTTCCGCTGCAAATTTTCGTTTAAATGTTCATTTTATTCAGGGTTGTATATTTTATCTTCATATAAAATATACAAGTATTCTATATTTCCTGGGTATATTGTACTTAAAGCTCCTCATCAGAGTATTTGGTAATATAATGTGGTTCGGTACTACAGTTATATTATTTAATTCATTAATTTTCATTGGCCTGGTGGGTCCCCAGTTGGGGGTCCACGACACTGTAATAGCCGCCTAGTTTGAGGTGTTACAAACACTCCCATAACCATCCGGGAATATTACAGCACCGTGAGCCCCACACCAGAACTCATTAGACTAAAATATTACATTTTGGAAATCATTTTAAAAATATTTTACAAGAAAACATTGCCCGAAGCCTTATAAATAGCTTATTAAAAATACATGACCATATGACATTCAAATATATTTTCACAATACCACCAAAGAATCAATTTATCAAACTAAACAACTTTCACAAAACTTTTAGAAAAATAGAGGAATCAATATTTAAAATATAATCGCAGCGGTAAATTATAATTCATTCAAAAAAATAATCACAATTCCCGATCAATTTGGCATAGCTAGTATCACCCGAGATTTTTACCCCTTTACGACTGCTGCTAACCCTATCACCAATACTTGAAATATAAGTCCCACGACGGGGTCAGTCATAATGCCCAACGAATAATCATATTCACAACACACGAACACAAATATTGAAGTGCCATATGAATGTGTTGGAGCGATATTGGTCGGTATCGCCGTTTGGAGATAGAGTTATAAAACTCTCTCGCGTTGCTGAAGCGGTTTAATTAAAAGTGCAGAAAATAAACCGACACAAGATTTATAGAGGTTCGGCGAAACGTGCCTACGTCCTCTCTCGGTATCTTTTTCTATAGGCTTAAGATAAACCTCGCCACCTCTCTTCTATCGGTCGAGGGATAACCGTTACAAACTTGGCTTCTATCGGTCCGAGTAAACCGTTCAATCACTTGTCTTTATGTCGGTCCAATTTAAACCGTTTTCCATTTCTATTGGACAAGGAATCAATCAATCTAGCTTTCTATAGGTACTAGATAGACCTCACTTAGATATCGATTGCGATTCTAATAATGTCGGATCCTTGATCCAAATAACACCAAATCCAATCGTATCTTTTCTTTTTCCTCTCGTGTATGATTTCGTGTATAACACTCAATCACTGAACAATATAAGCTCAAGTACAACAACTAGGATGTTTACAATGATACAACAAGTATATATGTTTTGCTCAAGGTTGTTGTGTAGTTTGATACCACGTGGTTTGGTATTTATGGCCATTTCCATTCAACTAGCTGTTAGCTCATTATGACTTGCTAGCGTGCGCTAGCCTTTCTTCATAGCGTGCATTATGAGGCGTTATGTATGTTATCGGTTTCATGTAGCATACATTATCGCTTTCCAGTTTCAGTCTAGTAGCTTTCGTTTCTTCTTTTACGTCCGTTGTTACTTTATGTTACGTACGTTATCCTCTTGCTGTAGCGTACGCTAATCATACAATGTAGCGTGTGCTAATCGTATATAGCCGTTGCCTGCATTTGTCAAAGTGTACGTTGCACTTGACTTTGACCCTGACTTTTCCCAACGTTCATCTGATTTGAAATGATATTACGTATGTTAACCAGTTTGTGTTAAGTATGTTAAATGGCTTCGATAGCGTGCGCTATACTATGCGTATAGCGTGCGTTAAGCTTGTCATATGCAGTCAACATCCTACTCGTCTGATCAGGTAGCATACGTTATGCATGTCTCATAGCGTATATTATGCTTGCAAATACCAGCTATTTGAGTCTTTGATTCCTTCGTTGATTTGCTTCGCCTTTTTGTTGTTTTGATTTGTTTAGCAACTTAATCATCAAAACTCTATTAATGAATGTATGGAATAAAATCTTCCAACAATCTCCCCCTTTTTGATGATTACAAAACAGGATAAATACCTACAAAAATAATATATATATATATATATATATATATATTTCTACGAATCAAAGTTTTCGGCTTTGATCGTTTCGTTAGTTCTCCCAACTTTTCTTTTAATGTCCTTTTCAACTTTTTCGTTGTCATTTTTGATTTTTCGCCTTTTCTCTCCCCTTTTTGTTTTTCACGGGATCTATATTTTTCGACTTCTTCATCTTTTTCTTTTCTCCCCCTTTTTGCATTTTATTTTTCTCGTTATTCTTCCATGACGCTTTTTATCTCATTCATTGCTTTTCTCCCCCCTTTTTGTCATCAGCAAAAACGGTAAATAATATAAACTAATAGAAATACCAATTGATGTATATAAAAATATGCATGATACGAGTATAACTCCCCCTGAAAATATTATCTCACCTAAAAAATATTACTCCCCCTTAGTAAAATACAATCAATTTTTGGGGACTCAACCGAGAGCTGGTTTTTGTCATGATACATGGACGATGTTAGGAATAACTGTTCCTTTTGGAATCCAATTTTTTTTGATTTTAACCGTCCGTCGTGGACTTTTGCAATTTGTAAAATGATGCCCAATTTTTAAACATTTCACATCGGGGTATATTGAAATTTACGGATTCATTTTTTAAATTTTGTTTGAATCTTAACCCCTGTTTGTTCAACGTAAACTTTTGCACCGAGAGCATTTGTTCAAATTTCTCATTTCCACACGAGAATTTCTTCGTTAAATTTTTAAGCTCGGTTTGAACTTTCAAGAGATCATCCTTTAAAATATTTTCATTTTCAACACAATGAAAATGATCGGTTTCAACAAATTTCCTTTTTTCAAGAATTTTGGAAATCTCGGTTTCCAATAATTTATTTTTAGTTTGGAGGGATTTTATTTCCGATAAAGCATTTTGATAATCCGTATGCAATAATTCAAATGCTTCGAATAATTCATCGTAAGAATTACTTACTTGACTTTCGACGTCGCATTCGTCGAATGAACTTTTGGCCATAAGAGCGAGATTATTTTGATTGATAAAATCATCATCTTCATCGCTCCATGTTGCAACTAGAACCTCCTTCTTGGGTTTTGCTCGGCAATTCTATGCAAAGTGGCATAGTTTACGATATAATCGACAATTGTTGTCGAATTTCTTAGATTCGCCCTTTTGGATGTCCCGGTTTCTCCGGTTTAATAAGTGTTCGAACTTATTAATATTCTTGGCATAATATGCCGATTCTTCGTCGCTTTCATCAACCGAGATTTCTTCCTTTCTTGACATCTTAGCCTTCATAGCTATCGTTCTTTCCTTTGGCTTCGGCGTGACATTCCGAGATTTTAGGACAATCTCGTAGTTTATAAGTGAACCAACGAGAGCACTAAAATCAAGATTGTTTAAATCTTTAGATTCCATTATAGCTGTCACCGTACTGTCCCATTGTCGAGGTATTGATCGTAGGATCTTTTTAACTTTTTCACTACTCGAAAGTGGTTTTCCAAAACATGCCAATCCATTTGTGATAACCGAAAATAGGTCGAGCATGATCATGATGGATTCGTCTTCATTCATTTGGAATAGCTCATAATCGTGAAGAAGCATGTTGATCTTCGTCTCTTTGACTTGAGACGTTCCCTCATGTGTGACTTCAACATTTTCCAAATCTTTTTGGCACTGTCACACGAAGATATCCAGCTGTGTTCTTCTGGATTTAAGGAACAGTATAGTAGTTGAGTTGCCTTACAATTGTAATGATCATTTTTTTCAATCCGCGTCATCATATTCTTCAAAAGATTTAAGCGTACCGTCGGATTTGAGAGGAATTTTCAGACCAAGGCAGATCACTTTCCAAAGCTCGATGTCATAAGCTCGGATGAATTTTGACATCTTTTTCATCCACGTCATGAAATTTGATCCGTCAAAGAATGGTGGTCGGTTAACAGCAAGACCTTCAACTGGAGCAATTTGGATTGCCATTTGGATCGACTCCTCAGATGTTAAGCAACTTCGAGGAGGTACCGCTCCGATACCAATTGTTGGAGCAATATTGGTCGGTATCGCCATTTGGAGATAGAGTTATAAAACTCTTTCGCGTTGCGGAAGCGATTTAATTAAAAGTCCATAAAATAAATGGACACAAGATTTATATAGGTTCGGCCAAACGTGCCTACGTCCTCTCTCGGTATCTTTTTTTATAGGCTTAAGATAAACCTCCGCACCTCTCTTCTATTGGCCGAAAGATAACCGTTACAAACTCGCCTTCTATCGGTCCGAGTAAACCATTCAATCACTTGTCTTTATGTCGGTCCAAGTTAAACCGTTTTTGTTTTCTATTGGATAAGGAATCAACCAATCTAGCTTTCTATGGGTACTAGATAGATAGATATCGATTGCGATTCTAATAATGCCGGATCCTTGATCCTAATAACAACGAATCCAATCATATCTTTTCTTTTTTCTCTCGTGTATGATTTCGTGTATAACACTCAATCACTGAACAATATAAGCTCAAGTACAACAACTAGGATGTTTACAATGATATAACAAGTATATATGTTATGCTCAACGTCGTTGTGTAGTTTGATACCAAGTGGTTTGGTATTTATAGCCATTTCCATTCAACTATCCATTAGCTGCTTTTGACTTGCTAGCGTGCGCTAGCCTTTCTTCATAGCGTGTGTTATGAGGCGTTAAGTATGTTATTGGTTTCATGTAGCGTATGTTATCGCTTTCCAGTATCAGTCCAGTAGCTTTCATTTCTTCTTTTACTTACGTTGTTGCTTTATGTTACATACGTTATCCTCTTGCTGTAGCGTACATTAGTCATACAATGTAGCGTGCGCTAATCGTATATAGCCATTGCCTGCATTTGTCAAAGTGTCTGTTGCTCTTGACTTTGACCATGACTTTTCCCAACGTTCATCTGATTTGAAATGATATTACGTACGTTAACCAGTCTGTGTTACGTACGTTAAATGGCTTCGATAGCATGCACTATACTGTGCGTATAGCGTGCGTTAAGCTTGTCATCTACAGTCAACTTTCCTACTCGTCTGATCAGGTAGCATACGTTATGCATGTCTCATAGCGTACATTATGCTTGCAAATACCACCTATTTGAGTCTTCGATTCCTTCATTGATTTGCTTCGCCTTTTTGTTTTTTTGATTTGTTTAGCAACTTAATCATCAAAACTCTATTAATGAATGTATGGACTAAAATATTCCAACAGAATGATCTTAATACCATTAATCATTCAGCCAGAAACCTTAACTTACTTCATGTATATTAACTCCAAAACTGAAAGCAATTAAAAACTCACCTCATATCTGTTATCTCATAGCTCAAGATAAGCTGATGTGAACCTCATACCTGTTAACCTCGTAAGACGAAACAACTGAAACGAACTACCTCGATTCACCTTGAACCATATACATATCTTAACATCACAATAACACTTTATAACTCCCATTCAACCACATTCATTACTCGATGTCACAAATGATACTCATATCCTTAGTATCACAGTCATCAACATACCTTACCATATGTTCCAACCATCAATATATATAATTTTACTTCAGATGCCATTCTAACCAAGTTCAAAGACCCCCCCCCCCCCCACACATATATATATATATATATATTTCAATATAAGTAAAACAAGGCATTGTGATATTCCGGAAATATCACATGTATTGTCAAAACAACAAGGGTCCTCGACCCAAAACAATGCACACCACTGACTGATTATCCATGGGCCGCCCCTCAAGGTGCGAAATTGTATACACCTCACCGAACATCCCTAGGTGGATAATCTCGCGTTTGGGATCTGCCCCTCAAGGTACAAATCCATATGCACCCCATCGTGCATCCACAGGTGAACGGTGCAACTTTTCCCACTCATATGCACTTTCCCACATTTCACAAGTGTCAAAATATTGAATTATAATACATATAGTCGAGAAACTTGCTAGAATTTGCCTCCTCAATCAACACGTATAATGTCTTTAATATACTCTCATGTACTATATCCCAACTATATATATATAACATTGCAAAGACTAACCATCCCCATCCGATAATAATACCCAACTCCAAAATCTCACCATTGTCCGTCGTACACTTATAGTCTCTATCACCAAGCTCATCCATAAAATCGTCAACTTAAATACTATCAGGAATATTAATTTATTTTTGATGATGTCATCCCCGCATTCATGATTATTTCAAATGTATGTACTTGGCATTGTAAAGAAGAACCTAATGAGTATCTTCTATAGGCCTTAAAAAGATTAAGCTAAGTGTTGATCATATTGATCATATAGAAATTTGGCTAACTATAGAACTGACAAGATATCAGGCGAGATACTATCAGGCTAGTTTTGGTCAACATGAAATATCATTGGGACCCTTAACGTGGTAGACCGGGCGTCAGTGCTTTTTGGTATGAAAAGAAACTCTAAGAATTTGTCTTACAGGTCTTGCAGAGCCTTTAACTTAACTGACCAAAATAAGTATCAGACGAGCTACTATCAGGCGAGTTTTGGTCAACATGAAATATTAGAGAGGTTTGACCAACATAAGTCTCAGGCGAGATATTTTCAGACGAGTTCTGGTCAACACAACATATTAGAGAAGTTTGACCACAGGCGAATTTATTATCAGCTGCGCTTTCAGACATAGAAAAATATCAGGCGAGTTCTTACTCCAACTGGAAGCCGATGAGTTTTCGGTCAAACAGTAATATCAGTTGAGGGTTGACCACATGCGAGTTTTTATCAGTCGAGGTTTGCGGTCAAACTAAATATCGGAGGAGGTTGACCAAACTAGTACTGCAGCTAAGTGTGTGAATCTGCATAGCAGCTCAGTCCACGTCAGCAAGCGTTGAAAAGTCAACAAAACGGCAAGACACATGTGGACGTAAAAGCCAAGAGACAAAGTGATTGATTCCCGAAAGTTGAAGAATATTATATTCCTAGAGATTCGCGCCCAGAAGACATTCCAATTATAGTAATCAAGAAAAGCGGCGCAACGGGACAATACATCTTTAAACAGTCAGATTTGAAGAAAGAGACAAAGCCTTGCAAAGAGATGAAAAGATAAACAATGAATTCCACTCTGCAACGGACATAATTGTTACAAGAGATGCAACAGCTATGAAGAAGCTCAAGAATCGTATTATAAATATTTGAAGACAGATTGAGCAGAAGTACGATGCGAACAATACTTACAAGTTATATTATTTAATTCATTAATTTTCATTCGCCTGGTGGGTCCCAGTTGGAGGTCCACGACACTGTAATAGCCGCCTAGTTTGAGGTATTACAAACACTCCCAGAACTATCCGGGAATATTACAGCACCGTGAGCCCCACACCAGAACTCATTAGACTAAAATATTACATTTTGGAAATCATTTTTAAAATATTTTACAAGAAAACATTGCCCGAAGCCTTATAAATAGCTTATTAAAAATACATGACCATATGACATTCAAATATATTTTCACAAAACGACCAGAGAATCAATTTATCAAACTAAACAACTTTCACAAAACTTTTAGAAAAATAGAGGAATCAATATTTAAAATATAATCGCAGCGGTAAATTATAATTCATTCAAAAAAATAATCACAATTCCCAATCAATTTGGCATAGCTAGTTTCACCCGAGATTTTCATCCCTTTACGACTGCTGCAAACCCTATCACCGATACTTGAAAAATAAGTCCCACGACGGGGTCAGTCATAATGCCCAACGAATAATCATATTCACAACACACGAACACAAATATTGAAGTGCCATATGAATGTGTTGGAGCGATATTGGTCGGTATCGCCATTTGGAAATAGAGTTATAAAACTCTTTCGCATTGCTGAAGTGGTTTAATTAAAAGTGCAGAAAATAAACCGACACAAGATTTATAGAGGTTCGGCCAAACGTGCCTACGTCCTCTCTCGGTATCTTTTTCTATAGGCTTAAGATAAATCTCTCCACCACTCTTCTCTCGGTCGAGGGATAACCGTTACAATCTTGCCTTCTATCGGTCCGAGTAAACCGTTCAATCACTTGTCTTTATGTCGGTCCAAGTTAAACCGTTTTCCTTTTCTATTGGACAAGGAATCAACCAATCTAGCTTTCTATGGGTACTAGATAGACCTCACTTAGATATCGATTGCGATTCTAATAATGTCGGATCCTTGATCCCAATAACACCAAATCCAATCGTATCTTTTCTTTTTCCTCTTGTGTATGATTTTGTGTATAACACTCAATCACTGAACAATATAAGCTCAAGTACAACAACTAGGATGTTTACAATGATATAACAAGTATATATGTTTTGCTCAAGGTTGTTATGTAGTTTGATACCACGTGGTTTGGTATTTATGGCCATTTCCATTCAACTAGCTGTTAGCTCCTTTTGACTTGCTAGCGTGCGCTAGCCTTTCTTCATATCGTGAATTATGAGGCCTTATGTATGTTATCGGTTTCATGTAGCATACGTTATCGCTTTCCAGTTTCAGTCTAGTAGCTTTCGTTTCTTCTTTTACATCCGTTGTTGCTTTATGTTACGTACATTATCCTATTGCTGTAGCGTACGTTAATCATACAATGTAGCATGTGCTAATCATATATAGCCATTGCCTGCATTTGTCAAAGTGTACGTTGCACTTGACTTTGACCCTGACTTTTCCCAACGTTCATCTGATTTGAAATGATATTATGTATGTTTACCAGTTTGTGTTAAGTACGTTAAATGGCTTCGATAGCGTGTGCTATACTATGCATATAGCGTGCGTTAAGCTTGTCATATGCAGTCAACATCCTACTCGTCTGATCAGGTAGCGTACGTTATGCATGTCTCATAGCGTACGTTATGCTTGCAAATACCAGCTATTTGAGTCTTTGATTCCTTCGTGATTTGCTTCGCCTTTTTGTTATTGATTTGTTTAGCAACTTAATCATCAAAACTCTATTAATGAATGTATGGAATAAAATCTTCCAATAATCTCCCCCTTTTTGATGATTACAAAACAACACCCATGAATGGATAAATACCTACAAAAATAATATATATATATATATATATATATATATATATATTTCTACGAATCAAAGTTTTCGGCTTTGATCGTTTCGTTAGTTCTCCCAACTTTTCTTTTTATGTCCTTTTCAACTTCTTCGTTGTCATTTTTGATTTTTCGACTTTTCTCTCCCCTTTTTGTTTTTCACTGGATCTATATTTTTCGACTTCTTCATCTTTTTCTTTTCTCCCCCTTTTTGCATTTTATTTTTCTCGTTATTCTTCCATGACGCATTTTATCTCATTCATTTTTTATCTCTCCCCTTTTTGTCATCAGCAAAAACTGTAAATAATATAATCTAATAGAAATACCAATTGATGTATATAAAAATATGCATGATACGAGTATAACTCACCCTGAAAATATTATCTCACCTAAAAAATATTACTCCCCCTTAGTAAAATACAATCAATTTTTGGGGACTCAACCGAGAGTTGGTTTTTGTTGTGATACATGGACGATGTTAGGAATAACGGTTTCTTTTGGAATCCAAATCTTTTTGATTTTAACCGTCCGTCATGGACTTTTGCAATTCGTAAAATGATGCCCAATTTTTAAACATTTCACATCGGGGTATATTGAAATTTACGGATTCATTTTTTGAATTTTGTTTGAATCTTAACCCCTGTTTGTTCAACGTAAACTTTTGCATCGAGAGCATTTGTTCAAATTTCTCATTTCCACACGAGAATTTCTTCGTTAAATTTTTAAGCTCGGTTTGAACTTTCAAGAGATCATCCTTTAAAATATTTTCATTTTCAACACAATGAAAATGATCGGTTTCAATAAATTTCCTTTTTCAAGAATTTTGGAAATCTCGGTTTCCAATAATTTATTTTTAGTTTGGAGGATTTTATTTCCGATAAAGCATTTTGATAATCCGTATGCAATAATTCAAATGCTTCAAATAATTCATCGTAAGAATTACTTACTTGACTTTCGACGTCGCTATCGTCGAATGAACTTTTGGCCATAAGAGCGAGATTATTTTGATTGATAAAATCATCATCTTCGTCTTCATCGCTCCATGTTGCAATTAGAACCTCCTTCTTGGGTTTTGCTCGACAATTCTTTGCAAAGTGGCATAGTTTATGACATAATCGACAATTGTTGTCGAATTTCTTAGATTCGCCCTTTTGGATGTCCTGCTTTCTCCGGTTTAATAAGTGTTCGAACTTATTAATATTCTTGGCATAATATGCCGATTCTTCGTCGCTTTCATCAACCGAGATTTCTTCCTTTCTTGACATCTTAGCCTTCATAGCTATCGTTGTTTCCTTTGGCTTCGGCTTGACGTTCCGAGATTTTAGGACAATCTCGTAGTTTATAAGTGAACCAACGAGAGCACTAAAATCAAGATTGTTTAAATCTTTAGATTCCATTATAGCTATCACCGTACCGTCCCATTGTCGAGGTAGTGATCGTAGGATCTTTTTAACTTTTTCACTACTCGAAAGTGGTTTTCCAAAACATGCCAATCCATTTGTGATGACCGAAAATAGGTCGAGCATGATCGTGATGGATTCATCTTCATTCATTTGGAATAGCTCATACTCGTGAAGAAGCATGTTGATCTTCATCTCTTTGACTTGAGACGTTCCCTCATGTGTGACTTCAAACATTTTCCAAATCTTTTTGGCACTGTCACACGAAGATATCCAGTTGTGTTCTTCTGGATTTAAGGAACAGTATAGGAGTTGAGTTGCCTTACAATTGTAATGATCATTTTTCCAATCCGCGTCATCATATTCTTCAAAAGATTTAAGCGTGCCGTCGGATTTGAGAGGAATTTTCAGACCAAGGCAGATCACTTTCCAAAGCTCGATGTCATAAGCTCGGATGAATTTTGACATCTTTTTCATCCACGTCATGAAATTTGATCCGTCAAAGAATGATGGTCGGTTAAGAGCAAGATCTTCGACTAGAGCAATTTGGAATGCCATTTGGATCGACTCCTCGGATGTTAAGCCAGTTCTAGGAGGTACCGCTCCGATACCAATTGTTGGAGCAATATTGGTCGGTATCGCCATTTGGAGATAGAGTTATAAAACTCTTTCGCGTTGCAGAAGCGATTTAATAAAAAGTCCAGAAAATAAATCGACACAAGATTTATATAGGTTCGGCCAAATGTGCCTACGTCCTCTCTCGGTATCTTTTTTTATAGGCTTAAGATAAACCTCCGCACCTCTCTTCTATCGGCCGATGGATAACCGTTACAAACTCGCCTTCTATGGGTCCGACTAAACCATTCAATCACTTGTCTTTATGTTGGTCCAAGTTAAACCGTTTTCGTTTTCTATTGGATAAGGAATCAACCAATCTAGCTTTCTATGGGTACTAGATAGAAAGATATCGATTGCGATTCTAATAATGCCGGGTCCTTGATCCTAATAACAACAAATCCAATCGTATCTTTTCTTTTTCCTCCCGTGTATGATTTCGTGTATAACACTCAATCACTGAACAATATAAGCTCAAGTACAACAACTAAGATGTTTACAATGATATAACAAGTATATATGTTATGCTCAACGTTGTTGTGTAGTTTGATACCAAGTGGTTTGGTATTTATAGCCATTTCCATTCAACTAGCCGTTAGCTCCTTTTGACTTGCTAGCGTGCGCTAGCCTTTCTTCATAGCGTGCGTTATGAGGCGTTACGTACGTTATCGCTTTCATGTAGCGTATGTTATCGCTTTCCAGTATCAGTCCAGTAGCTTTCATTTCTTCTTTTACTTACGTTGTTGCTTTTTGTTACATATGTTATCCTCTTGCTGTAGCATACATTAGTCATACAATGTAGCGTGCGCTAATCGTATATAGCCATTGCCTGCATTTGTCAAAGTGTCTGTTGCACTTGACTTTGACCATGACTTTTCCCAACGTTCATCTGATTTGAAATGATATTACGTACGTTAACCAGTCTATGTTACGTACGTTAAATGGCTTCGATAGCATGCGCTATACTGTGCGTATAGCGTGCGTTAAGCTTGTCATCTGCAGTCAACTTTCCTACTCGTCTGATCAGGTAGCATACGTTATGCATGTCTCATAGCGTACATTATGCTTGCAATTACCATCTATTTGAGTCTTCGATTCCTTCATTGATTTGCTTTGCCTTTTTGTTGTTTTGATTTGTTTAGCAACTTAATCATCAAAACTCTATTAATGAATGTATGGACTAAAATATTCCAACAGAATGATCTTAATACCATTAATCGTTCAGCCAGAAACCTTAACTTACTTCATGTATATTAACTCCAAAACTGAAAGCAATTAAAAACTCACCTCATATCTGTTATCTCATAGCTCAAGATAAGCTGATGTGAACCTCATACCTGTTAACCTCGTAAGACGAAACAACTGAAACGAACTACCTCGATTCACCTTGAACCATATACATATCTTAACATCACAATAACACTTTACAACTCCCATTCAACCACATTCATAACTCGATGTCACAAATGATACTCATATCCTTAGTATCACAGTCATCAACATACCTTACCATATGTTCCAACCATCAATATATATCATTTTACTTCAGATGCCATTCTAGCCAAGTTCAAAGACCCCCCCCATATATATATATATATATATATATATTTCAATATAAGTAAAACAAGGCATTGTGATATTCCGGAAATATCACATGTATTATCAAAACAACAAGGGTCCTCGACCCAAAACAATGCACACCACTGACTGATTATCCATGGGCCGCCCCTCAAGGTGTGAAATTGTATATGCCTCACCGAACATCCCTAGGTGGATAATCTCGCGTTTGGGATCTGCCCCTCAAGGTAAAAATCCATATGCACCCCATCGTGCATCCCTGGGTGAACGGTGCAACTTTTCCCACTCATATGCACTTTTCCACATTTCAAAAGTGTCAAAATATTGAATTATAATACATATAGTCGAGAAACTTGCTAGAATTTGCCTCCTCAATCAACACGTATAATGTCTTTAATATACTCTCATGTACTATATCCCAACAATATATATATATATAACATTGCAAAGACTAACCATCCCCATCCGATAATAATACCCAACTCCAAAATCTCACCATTGTCCGTCGTACACTTATAGTCTCTATCGCCAAGCTCATCCATAAAATCGTCAACTTAAATACTATCAGGAATATTAATTTATTTTTGATGATGTCATCCCCGCATTGATGATTATTTCAAATGTATGTACTTGGCATTGTAAAGAAGAACCTAATGAGTATCTTCTATAGGCCTCAAAAAGATTAAGCTAAGTGTTGATCATATTGATCATATAGAAATTTGGCTAAGTATATAACTGACAAGATATCAGGCGAGATACTATCAGGCTAGTTTTGGTCAACATGAAATATCATTGGGACCCTTAACGTGGTAGACCGGGCGTCAGTGCTTTTTGGTATGAAAACAAACTCTAAGAATTTGTCTTACAGGTCTTGCAGAGCCTTTAACTTTGTAATATCCGGAATTTCTACTACTGATGTTTAATATTATTTTATCCGAGTTATATTGTACAGCGTGGAATCTGTACAGTAGAGATAAAATAAATAAAGGACTGAGATATCAGTATCGGTATAATTGTCGTATTTGGTCGACAATTACATTTGAGGATATTGTGTATCAGGTTGTCGTACTTTTGATATTGGGTATATCGTATGATGATATTATTGGATGCAGTGTTTGTGTTCAGTGTGTCTTATGTTCGCTTTTGGTATGTCGAGACGTTGGACAAGAACTGCGGAAAATGGCTAAGTATAGCCTTATTAGCGCACGCTGATATTCATGCATAACGCACGCTATCGTGCAGGATTAGCGCACGCTACATTTATAGGTTAGCGTACGCTAGTGCGGATGGTCGGAAGGAATCTGCGTGTGGACCTTGCTTTCGGCGCACGTTACGTAAGTCAACGGTTGTTGTCTGAAGTATTAGCGCACGCTAAAATATTAGGCTTAGCGCACGCTAACTATGTCGATCAACAAGGAATCTTATCCTTGCCGGATCTTTGTCGGAATGTGGGGCGAGTGGTAGGTGAACAACGTAGCAAGTCAACTTCGGATAGCGCACGCTAAGATAAATGACTTGCGACGCTAAGCAGATGTTTTACGTGCGTTAATGCATGGGCATTACGTACGTAAGCTAGTTTACGAAGCAAGGCAGTAGCCTCTGGGCTTCGATAGCGCACGCTAACAAAGTCAGTTAGCGCACGCTAAGGCGGTAGCGCACGCTAAACATGAGATGTTAGCGCACGCTAATAATGAATATTATAAAAAGGGATAGAAGGGTGTTATGAAGCATTTCGTCCATTCCTTCCTTGTAACCGAGAGAGAGTTTTTAGAGAGAGGTTTGAGGTCCCAAACCGAGAGATGATGATCTTTAACAAGATTAAGATGGAGAGCATGGATTCAAGCCTCGTTCTTCAAGTTATTCATGATTCTTGGAATGGAGTCTAGTGTTCTTATTCTTGGTTCATCCAATCCAGGTAATTTTCGTATCCTCTTGATGATGGTTCGTTTTTCTTGGATGATCTCATGTAAGGAGCATGTTGGATAATCATATGATGATGTTATATGAGATTCAATGGAATTTTGATAAGAGTTTCGGATGTTAGTTAAGATTCTTCTTACTATAAGGATGGTGATTCGTTTAACCCGATCTAAGATGGATTTCTGAATCTTGTTAATTATATTGATCGATTTAGAGGAGTTAAATCATGATACGAGGTTGAATTCCGGATTGAATATGATATGATCCTTGTTATCGAGTCGGTTTGATTGTTGATGTCATTATTGATGTATATGTATCTTGAACTGTATTTTTATCCGCTGCGTGAGTTCTTTCAAATGGCTTTCGGCCTTATGCCATCTGTTTGATTTCGAAAACCGATTCCCTATACCGAGTTTTTGGCCTTGTTTGTCTTGACGGTAGTTGGTGTTTTCAAATGATTTTGTGAGAATGTAATATCCGGAATTTCTACTACTGATGTTTAATATTATTTTATCCGAGTTATATTGTACAGCGTGAAATCTGTACAGTAGAGATAAAATAAATAAAGGACTGAGATATCAGTATCGGTATAATTGTCGTATTTGGTCGACAATTACATTTGAGGATATTGTGTATCAGGTTGTCGTACTTTTGATATTGGGTATATCGTATGATGATATTATTGGATTCAGTGTTTGTGTTCAGTGTGTCTTATGTTCGCTTTTGGTATGTCGAGACGTTGGACAAGAACTGCGGAAAATGGCTAAGTATAGCCTTATTAGCACACGCTGATATTCATGCATAACGCACGCTATCGTGCAGGATTAGCGCACGCTACGTTTATAGGTTAGCGTACGCTAGTGCAGACAGATCGGAAGGAATCTGCGTGTGGACCTTGCTTTCGGCGCACGTTACGGTAAGTCAACGGTTGTTGTCTGAAGTATTAGCGCACGCTAAAATATTAGGCTTAGAGCACGCTAACTATGTATCGATCAACAAGGAATCTTATCCTTGCCGGATCTTTGTCGGAATGTGGGGCGAGTGGTAGGTGAACAACGTAGCAAGTCAACCGGATAGCGCACGCTAAGATAAATGACTTGCGACGCTAAGCAGATGTTTTACGTACGTTAATGCATGGGCATTACGTGCGTAAGCTAGTTTACGAAGCAAGGCAGTAGCCTTTGGGCTTCGATAGCGCACGCTAACAAAGTCATTTAGCGCACGCTAAGGCGGTAGCGCACGCTAAACATGAGATGTTAGCGCACGCTAATAATGAATATTATAAAAAGGGACAGAAGGGTGTTATGAAGCATTTCGTCCATTCCTTCCTTGTAACCGAGAGAGAGTTTTTAGAGAGAGGTTTGAGGTCCCAAACACTGAGAGATGATGATCTTTAACAAGATTAAGATGGAGAGCATGGATTCAAGCCTCGTTCTTCAAGTTATTCATGATTCTTGGAATGGAGTCTAGTGTTCTTATTCTTGGTTCATCCAATCCAGTAATTTTCGTATCCTCTTGATGATGGTTCGTTTTCTTGGATGATTTCATGTAAGGAGCATGTTGGATAATCATAGGATGCTGTTATAGGCGATTGATGGGAATTTTGATAAGTGTTTCGGATGTTAGTTAAGATTCTTCTTACAATAAGGATGGTGATTCGTTTAACCCGATCAAAGAAGGATTTCTGAATCTAGATAATAATATTGATCGATTTAGAGGAGTTAAATCATGATACGAGGAAGAATACAGAAATGAATATGATATGATCCTTGTTATCGAGTCGGTTTGATTGTTGATGTTATTATTGATATATGGACATTGATATTATCCTTGTGATAGTTATGGTGTCGTTTATATTCAAGAGATATGGAGATTTATTTCTACCTTAAATCGGATTCGTAGTTGGAAGATGGTATTCGATGCTTGGAATGCATGCCACAGTCGGCATTAGCGCACGCTAAGCTTACTGGCTAGCGCACGCTAACGGGAGCAACTTAGCGCACGCTACGTTAGGTGATTAACGTGCGCTAAGTAGGCAGACAGTGCAGTATTTTTGTGTTTTGATTAGGAATTCGTGATGGTTTGACTTGGTTGGTTCTTACTGTGTTTATTCGAGGTTGTGTTGAACCGTTGAGTTCGATTGGTTAGTATTGTCAGTTGTTGATTGTTATCGGATATGTGTTATTTGATTTCTTCGATAGGTTGAGATTATTGATCGGTGCTTATAACCGGATATTGCGGTCGTGTTCGAGTATGTCCATTGTATTGCTTTTGATCGGGGCTGAGGAGCTCATAGACAAAGGCAATGTGTTCGGCAGCAGCTTCGTGGTATCGGTATCGAGGCAAGTTATTACTTGCTCAGTTATAATATTTAATGAATGGTTTCAGTTTCATTTCGTTTATAATGCATATAGCGATGATTATTATTGTGAACTCTGGATATTCGGATCGCATATCTTTCTTTCGATTAGGAGGTAAATCATAATGTATATGGTTTATCTCGGCTATTGGTAACCAGTATCGAGGTTACATTATAATAAAGACGAAGATATGAGTATCTATAGTTCATTGTACGTTTGGATCGCCGAGCATTGAGGATAATCGTCGGTGATGATTGGACATCGAGGTTGCTCCCGAAGGACTCGGGGCAAGTATTCCATATTGATTACGGTTTTATGTTATTTATTTTGGTCTCGTACATTCTCTTTCATGTTGTTGAACATGAAGTAGTCCTAGTATATTGTCATGTTGTCGTGCATGTTATGTTGTTCATGTGGATGAACGTGTTGATTTGCATATGTGTATGCATATTGTGTTGTTTTTGTTGTGTAAATAATCCGATGGGATTATGAGGATCTATGCTGAGGGCGCTGGATCGAATGTCCACCATGCGTTGGTTCGACGGGATCATCATGGGGATCTATGCCGAGGCGCTGGATCGTTGGACGGAGTTTTCCACCATGCGTTGGTTCGACGGGATCATCATGGGGATCTATCTTGAGGGCGCCGGATCGTTGGATTACCGATTGTGTTGATGGAATGGTGAATTCGCATCATTGATTTTATCATGTGTTGTTGTTCACATGTGTATTGTTAGTTATCCACCTTATGTTGATCTGATAGGATCAACAAAGGGATCTATGCTGAGGGCGCTGGATCGTCGGATTTCCATTGAGTATACATGATTGTTATTGTTGTGATCATATTGACGTGGTCATATGAGTATGCATTTGTAGGTCTTGTGTTAGGACCTTGTCCGTATTGCATTGATCTGATCTCGGATTAGACTGGTATGATTGTCGTGGCACTTCATATCTCGAGGTATGTTCCGTATTTTCCTTTGGTATTTGTCTTGATGGGCGATCGGTTATCGTCTTGGGATTTGATGATATTATTCGATGGATCGTATTGGTCAGAAATGGTAGATTTCCATATCGTGAGTTGGTTATGATAGTTTGAGGATCTTGAGTATTGCTTAAGGTACAATACAGATATTATGTTCGAGTTTATTGGTAAATCGAGTACATGATGTGAAATGTGATAATGGCTACTCTGATGAGAATCACTTGAGTAAGCAAAGTTATGGCGGTAAGATTACATTGGTCGTATTCTTATGTTGTATTCTCATTGGTATGTTATTATTAATGTGATGTGACAGTTATCATTGTTGGATATTATGGCTGACCCCGTCGTGGGATTTCTTTTAGGTTCTCGGAGTATCGAGCTTGTAGCGGTCGTGAAGAGATGAGCTTCCCGGAGGATACTGGCTAGGACATGTTCTGTACATTGAGTTTCTTGATTGGTTCTTGTTTTCCATTTGCTAGAGTATCGTTTTGGTTGGTCTTTTTCATTGCGTGAGTATTTTGAGACGCTCTTTTGGTATCAGTAGCGAGGTTACTTTGGAAATCGTTTTCTAAACTTTTGAGTATCAATTTGGCCTTGCGATTTCAAATGAGTTTTACGACGGTTTTTGATAAATGGATTTTATAAGTCTTTGTGAATTTTTAAAGTTAGTACCGTCGTTGGCCTCTTGGGCACTTGTAAATGTTTGTGAAAATTTCTTTTTAGCCTTGTGGGTTCCATCTCGGGGCCCACGGCGCTGTAATATTTCCGGTTAAATCTGGGGGTGTTACAAACTTAACTGGCCAAAATAAGTATCAGACGAGCTACTATCAGGCGAGTTTTGGTCAACATGAAATATTAGAGAGGTTTGACCAACATAAGTCTCAGGCAAGATATTTTCAGACGAGTTCTGGTCAACACAACATATTAGAGAAGTTTGACCACAAACAAATTTATTATCAGCTGCGCTTTCAGACATAGAAAAATATCAGGCGAGTTCTTACTCCAACTGGAAGCCGATGAGTTTTCGGTCAAACAGTAATATCAGTTGAGGGTTGACCATGTAACACCCAAATTCACAATTGGGACATTACACGCCGTAGAACCCTTATGGGGTCTACCAGGCTGACACTTGACACATAAACCACAATATAATCCCAAATGATGCATTCAAAAAGTAAGTAAGGCCGTGGCCTCGGCCAAAACATTTTAACGGAGTACATGAATATAAGACAAATACCAATTCATTGCCCACGCAGGGGACTTAAACCAAGTTTCAAAGTAAACAGTCTAACTCCGATACTCGACAAATGCAATGACAAAACATAAGAATACAGACTCGAGCCACATCATCATGCCAACCCATCCTTTGTATGCGCATCCCGTGCCAGCTCCTCAGCTCGACCAGTACCTGAAATGCATAAGACGCATTTCCCCCATTTAAGGGGTTAGCATTCGAATAGCTAGTGCAAGTACACAATTACACAGCATTATGCATGTAACGATTCAACGCAAACAATTCGTTAGGAAAAATCATTTTGAAAATCAATATTCCGGAATATCACATTAACACCAAAACGGTATATCAACAAGTTTTCCACATCACAATTATCCACGCTTGGTAACTCGCGACCGTACCCATTAGTAACGGTCCCCAGAGGTCCCGTCGGACCGTCCCAGTGAGAAACCACTTCCGCGGCCGTACCCATTAGTATCGGCCCCCAGAGGTCCCGTCGAACCGTCCCCAGGTGGAAGAACATCAACGCACGCACCCAAGTCCACTTCTATGGCCGTACCCATTAGTATCGGCCCCCAGAGGCCACATGCCATCCCCAGGTGGAAGAGAAACAATCACATTCGTTAATAATACCATTTACATCATTCGCATCAAAATCATACGCACATAACGGAATGTAATACATGTACTTGCCTGATTAATACTACGTGAAGGAAAACGGCGAACGGAAAGGTTTTGGCTCGAATAACCTTCACAAATCCGATCCTAACACAATAACGATGAACAACAATCTTAAAACTTCGTAAATGATGGAATAAATCCTAGTTCTACCCATTGAAACCCTTAGTCGAACATAACTTGGGTATCGTCGACTATAAGTGACGAACAATGGAGAACTTGGAGTTTAAAACCACAAATCATCAATAAAATGAAGGATTACAAGTACACGATCGAAGTCTAGCGATAACCCAGTAATAATTCGGACTAAAAGAGTCAAATCCCAAGAAATCCCCAAAATTCCCCCAAAATCTCGAAACAAGGGTTTTGGGAATATTTACCTTGATTCGGATGGTGGAAGGTGATTAGGAACTTGAAGAATTCACGCAAGGAATGCACGGTGGTAGTGAATGATGATCTACAGTCGGAATCGGCCCTAACCCCCGCCTGGAATCGCTCAAAGCCGAGAAGGGTAGGAAATGAAGGAAAAATGACGAAGTTGACTGCTGTTGTCCTATTTATATTTAACAGACTTAGCGCACGCTACGCACAAGCATTAGCGTGCGCTAGCGAGGCATGGCGTAACGATCGCCTCTGTCCTCCGTTAGCGTCGCAAGCTAACATGGTTAGCGTGCGCTAGTACTAAGGATTAGCGTGCGTTAACGCCGATTAGCGTCTGTTGCCTCGTCGATGCCGTCGAACCTCATCCCCTGACTCATCAAATCGTTAGCGCACGCTACGAACCCTAGGTTAGCGTCGCTAACCACACCATGATAGCGCACGCAGTAAGTCCCGAGTAGCGTGCGCTACTCAGGCAGCAGGTCGCACTGTACACTGCCGCCAACAGCGCAAAAGTGCCGAAAAACGAAGCAAGACCGTAATCCGTAATCATACACACGTAATAATCAAGATGACAAAGTTGATCGTTGAAAGAGAATATAATCTCGATCACTAGAGAGTTTGAAACGAAGCAAATAAAGCGAAATTCCCCAAACTTATGAAAATTACAAAAACGGCCCAAGTGCCCGAAAAATCGCGATACAACGTCGGATTAACAAACCGAAAGTTCCAACACGACCAACTCAACCATACAAACTTATACGAATCGAGAAACAACGAAAACGAACAAGTTTTACGAGAATCGAACGCACATGCGACAAGATATAATTCAAGGTGAAATTATGCAAAAACATCCTCGAAACTCGACCAGACGGAAAAACTCCAAGAACAATATAGATTCAGAATTCCAAACAGTCTAAGCGAGTTGTCCTAAACGAACATACACCAAAAATAGAAATTACGAAAATAGAAAACACGGATATTACATTATCTCCCCCTAAAAATAAGTTTCGTCCCAAAACTTACAACGCGAACAACTCGGGGTATCTCGACTGCATACTCTTCTCCGTCTCCCATGTGGCTTCCTCGGACCCATGTCTCGACCATTGAACTTTAACCAGAGGAATAGTTTTATGACGAAGTCGCTTCACCCGACGCTCCAAAATCTGGATCGGCCTCTCCTCGATGGTAATGTCGGGTCCCACCCGATCTCTCCAAAATCGATAATATGGCTAGGGTCCGATACGTACCTCTAGTAGGAAACATGAAATACGTTATGAACGCGGCTCAGGGACGGCGGTAAGCCTAGCCGATAGGCAAGCTCTCCCACTCTCTCTAAAATCTCAAATGGCCCAATAAACCTCGGACTAAGTTTACCCTTCCGGCCGAAGCGGTAAACTCCCCGTGTCGGCGACACCTTAAGCAAAACATGATCTCCCACCTCAAACTCCAACGGCCAGCGACGCGTGTCGGCATAAGACTTCTGCCGACTCTGGGCCGTCAACAACCTATCACGAATCAGAGTAATCTTCTCTCTCGTCTCAACTACCATATCGGGCTCGGTACCAATCAACTCGGACGCATCGTCCCAACACAACGGCGATCTGCACTTCCTCCCATACAATGCCTCAAATGGTGCCATTTTGATCGAGGCGTGCCAACTATTGTTGTACGTGAACTCGATCAACGGCAAGTGCGACTCCCAATCATCCTTCCAATCTAGGGCACAGGCTCTCAACATATCCTCCAACGTCTGGATCGTCCGCTCTGACTGCCCGTCAGTCTGAGGGTGGTAAGATGTACTGAGTCTAAACTCAGTCCCCAAAGCTCGATGAACAGCCTGCCAAAAATGTGACACGAACCGGCCATCACGATCCGAAACAATACTCTTAGGAGTCCCATGCAATCTCACGATCTCTGCAATAAACACTTGTGCGGTCTCTGGACCCCAAGTGTCCTTAATACCAGAAATGAGATGATTTGGTCATCGATCGACAATAACCTAAATCATGTTCATTCCATCGAGTCCTAGGCATACTTGGTAATGAAATCCATAGAAATATCCTCCCATTTCCACTCCGGATAGGAAGTGGTCGCAAGAACCCAGCGGTCGCCGATGCTCGATCTTAACTCGCCGTGTGTCAAACATCTCGACACAAACTCGCTAACATCTGTCTTCAAATTACTCCACCAGTAGTTACTTCTCACGTCCTTGTACATTTTACTCGTACCAGGATGTACGGAGTAAGGTGTGGTATGAGCTTCACTCAAGATCTTCTGTCTCATCTCAACAACATTCGGTACACATAACCTGCCACGAAATCTCAGAACGCCATCATCCTGAACCACAAATCCAGGGGATTTCCCCTTCATCACATCCTCCCTCAACTGGACCAAAAACGGATCGTCATACTGCTTCGCCTTGATATCATCAGTCAAGGACAAAGTGATCTCTAACGCACATAACTGGCCCTGAACACTCTGAACCCAAACCTCAATATTCTGACAGATGAAATCTCGTTGGATCCTACTCTGCGGTGTAAGTACCTCTAACATCTGTAAAGCCATCGGTTTTCGGCTCAACGCATCAGCCACTACGTTGGCCTTACCCGGATGGTAAAGTATCTCGAGGTCGTAATCTTTAATTAGCTCTAACCACCTACGCTGCCTCATATTCAACTCTTTCTGGCTGAAGATGTACTTCAGACTCTTGTGATCCGTAAAAATCTTACACGATGACCCATAGAGATAATGCCTCCAGATTTTTAAGGCGAAAACGACCGCAGCTAACTCCAAATCGTGTGTGGGGTAATTTACCTCATAAGGTTTCAATTGGCGGGACACATACGCAATCACTCTGTCTCTCTGCATCAAAACACATCCTAGACCAAGGCCCGAAGCATCACTGTACACTACGAAATCCTCGTTCCCCTGAGGCAGCGCTAACACGGGTGCGGTAGTCAAACGTCTTTTTAACTCGTCAAAACTGTCCTGCCTGTCTGCAGTCCACTCGAACTTCTGAGTTTTCTGGAGCAACTGAGTGGGTGGTCTAGCGATCTTAGAAAATCCCTCAACGAATCTACGGTAATAGCCGGCAAGACCCAGGAAACTCCTCACCTCATTCACATTCTTAGGTGGCTCCCAAGCCATCACTGCCTCTATCTTCTGCGGATCTACCTGAACTCCCTCTGCTGAAATCACATGCCCGAGGAACTTCACTTCCTCGAGCCAAAACTCACACTTAGAGAACTTCGCGTACAACTGCTCGGCCCTTAAAGTGTCTAATACAATCCGGAGATGTAAGGCGTGCTCCTCCCGACTCCGTGAATAGATAAGAATGTCGTCGATAAAAACGACTACGAATTTGTCCAGATACTCAATAAAAACTTTGTTCATCAAATGCATGAACACTGCTGGGGCATCGGTTAGCCCGAAAGGCATAACCACAAACTCGTAATGGCCATATCTCGTCCGAAAGGCAGCTTTCGGAATATCGACGTCCCGAATCCTCAACTGGTAGTAGCCCGATCGCAAATCAATCTTTGAAAAGACTGTCGCCCCCTGAAGCTGATCAAACAAATCGTCAATCCTGGGCAAAGGGCCTTGTTTAATTCTCGATAGTCGATGCATAAACGAAGCGATCCATACTTCTTCTTAACAAAAAGTACAGGCGCACCCCAAGGCGATGCGCTCGGTCGAATATACCGTTTATCTAACAACTCTCCCAACTGATTCTTCAACTCTAGCATCTCCGACGGTGCCATACGGTACGGTGCTCGAGAAATAGGGGCCGCATTCGGCTCAAGATCAATAGGAAACTCCACCTCTCGATGTGGTGGTAATCCCGGCAAGTCATCCGGAAATACATCGGGATACTCGCTAACGACTGGAATCGATGATATGTCAACCCCACCATCTTCCGCATGCAGAGCGAAACACCAGTAGCCGACACAACCCTGGTTCAAAAGTTTCATCGCCTTCAAGGCGCTAATCACACTCCCCGATCTACCCGGCTTACAGCCGACGAGAGTATGCTCGGTGCCGTCCTCGGCAACTATCGAGATGGTACGAGTCCGATAGTTCATGATAGCACCATGACGATCCAACCAATCGTCCCTGAGGATCAAATCCTCTCCCTTAAGATCTATAACAATGAGATTCGAGGGTCAATCCCGGCTCCCGATTCTCACTGGGCAATCCCTAACTTCCCGGCCCCCAACCATATGATCCCCGCTGGGCGTACCCACTACAAACGGCTCACACTCAAACAAGCAGTCAAAACCAATACGACTCACACAATCTGAAGCTATAAAGGAATGGGTCGCACCCGAATCAAAAAGCACTGAAACTGGATGAGAAAGGATCTGAGTGGTACCTGACGCCACCGGAATGTCTGCCTCCTCCGTGCGCCTCAACTGATATAATCGGGGATGGACTGAGCCCGAACTCGACGCTGCGCGGCGATCCGGCTGACTCCGACCTCTACCACAACTCGAACCCTGCGGAACATGGGTAGCTGGAGAGCTGTGATCCCTCTGATCGGCAGTGGTAGTCGTAAACCTAGCGGCCCTGGTGGCCCTCTCACAATGAGTTGCCCGATGCCCGGTCTGTCCGCAAGTAAAGCAAGCAACTAACGGAAATGGGCAATCCTTCACAATGTGCTCGGGCTGACTGCAATTAAAACAAACTCTCCCGGTCTGTGCAATGGATCGAGCAGTTACCCTGAGATCCACCGGCCTGATGAAATGGCCTCTTCCCAGGTGTCGGAGCAGAACAAGACCTCAAAAATTGACCACCTTTTCCGGCCGAGAACCCACCAATAGTCTTCTGCTTCTTAGCTTCCGAAACCAACTCTGATTCCGGGACAGCCATCTCGATCGCCAGAGCGCGATCCTGGTATTCCTTCAAAGTGGCACACATGAGCGGCGCCATACTCTGCCTAATATGCGGCTTCATGCGCATATTGAAGTAACGGATCTTATCAGCCTCCGTTCTCACTTGATCTCTCACGAAACCCAACTGCTGATTGTAAGAAATGATGGCTTGAGAAATAGGCACATCCTGGGGTGTAGCGGTGAAGAACTCCACAATTCTGCGCTCCTTGACTGGCGGCGGACAATATTCTGCTTCCATAGTAGCCCTGAACTCATCCCAAGTGGCCCGACGGTCTTTGGGCGCAACGACCTCCCACCATTCCGCAGCTTCCTTATCCAGGAGGTACTGGGCAATATGTACCCTCCTGTTTTCAGGACAAGCTACGGCATCAAAGGTCCTGGACAACTGAAAGAGCCAATTCTACCAACCGAGAGGGTCAGAAGATCCGGAGAAACGAGGTGGGTGCATCTTAGTCACCGTCTGAAGCCACTTACTAGCTTCCTCTTAGGTGTCGGGGCGGATTCAGCGTCCACCTGTCGAGCAAGCCGGGCTACTAGCTGAAATGCAGCGGTAGCCAGCGTCGGCATTATTACCCGACGGCACTAAGTGAGAGGCTGAGTCCGCCGAGGACTGAGAAAGTGAGCCCTCCTCATTATCAGCACCACGACCATGGCCTCGGCCGCGTCCCCTAGCCGTTCTACCACGACCTCTCAACATACTGAAGGAAAATAAGAAAAGAACAAGATCAGAAAGATTCACAATTCACAAAGTTGGTAACACAAGTCACGATTCCATACAGCGCAAGAAAAACGAATTACAGAAATATAAGAGTTCGAGGAGACTTACAGCCACGGGTCGCATGAAAAGACGGTAGCATGATGATATTAGGCTCAACGACTGACTCTGATGACGCAACTGACAGACCCAAAATTCACCGACAGCCTAGGTATTCAAAACCTGGCTCCGATACCATAAATGTAACACCCCAATTCACAATTGGGACATTACACGCCGTAGAACCCTTATGGGGTCTACCAGGCTGACACTTGACACATAAACCACAATATAATCCCAAATGATGCATTCAAAAAGTAAGTAAGGCCGTGGCCTCGGCCAAAACATTTTAACGGAGTACATGAATATAAGACAAATACCAATTCATTGCCCACGCAGGGGACTTAAACCAAGTTTCAAAGTAAACAGTCTAACTCCGATACTCGACAAATGCAATGACAAAACATAAGAATACAGACTCGAGCCACATCATCACGCCAACCCATCCTTTGTATGCGCATCCCGTGCCAGCTCCTCAGCTCGACCAGTACCTGAAATGCATAAGACGCATTTCCCCTATTTAAGGGGTTAGCATTTGAATAGGTAGTGCAAGTACACAATTACACAGCATTATGCATGTAACGATTCAACGCAAACAATTCGTTAGGAAAAATCATTTTCAAAATCAATATTCCGGAATATCACATTAACACCAAAATGGTATATCAACAAGTTTTCCACATCACAATTATCCACGCTTGGTAACTCGCGACCGTACCCATTAGTAACGGTCCCCAGAGGTCCCGTCGGACCGTCCCCTGGTGAGAAACCACTTCCGCGGCCGTACCCATTAGTATCGGCCCCCAGAGGTCCCGTCGAACCGTCCCCAGGTGGAAGAACATCAATGCACGCACCCAAGTCCACTTCCATGGCCGTACCCATTAGTATCGGCCCCCAGAGGCCACATGCCATCCCCAGGTGGAAGAGAAACAATCACATTCGTTCAATAATACCATTTACATCATTCGCATCAAAATCATACGCACATAACGGAATGTAATACATGTACTTGCCTGATTAATACTACGTGAAGGAAAACGGCGAACGGAAAGGTTTTGGCCCGAATAGCCTTCACAAATCCGATCCTAACACAATAACGATGAACAACAATCTTAAAACTTCGTAAATGATGGAATACATCCTAGTTCTACCCACTGAAACCCTTAGTCGAACATAACTTGGGTATCGTCGACTAGAAGTGATGAACAATGGAGAACTTGGAGTTTAAAACCACAAATCATCAATAAAATGAAGGATTACAAGTACACGATCGAAGTCTAGCGATAAACCAGTAATAATTCGTACTAAAAGAGTCAAATCCCAAGAAATCCCCAAAATTCCCCCAAAATCTCGAAACAAGGGTTTTGGAAATATTTACCTTGATTCGGATGGTGGAAAGTGATTAGGAGCTTGAAGAATTCACGCAAGGAATGCACGGTGGTAGTGAATGATGATCTACAGTCGGAATCGGCCCTAACCCCCGCCTGGAATCGCTCAAAGCCGAGAAGGATAGGAAATGAAGGAAAAATGACGAAGTTGACTGTTGTTGTCCTATTTATATTTAACAGACTTAGCGCACGCTACGCACAAGCATTAGCGTGCGCTAGCGGGCATGGCGTAACAGTCCGCCACCGTCCTCCCGTTAGCGTACGCAAGCTAACATGGTTAGCGTGCGCTAGTACTAAGGATTAGCGTGCGTTAACGCCGATTAGCGTCTGTTGCACAGTCGATGCAATCAACCTCATCCCCATCACGAAATCGTTAGCGCACGCTACGAACCCCAGGTTAGCATACGCTAACCACACCATGATAGCGCACGCAAGTCCGTCCTGAGTAGCGTGTGCTACTCAGGCAGCAGTTCTGCACCGTACACTGCTGCCAACAGCGCAAAAGTGCCGAAAAACGAAGCAAGACCAGAATCCAGAATCATAAACACGTAATAATCAAGATGACAAAGTTGATCGTTGAAAGAGAATATAATATCGATCACTAGAGAGTTTGAAACGAAGCAAATAAAGCGAAATTCCACAAACTTGTGAAAATTACAAAAACGGCCCAAGTGCCCGAAAAATCGCGATACAACGTCGGATTAACATACCGAAAGCTCCAACACGACCAACTCAACCATACAAACTTATACGAATCGAGAAACAATGAAAACGAACAAGTTTTACGAGAATCAAACGCACATGCGGCAAGATATAATTCAAGGTGAAATTATGCAAAAACATCCTCGAAACTCGACCAGACGAAAAAACTCCAAGAACAATATAGATTCAGAATTCCAAATAGTGCTAAGCGAGTTGTCTGAAACGAACATACACCAAAAATAGAAATTACCGAAAATAGAAAACACGGATATTACAGACCACATGCGAGTTTTTATTAGTCGAGGTTTGCGGTCAAACTAAATATCGGAGGAGGTTGACCAAACTAGTACTGCAGCTAAGTGTGTGTATCTGCATAGCAGCTCAGTCCACGTCAGCAAGCGTTGAAAAGTCAACAAAACGGCAAGACACATGTGGACGCAAAAGCCAAGAGACAAAGTGATTGATTCCCGAAAGTTGAAGAATATTTTATTCCTAGAGATTCGCGCCCAGAAGACATTCCGATTATAGTAATCAAGAAAAGCGGCGCAACGGGACAATACATCGTTAAACGGTCAGATTTGAAGAAAGAGACAAAGCCTTGTAAAGAGATGAAAAGATAAACAATGAAATCCACTCCGCAACGGACATAATTGTTACAAGAGATGCAACAGCTATGAAGAAGCTCAAGAATCGTATTATAAATATTTGAAGACAGATTGAGCAGAAGTACAATGCGAACAATACTTACAAGTTATATTATTTAATTCATTAATTTTCATTCGCTTGGTGGGTCCTAGTTGGGGGTCCACGGCACTGTAATAGCCGCCTAGTTTGAGGTATTACAAATACTCCCAGAACCATTCGGGAATATTACAGCACCGTGAGCCCCACACCAGAACTCATTAGACTAAAATATTACATTTTGGAAATCATTTTTAAAATATTTTACAAGAAAACATTGCTCGAAGCCTTATTAATAGCTTATTAAAAATACATGACCATATGACATTCAAATATATTTTGACAAAACGACCAGAGAATCAATTTATCAAACTAAACAACTTTCACAAAACTTTTAGAAAAATAGAGGAATCAATATTTAAAATATAATCGCAGCGGTAAATTATAATTCATTCAAAAAAATAATCACAATTCCCAATCAATTTGGCATAGCTAGTTTCACCCGATATTTTAATCCCTTTACGACTGCTGCTAACCCTATCACCAATACTTGAAAAATAAGTCCCACGACGGGGCCAGTCATAATGCCCAATGAATAATCATATTCACAACACACGAACACAAATATTGAAGTGCCATATGAATGTGTTGGAGCGATATTGGTCGGTATCACTGTTTGGAAATAGAGTTATAAAACTCTTTCGCGTTGCTGAAGCGGTTTAATTAAAAGTGCAGAAAATAAACCGACACAAGATTTATAGAGGTTCGGCCAAACGTGCATACGTCCTCTCTCGGTATCTTTTTCTATAGGCTTAAGATAAACCTCTCCACCTCTCTTCTATCGGTCGAGGGATAACCGTTACAAACTTGCCTTCTATCGGTCCGAGTAAACCGTTTAATCACTTGTCTTTATGTCGGTCCAAGTTAAACCGTTTTCCTTTTCTATTGGACAAGGAATCAACCAATCTAGCTTTCTATGGGTACTAGATAGACCTCACTTAGATATCGATTGCGATTCTAATAATGTCGGATCCTTGATCCCAATAACACCAAATCCAATCGTATCTTTTCTTTTTCCTCTTGTGTATGATTTTGTGTATAACACTCAATCACTGAACAATATAAGCTCAAGTACAACAACTAGGATGTTTACAATGATATAACAAGTATATATGTTTTGCTCAAGGTTGTTGTGTAGTTTGATACCACGTGGTTTGGTATTTATGGCCATTTCCATTCAACTAGCTGTTAGCTCCTTTTGACTTGCTAGCGTGCGCTAGCCTTTCTTCATAGCGTGAATTATGAGGCGTTATGTATGTTATCGGTTTCATGTAGCATACGTTATCGCTTTCCAGTTTCAGTCTAGTAGTTTTCGTTTCTTCTTTTACATCCGTTGTTACTTTATGTTACGTACATTATCCTCTTGCTGTAGCGTACGTTAATCATACAATGTAGCGTGTGCTAATCATATATAGCCATTGCCTGCATTTGTCAAAGTGTAAGTTGCACTTGACTTTGACCCTGACTTTTCCCAACGTTCATCTGATTTGAAATGATATTACGTATGTTTACCAGTTTGTGTTAAGTACGTTAAATGGCTTCGATAGCGTGCGCTATACTATGCGTATAGCGTGCGTTAAGCTTGTCATATGCAGTCAACATCCTACTCGTCTGATCAGGTAGCGTACGTTATGCATGTCTCATAGCGTACGTTATGCTTGCAAATACCAGCTATTTGAGTCTTTGAATCCTTCGTGATTTGCTTCGCCTTTTTGTTGTTTTGATTTGTTTAGCAACTTAATCATCAAAACTCTATTAATGAATGTATGGAATAAAATCTTCCAATAATCTCCCCCTTTTTGATGATTACAAAACAACACTCATGAATGGATAAATACCTACAAAAATAATATATATATATATATATATTTCTACGAATCAAAGTTTTCGGCTTTGATCGTTTCGTTAGTTCTCCCAACTTTTCTTTTTATGTCCTTTTCAACTTCTTCGTTGTCATTTTTGATTTTTCGACTTTTCTCTCCCCTTTTTGTTTTTCACTGGATCTATATTTTTCGACTTCTTCATCTTTTTCTTTTCTACCCCTTTTTGCATTTTATTTTTCTCGTTATTCTTCCATGACGCATTTTATCTCATTCATTTTTTATCTCTCCCCTTTTTGTCATCAGCAAAAACTGTAAATAATATAATCTAATAGAAATACCAATTGATGTATATAAAAATATGCATGATATGAGTATAACTCACCCTGAAAATATTATCTCACCTAAAAAATATTACTCCCCCTTAGTAAAATACAATCAATTTTTGGGGACTCAACCGAGAGTTGGTTTTTGTTGTGATACATGGACGATGTTAGGAATAACGGTTCCTTTTGGAATCCAAATCTTTTTGATTTTAACCGTCCGTCGTGGACTTTTGCAATTCGTAAAATGATGCCCAATTTTTAAACATTTCACATCGGGGTATATTGAAATTTACGGATTCATTTTTTGAATTTTGTTTGAATCTTAACCCCTGTTTGTTCAACGTAAACTTTTGCACCGAGAGCATTTTTTCAAATTTCTCATTTCCACACGAGAATTTCTTCGTTAAATTTTTAAGCTCGGTTTGAACTTTCAAGAGATCATCCTTTAAAATATTTTCATTTTCAACACAATGAAAATGATCGGTTTCAACAAATTTTCTTTTTTCAAGAATTTTGGAAATCTCGGTTTCCAATAATTTATTTTTAGTTTGGAGGGATTTTATTTCCGATAAAGCATTTTGATAATCCGTATGCAATAATTCAAATGCTTCAAATAATTCATCGTAAGAATTACTTACTTGACTTTCGACGTCGCTATCGTCGAATGAACTTTTGGCCATAAGAGCGAGATTATTTTGATTGATAAAATCATCATCTTCGTCTTCATCGCTCCATGTTGCAATTAGAACCTCCTTCTTGGGTTTTGCTCGGCAATTCTTTGCAAAGTGGCATAGTTTATGACATAATCGACAATTGTTGTCGAATTTCTTAGATTCGCCCTTTTGGATGTCCTGCTTTCTACGGTTTAATAAGTGTTCGAACTTATTAATATTCTTGGCATAATATGCCGATTCTTCGTCGCTTTCATCAACCGAGATTTCTTCCTTTCTTGACATCTTAGCCTTCATAGCTATCGTTCTTTCCTTTGGCTTCGGCTTGACGTTCCGAGATTTTAGGGCAATCTTGTAGTTTATAAGTGAACCAACGAGAGCACTAAAATCAAGATTGTTTAAATATTTAGATTCCATTATAGCTATCACCGTACAGTCCCATTGTCGAGGTAGTGATCGTAGGATCTTTTTAACTTTTTCACTACTCGAAAGTGGTTTTCCAAAACATGCCAATCCATTTGTGATGACCGAAAATAGGTCGAGCATGATCGTGATGGATTCGTCTTCATTCATTTGGAATAGCTCATAATCGTGAAGAATCATGTTGATCTTCATCTCTTTGACTTGAGACGTTCCCTCATGTGTGACTTCAAACATTTTCCAAATCTTTTTGGCACTGTCACACGAAGATATCCAGCTGTGTTCTTCTGGATTTAAGGAACAATATAGGAGTTGAGTTGCCTTACAATCGTAATGATCATTTTTCCAATCCGCGTCATCATATTCTTCAAAAGATTTAAGCGTACCGTCGGATTTGAGAGGAATTTTCAGACCAAGGAAGATCACTTTCCAAAGCTCGATGTCATAAGCTCGGATGAATTTTGACATCTTTTTCATCCACGTCATGAAATTTGATCCGTCAAAGAATGATGGTCGGTTAAGAGCAAGACCTTCGACTGGAGCAATTTGGAATGCCATTTGGATCGACTCCTCGGATGTTAAGCCACTTCTAGGAGGTACCGCTCCGATACCAATTGTTGGAGCAATATTGGTCGGTATCACCATTTGGAGAGGCCAGTCATAATGCCCAATGAATAATCATATTCACAACACACGAACACAAATATTGAAGTGCCATATGAATGTGTTGGAGCGATATTGGTCGGTATCACTATTTAGAAATAGAGTTATAAAACTCTTTCGCGTTGCGGAAGCGATTTAATTAAAAGTCCAGAAAATAAATCGACACAAGATTTATATAGGTTCGGCCAAACGTGCCTACGTCCTCTCTCGGTATCTTTTTTTATAGGCTTAAGATAAACCTCCGCACCTCTCTTCTATCGGCCGATGGATAACCGTTACAAACTCGCCTTCTATCAGTCCGAGTAAACCATTCAATCACTTGTCTTTATGTCGGTCCAAGTTAAACCGTTTTCGTTTTCTATTGGATAAGGAATCAACTAATCTAGCTTTCTATGGGTACAAGATAGATAGATATCGATTGTGATTCTAATAATGCCGGATCCTTGATCCTAATAACAACAAATCCAATCGTATCTTTTCTTTTTCCTCTCGTGTATGATTTCGTGTATAACACTCAATCACTGAACAATATAAGCTCAAGTACAACAACTAAGATGTTTACAATGATATAACAAGTATATATGTTATGCTCAACGTTGTTGTGTAGTTTGATACCAAGTGGTTTGGTATTTATAGCCATTTCCATTCAACTAGCATTAGCTCCTTTTGACTTGCTAGCGTGCGCTAGCCTTTCTTCATAGCGTGCGTTATGAGGCATTATGTACGTTATCGGTTTCATGTAGCGTATGTTATCGCTTTCCAGTATCAGTCCAGTAGCTTTCATTTCTTCTTTTACTTACGTTGTTGCTTTATGTTACTTACGTTATCCTCTTGCTGTAGCGTACGTTAGTCATACAATGTAGCGTGCGCTAATCGTATATAGCCATTGCCTGCATTTGTCAAAGTGTCTGTTGCACTTGACTTTGACCATGACTTTTCCCAACGTTCATCTGGTTTGAAATGATATTACGTACGTTAACCAGTCTATGTTTCGTACGTGAAATGGCTTCGATAGCATGCGCTATACTGTGCGTATAGCGTGCGTTATGCTTGTCATCTGCAGTCAACTTTCCTACTCGTCTGATCAGGTAGCATACGTTATGCATGTCTCATAGCGTACATTATGCTTGCAAATACCATCTATTTGAGTCTTCGATTCCTTCGTTGATTTGCTTCGCCTTTTTGTTGTTTTGATTTGTTTAGCAACTTAATCATCAAAACTCTATTAATGAATGTATGGACTAAAATATTCCAAGAGAATGATCTTAATACCATTAATCGTTCAGCCAGAAACCTTAACTTACTTCATGTATATTAACTCTAAAACTGAAAGCAATTAAAAACTCACATCATATCTGTTATCTCATAGCTCAAGATAAGCTGGTGTGAACCTCATACCTATTAACCTCGTAAGACGAAACAACTGAAATGAACTACCTCGATTCACCTTGAACCATATACATATCTTAACATCACAATAACACTTTATAACTCCCGTTCAACCACATTCATAACTCGATGTCACAAATGATACTCATATCCTTAGTATCACAGTCATCAACATACCTTACCATATGTTCCAACCATCAATATATATCATTTTACTTCAGATGCCATTCTAGCCAAGTTCAAAGACCCCCCCCCCACCCACACACATATATATATATATATATATATATATATATATATATATATATATATATAAGTAAAACAAGGCATTGTGATATTCCGGAAATACCACACGTATTATCAAAACAACAAGGGTCCTCGATCTAAACCAATGCACACCACTGACTGATTATCCATGGGCCGCCCCTCAAGGTGCGAAATTGTATACGCCTCACCGAACATCCCTAGGTGGATAATCTCACGTTTGGGATCTGCCCCTCAAGGTACAAATCCATATGCACCCCATCGTACATCCCTGGGTGAACTGTGCAACTTTTCCCACTCATATGCACTTTTCCACATTTCACAAGTGTCAAAATATTGAATTATAATACATATAGTCGAGAAACTTGCTAGAATTTGCCTCCTCAATCAACACGTATAATGTCTTTAATATACTCTCATGTATTATATCCCAACAATATATATATAACATTGCAAAGACTAACCATCCCCATCCGATAATCATACCCAACTCCAAAATATCACCATTGTCCGTCGTACACTTATAGTCTCTATCGCCAAGCTCATCAATAAAATCGTCAACTTAAATACTATCAGGAGTATTAATTTATTTTTGATGATGTCATCCCCGCATTCATGATTATTTCAAATGTATGTACTTGGCATTGTAAAGAAGAACCTAATGAGTATCTTCTATAGGCCTTAAAAAGATTAAGCTAAGTGTTGATCATATTGATCATATAGAAATTTGGCTAAGTATAGAACTGACAAGATATCAGGCGATATACTATCAGGCTAGTTTTGGTCAACATGAAATATCATTGGGACCCTTAACGTGGTGGACCAGGCATCAGTGCTTTTTGGTATGAAAAGAAACTCTAAGAATTTGTCTTACAGGTCTTGCAAAGCCTTTAACTTAACTGACCAACATAAGTATCACGCGAGCTACTATCAGGCGAGTTTTGGTCAACATGAAATATCAGAAAGGTTTGACCAACATAAGCCTCAGGCGAGATATTTTCAGACGAGTTCTGTTCAACACAACATATCAGAGAAGTTTGACCACAGGCGAATTTATTATCAGCTGCGCTTTCAGACATAGAAAAATATCAGGCTAGTTCTTACTCCAACTGGAAGCTGATGAGTTTTCGGTCAAACAGTAATATCAGTTGAGGGTTGACCACATGCGAGTTTTTATCAGTCGGGGTTTGCGGTCAAACTAAATATTGGAGGAGGTTGACCAAAACAGTACTGCAGCTAAGTATGTGTATCTGCATAGCAGCTCAGTCCACGTCAGCAAGCGTTGAAAAGTCAACAAAACGGCAAGACACATGTGGACGTAAGAGCCAAGAGACAAAGTGATTGATTCCCGGAAGTTGAAGAATATTTTATTCCTAGAGATTCGCGCCCAGAAGACATTCCAATTATAGTAATCAAGAAAAGCAGCGCAACGGGACAATACATCTTTAAACGGTCAGATTTGAAGAAAGAGACAAAGTCTTGCAAAGAGATGAAAAGATAAACAATGAAATCCACTCTCCAATGGACATAATTGTTACAAGAGATGCAACAGCTATGAAGAAGCTCAAGAATCATATTATAAATATTTGAAGACAGATTGAGCAGAAGTACGATGCGAACAATACATACAAGTGAACAAAGCAATCAAAGCAATCAAAGAAAATCTATAGCATCATGAAGAGCTAGTTTCTAAAGTCATGTTCAGAGAAGCTCTTAAGTTCGAGAAGACAACACTATTATCTTAAAAGTTCGAGTACGGGATACTTCTTTGGATGAGGTTCTTAGAAGTTCAAAGGTTGTAAACGCATCCACGGGTTCTTGATTGAAAGATGATAGACAGCCTGCGAGTTGTTGAGGCATCCATGGGTTTTCGATCAAGAGGTGCTACATAGCCAAAGGGAGTTGCAACGTCCACGTGTTTCCACTGGTTGGAAGCTATTGTAACAGAATTAATTGTAACATTAATTTCACTGGTTGAAAGTTAATGAATTTATCTCCAACTGGTTTGGAGAGAAGTGGACTAGTAGAAGATTACCCCACATCTGAAACAACTATAAGTGATTGTGTGATTTACTGCTTTATCATCATACATAACTACTGTATACATATTTACTATTCCGTTTTATAGTCAGTTGTTCTTCCGCAATATAGTTTACAGCTGACAAAAGGTTACCTGATCAGACGAGTTAATTTAGCTAATCTTACTATAGCTGTGTTCTCTAAAGAGTTGAATTTAGTAAAAGATTTTAAACAGTCTATTCACCCCCTCTAGACTGTACTCTGAGCACCTGTGACCTACAAGTGGTATCAGATAAGTTCGTTCAATTTTACCCAACCAGATCCACATATATTTGAGCATATATATTTTAATCTCTCATAAATGGAACATCTGCAACATATGCATTCTGGATTATGTGTATTCTCTATCGACGAATATGACTTATGGAAAATAAGAATGCAGGCACATCTATCATCCATCCATGATGACATGTGGTGTATCATAGATGATGAACCCTACATCTTCCTGAAGGACAGCATAGATGAAGAAATAGCAGCTGGGAAACCAAAGCAGATTCCCAACAAGAGAACAGAGATGTCCCCTGAAGAAAGAAAGTTGGCTAACCTTGACAACCAGGCCAGAGATGTATTGTACCTGACTCTTGATAAACCAACAATGGTGAAAATTAAGAATTGCAAGAATGCAAAAGAGATATGGGACACATTAGCTATAATGTGTGAAGGAACAGAGCTTATCAAGGAGAATTAATTGTCAATAGTACTCAGAAATTTGGCAATTTCAAAATGAAGAGAGGAGAAACAATTGATCATGTGGATACAAGATTCACAGAGATCATCAATGATATAAACTCCCTTGGAAAGACATATGGTAACAGGGAGATGGCTCTGAAAGTTCTAAGATCTCTCAATACAGAATGGAGTATGAAGGCTATGGCCATGAGAGAATTAAAGGATCTAAATAAAATAAAGATCCAAGAGCTGTTCTCTGACCTGAAGGCCTATGAGTTCGAACTGCCCTGCCCATCATCTAATGAGCCAGTTTAGAAAGGCATTGCATTTGCAGCTGAGTCCCCTGCAAAGAATCTATCTGAAGCAAATCCTCCAAATCCTCTAAACTTTGAGGAAGAAATGGAGTTCATCATGCAGAGATTTAGCAATTTCAGGAAGAACTACTCAAAATACAAGAAAAACTATAAGAAGAACCCAAGGAGGAACCAGAAAGATGGCAACTGGAGAGTTGAATGCTACAACTGCCAAAAAACAGGGCATATTCAGAATAATAGTTGAAAATAGATGGTTTTGGCACAAAAGACTGTGTCACTTGAACTTCAAATCCATCAACAAAATAAGTTCTCAAAAGTTGGTCAGAGGACTTCCAACCGAAGTATTCAAGAAAGAGACTCTTTGTGATGCATGCCAGAAGGAAAACCAAACCAAAGCATCTTTCAAATCAGTTCAGCCTACCACTCTCACCAGCAGGATTTTGGACTTACTTCACATGGATTTATTTATCAAGCTAAGAACTCTGAGTGGAAGGAAGCATGTCTTAGTAGTTGTGGATGACAACTCAAGATACACTTGGATAGCATTTCTCTACAAGAAGAGTGAAACTCTAACCAAGCTACCTGAGTTGCTAAGGAAAATTCAGAATGAGAAATCATTATCAATCATAAAGATCATATCTCATAGAGGAGGAGAATTCCTCAACAAGGCAATCATTGAATATGGTGATCAGAATGGAATCCAACATGAAGTCTCTGCCACAAGAACACAACAACAAAATGATGTAGCTGAAAGAAGGAACAGAACCTTGAAGGAAGCAGCCAGGTCAATGATTGCTTAGACTGACCTGCCAAAGAGGTTATGCGCTGAAGCTAACAACATAGCATGCCATACTCAGAATATGAGTATGTAGTAGGGAGACACGGCAAAACTCCATATGAGGTTTGGAATGGCATAATACCAACTGTTGCGTATTTTCATATTTTTGGTTGTAAGTGTTTCATCCTCAATAATGGCAAAACCCAAGTGAATACCTTTGATGCTAAAACTGATGATGGTCTCTTTATGGAATACTCATAAATAAGCAAGGCATAAAGAGTATTTAATAAACGAACATTAGTTGTGGAAGAAACACATCATGTTGTCTTTGATGAATCTACTGTTGAGTACAGAAAACAGGTGGAATTATTTGAGAAAAAGCTCAAAACCACCTTCCTAGAATAAGTCATCATCAATGACACAAGAATGATGGACACAACTAATGAAGACCCAACTGCAGATCAGCTAGGATATCCAACCGTAGCTGATCCAATCACAGCTGATCCAACCATAGCTGATCCAACTGGAGCTGATCCAATCACAGCTCATAAAATCATAGCTAAACCTAATGTAGCTGCAAATTATCAAAACCAAGCTGATGCAGAGTCGGACGCAGTTCCTCAAAGAAACTCAACAGGGGGAACAAACCTTGAAGATCAATTCGAAATGCTGAAGATGAATATGAAACTCCCAAATGGATAAAGGATCACCCCATTCAACCAATTACTGGGAACCTAACTAATGGAGTCAAAACCAGGAAATCCAGAGAATTAGTAGGAATGGCAACATTTTCCTGCTTCATGTCTCAAATGGAGCCCAAAACAATAGATCAAGCCCTGGATGACTACGCATGGGTTATTGCAATGCAAGAAGAACTAAACCAAATGAAAAGGAACAATGTCTGGGAACTAACAGGCAGACCAGATTACAAGAAAGTCATAGGTACCAAATGAGTGTACAAAAACAAGTGTGATGAAGACGGAGCTGTTGTTAGGAATAAAGCGAGATTGGTTGCAAAAAGGTATGCTCAATGTGAAGGAATAGATTTTGATGAAACATATGCACCATTAAGAATACTAGAAGCAATCAAACTATTCCTTGCATATGCAGTATTCAAAGACTTTGAGGTCTACCAAATGGACGTGAAAAGTACATTTCTCAATGGTGTACTAGAAGAAGAAGTCTATGTTGAGCAACCCCATGGATTCGTCAAAGGAGACAAGGTATACAAGCTTTTAAAAGCTCTATATGGACTCAAGCAGGCACCAAGAGCCTTGTATGAAACTCTATCTGAATTCCTTGAGAAAAATGGATTTTGTAAAGGATAAGTGGACAAAACTCTCTTCAGAATTGAACATAAAGACCACATACTACTAGTTCAAGTATATGTGGATGACATTATATTTGGCTCAACCAACCCTGAGCTATGTGAGAAGTTCTCAAATCTCATGTAATGAGAATTTGAGATGAGTATGATGGGCAAACTAAATTTTTTTCTTGGTTTGCAAGTTAAACAAGTTGACATTGGAATATTCATCAACCAAGCAAAGTACATAAGAGAGCCTATCAAAAGATTTGGCATGGACTCAGCTAAACCCCCAAGAGTACCAATGAGCATACCACTACACATTGATGCAGATGAAGGAGGCATTCCAGTGGATCCAACCCACTATAGATGACTAATTGGATCACTACTATAACTCACTGCAAGCAGACCTGACATTTCATATGTAGTAGGAGTGTGTGCAAGATTTTAGTCCAAGCCAAAGCAGTCTCACCAGGAAGCAGCAAAAAGGATAATCAGATACCTTAAAATCTAGTGTATAGCTGAAAACCAGACGAGAAAAGTCATTTGACCTGAAGCAAATGAGAGAAATCACCTGATCAAAACAGACGACGAGAAGTCACCTGGTTTGATACAAACAAGGAACACCACCTGATCCGAAGAATAGACGAGGAAAATCCATCTGATCAGACCAGGCGAGGAGAATCCACGTGATCAGACCAGACGAGGAAAAGCTATCTGATCAGACCAGATGACGAAAAGCCATCTGATCAGACCAGACGAGAAGATCCATCTAATAAAAGGACAGACGAAGAAAATCTAGTTGATCAGAAGTCAAAGTGTCAACCAACTAAGTTTTCTATCTCTTTAAATACTCAATTTTATTACACGTGGCTAAAATCACACGACCACAATACCTTCACGTCTAGATCACGATGTCCAATCAATAACTCATAACCGCCACATCTTTGTTTAATTATCAAATTCAAAAACGTCTCTTCGAGTGACTATTTAAGAGGGTCGAAAATCATTTCACAAAACCTTATCATCTTCAACCTTCGAGCTAAGAACCCTAATTTCTCAGAAAAGCAAAAAACCCTAGAATATTCACTACACCAAATCCGAAAAATTTTCTATTTGCAGAAATGTAATCAACCACCTACTTCAAAGGCGTCAACCTCAAGATAGTGAAGGAGCATATCATTTTCAGTATAATCATAGATTTCGCTGGACTGCTGGAAACAAACAGATCTGTACAAATGGCACATCTGATTGAGATGATGAAAAAGAACGTCATCTACCATTTCTTGGACATTAATCCTACCTAGCTATTCAAAGAAGCTGTTATTTGCTTTTATAAATAATCCCAGGTCATGGAGTACGACATCAAGAGCTCGATCTTCGGAGAACAAATAACCATAACCATGCAGACCATCACCAACGCATTCAAAATGGAGAATAGGGGCATTGCAGTGGAGGCCCTGAAACAAAACCCAATTGATATTTGAGAAGAGATCAAGACGCCGGACCAGCCAATGAAGATCAAATTTACTGCCAAGAAAGGAGATCTCAAAAGAGAGTATAAATGCATTCTGGACATCACCAACAATATCGTTATAGACATGGCAGAGAGTTTTGATCAACTGTCATCATAAAAGTATATTGTCTTAGGGGCATTGATCCAGAGGCAGAGGATTAACTGTCCTGACTACATTTATAGGCAGTTAGTCCGTGAAGTGAAAAAGGTGAGCTGGGACGGAGAGAACAAGAAATTTGTTCAGAAGTTAGCTTTTGGAACACAGATCAGTTGGATTCTGGAGTTCCTTAGAAAGGCCAGAGGCAAAGCAGAAAACTTTCATATGAGTACGAGATTTGGTCACCTGGACCAACCTGCAAAGAAGAAACTTGCAGAGAACAAACCCACGACACTGGAATTACTAGAGAAGATGACAAATGGAACATCCTCGTACAGAGGCCCTCTGATTCAGATGAAGCTAAGTCAGGTGCCGCTGACACAAATACAGCTGAGTTACCTGCTCAGACCCTACCTGAAGAAACATCAGCTGAGATTCCACTTGTTTAAATCACAGCTAACATCCCTGAAAAGTCACCTACAGTTGAGGTCATTCCAACTGCACCTGAAATCACACCTGCAGATGACTCAGACAGTAACAACATTCCTCTCTCCAAACTCTTAAAGAGAAAATCACCTGAAAGAGAAGAAGTTGTCCACATTTCATCCTCACTTGAACCCTCCCCCAAAAGACAGAAAGGACTGGTGGACTATTCATCAGAGTCCTCAGAAGAAATGCAGGTTAGCCATCTTACATGTGCCCGTATCACCTGAAGAACAACCATCTTAAACTTCGAGCCGATCCTCAAGTAGTCCCACTCCTAACTCTTCCAAGTATCACTGAAAAAGAGGAGGCAGAAGAAATTATTGAGGAGAAAAATACTAGATACTCCTTCAACCTCAAGGAGAACAACTCCTTGAATCTTACCAAAGCACAACTAAAATTGGTAAGACAACAAGTTCTCAAATATTTGTTTTTCAACATTTATGAGGAATGGAAGGAGTTGAAAACTTTTAGCTTCCCTCAACTACGAGATTTTGTTGAGAGAAGTGGATGGGATCACCCCACAATCACATAACATCTTATCATGGCCTTCTGTCATGAGATAAATGTGAGGTTGTTACTGGATGAGAACTAGTTCATTTCAAATTTTAAGCAAAATATGGACCAATTCATCCTTAATAGTATGAAAGGAGTAGCACAAGGAAAAATCTTGTATGATGAGGAGAAATCTGATGAAGAAGGGGAAAAAGAAATTGTTGAAAAGAAAAAGGAAGAGGAAGTTGAAAATAAATAAGAGGAGAAGGAGAAGGAACAAAAGTAAGAAAAATAAGAAAAAATTGAAAAGGAGATTGAAAAAGAAGAAGAGAGAAAGGAAGACGTTGAAAATAGAGAAGAGGAGGAAGAAAAGGAAGCAAAAGAAGAAGAATAAAAAGGAGAAGAAGGAAATAAATAGGGTAAAGATGATGAGGACCATGATCAGAATGCACCTGATCAGGCCTCTAGCTCACATCAGCCCACAGCAGATGATGAATCAGGGGAGCCAGATAAAACCCCATCTGATAGAGAAGCAGTTGACAGGAGAATATCATCTCAAAAATCCACTACTCGGAAGTTAGCTGCAGAGGAGAGCTCAGCAGGAAACACTGCCCATGAAAAAGCACCTGAAGTCCAACTGCCTTCAAACTTCACTGAGCTGATCAGATCAATGGTGGAAGAAACTGTTGCTAAACTCCTCGCAACTGAGGTGAAACCTGAACTGCTGTCCCTGTACGAAAATATGGACTCTCTCCTCAACAAGGAGGATCCCTCTCCACCATCTTCATCTTCAAGGACGCCTCTTGGCATGGAAGACTTCATGCAGAAGGTGGAGGAGCAGCTGGCAAAGATTCTTGATGCTGGCAAAATGGGGGAAGAGATGAGAAAAGGAGAAGAGTTGAGAACTAAGAAAAGGCAGGAGGGACTACCCTTGATCTAGGTAGGAACTTCAAGTTCCCTGAAAAGTAAGAATATAGTTGCACCATCAAAAGAACCACCAGCTAAGAAAAAGAGAACTGGCCAAGAACCAGTTGTGCCTCTGAGCTGGGAAGGAAAAGAATTGTATTATGCTGAGGAATTTATGCCAGAAAAAGCTGGGAACAAATGGGGGTTTTCCAAGAAACAGTTCATAGAAAATACTATCTCTGGGAAATCTTCCAAGACCCTGAATGCACTCCTCAACAAATCTTCATTGACTTCATGGAGATCAATTATCCAAATCTGTGGGGAATTCTGAAAAAGGTTGTTGAAGAAACATTCCATGCCTATCCTTGAATCCCTGATTTCAAACCATATGATCCTCCATTTGACTTAAATGGGAAGATGGATGATGAAGCACTTCAGAGGGAGATAAAGAATCTGTGCATAAAGAACCAATATACCTCCCCTGAAGGTCCCGAGTTTGCTTCATTAATAGTCAAGAAGAAATATGGGTTAGTTCCGGTAATGCAGAAACCCATAGGAGCAAAGCCACTGAAGTTACTCCCTCCAGCCAGAACCAGAGGAAGAGGAAGAGGGAAATAAAATTTTGTAAATTTACTTATAATTTTCAATTTACTTGTAATTTTCAGTTTACTTGTAATTTTCGTTTTACTTGTAATTTTCGTTTAAAGACTATACTGTAATCTGTAATACTAAAAGCTTATAATAGTCAATTTGAATGACAACCACTAGTTTTATCAAAAAGACTAAGTTTGATTGTGTTTTGCACTTTACTTTTATTATGTGCAGACTTGCTTACATTTGAACATTAAGTTTTCCCATCATCAAAATAGGCGGAATTTGTTAGGAATCATATTTTAAATTTTGATGATGTCATCCCTGTATTCATGATTATTTCAAATGTATGTGCTTGGCATTGTAAAGAAGAACCTAATGAGCAGGGCCGGCCCTGGTATCGGGCGAAGTGGGCGACCGCCCATGTAACACCCCCAATCCACTCAGGGATATTACACACCGTAGACCCTCTCCTCGAAGATCTACCAGGCTGGTAACAACATTTAACATCTCGACAATGCCTTCAAGGCTAAATGACTCAGTAGACCGATTTGGTCTTTCAATAAAAATATCCAACTCAATTACAACATATACCCACGCAGGGGTCAAAATACAATAAACTCCCGTACAACGGGGAAGATCTTGCGGCGGAAAAGAAAATACAACTAGACCAATACGACATCAACGGATCCTCGTGTGATTAGTATCGTTCATCTTTCATCATCCTTCGTGCCGACCCTGTGTTATGCTCCAAAACCTGAATGCAAAAATAGACATCCACCCCCCGAATACTCGGGGGTTAGCAAAACTCCACTGTTTTGCTAGTGCAAATACAAAGTGCAAATACGAGCCATACAATTCACATTCCACGAATAACAATAACCAGGAATCCTCAAAGATCCAAATGAAACGAAAAGTACTTCTCGAGGCAAGGGTTTGAGATAACCTTTACAAATCGAAATACCATGAATCAATGGAAATAATTTATAAACGGTTTAGAATGCCATCGAGAGTTTTAATAGAAAACCATTTAGTATTATCAAATCCTACTTTTCAAAATCCAAAGACAAAAGGGGTCACCGCCCCAAAGGTTTACTTTCCGTAAAATAACCTTTACCAAACCGTTGGGATTTTAGTCCCAAATCCGTAAAATGACTTTTACAAAACCATTGGGATTTTCGCCCCAAATCTCATCAACTCACAGTACAAAGAACGACCACAAGGTTCGTCTCCCAACATCAAAATCCACAAATAAAGGATTTAAAACAAACAACAAAATACTCTAGAGCCATCCTAGCCAAGTAGGCCAAACGAACAACTTACCTCTTACACACTTAGTCAATGCATGCAATCATGAAAACCATTCGAAAGCACTCATTTCCGGAAATGCCATAATCAAATCACATTTGCAAAATGCACCACAATTAACCGTGGATCCACCCCTCCGTGGACCCCTACCGAGACCCCGTCGGATCTAACCCAAGTGGTTAAAAGCAAGCTCGCGGATCCACCCCTCCGTGGACCCCTACCGAGACCCCGTCGGATCTAACCCATAGTGAGCATACACACACACACGTTACTCATGCAATACTAATATGCTAAGAATGTAAGTTCATTAAGAATACTCACTAGAGATGGCCATTAACTCGACACCATTATCAAACTCTTCAAAACACAATAACAAGATTAAATACGGAATACACGATTCCATAACTTTAAACAATAGGAGTATCATCATCAAATCCTTCAACGTTCAAAATAATCAAATCATAATCAATTCCCAAAACACGCCGTTCACAAAACGCACACGCATTTGAAAGAAAGCCTTTAACGAGGCCAAACCGAAATCTTTGAAACTTCATTTCAAACAACCAAACAAACACACCAAGACGATCACCGATCATCATATCTATAAAATAAGAAAAGTATGGGCAAGGTACTTGCCTCGATATCACGAGCAATGGAAAAGTGAACGGATACCGCCGGGTAGCCCTCAAATTCCCGAACACTATCAAGAACGCGATAGCACCGAAATTACTATGGGAAAACACCACATGAATCATCAATCACCAACGGAATTCAACATTGGAATCATCGAGCACCTATAATCCTCTGTAAGGAATAATAAAACATGATTACGACGAGAATCAAGGCCGAAAATAACGGAAATCCCAACAAACTATCAAAGGGAACTCATTCGAACATTTAATCGAACATTAAATGTTCAAGACCCTTCAAGAACAAAGAAATCACCCCTCGGGTTGAACGAACCAAAGATACGAGTATCCAGTCCGTAGAACAAGTTCAAAACAACGTTTATACAACAATTAATTGATTAAAAACGGATTGGAATCGAAATCAAAAAGGAAAATCCCCAAATCTACAAAAACAAGGGTTCAAGCCAAAAATACCTTGATTTGGATGAAGGATTCAAGTAGAGGCCGAAAATCTACAACAAGACTTGAGGTGGATGATCTCTACAAGTTTGGGAGCACTCAAATCGCCCAAAATCGCCCACAAATCGCCCTAGATGGAAGGAGGAAGAAGAGAGGAGAAAATGAAGTTTTCTCCTCGAAAATCTGCTAAAAAACGCAGAAAAAGCCCGTGTGCCGCGGCACAGACAAGTGTGCCGCGGCCCAGGGCCACCAAAAACGCCCAGGAATCAGCTTAGTGGCGCGGCCCAGCCGGAGTGTGCCGCGCGGCACAGTGCGACCCCTTCAACACCAAAAAGGCACATCGTGCAGTCTTGGCTATTTCGACCATAACTCCTTCGTCTGGACTCCGATTGACTCACCGTTTGAACCATTGGAAAGCTAACTTGATGCTCTATAATGTTGCAAAGATTCAGAATTTTAGGAGTTTCCAAGAATTAATGGTGACTTTACAAAGTCGAACTCCCACGTGAAAAAGTCGATTAAGGACACGGAACTCAACAAAACGACACCGAAACGAACTCGGATGACAAAAAGTGCAGAATTAATCATTCTCGGAATGACGAAACGGTCAGGAGAGAGTCGTCAAAATGAACTTCCGTCGAAAAAAGAAAATTACCGAAATTCGAAATTGCGGATATTACAGCCCAGGGCATAAAAAATATAGGGGCATGAGATTTAGGTTCATGTTTAATGAAGGAAAAAAAAAAGCAGTGCAGAAGAACGCAAAAAACACAGATAGAAGCAGCAAGGAAGAAGAAGAAAAAAAGAAAAGAAAAAGATATACTTTGTGTGTGATATTGGTAGGTCGTAGATTGCTACGGTTTATGATTATTTATCCAGTTTTTTTATCCAGCCTCTAGGGTAGGTTAATAGATTTTAGTCATTTTCTTTACTTTACAAAAAAATACAGTTACATGTTCCTACTATGTGGTTGACTTGTAGCAATATACTTTGTACATTATGTTTTTTAATTGGAAACTTGTGTGAGTTATATTTATCTAGAAGAAAGTGTATTATATGAACTCTTTTTATAAACGAATTTCAATTGGTTTTAGGCTGTAATATTTTTGTTGTTTTATTTACACTTCCATTCAAAGTTTTTATTTCAAGCGAGTATAATCAACTATCATGCAAATTCATAGTTACTGCATTTTATTACTGTTTTTTGTCTTATTAACAAATAATACTGACAAAACGAAGAGCTTTAACCAAATAAATGAACAACTAAGAGCACAAGGTGCAATGGAAAGTGTGCCTCGCCAATCCGAGGTGGCCCTCGGCACTGCACCGGCCCACCACCTTGCCAAGTGATTCACCAATTATTTGGCGTTCGCCAAATGAGAAAAAGTGTTTAATTTTTTGCTGGGTTTGTGTTTTAATCGGGTACTGGGTCTTAAAAGTGGGGTTTTGGCTTAAGTTACTGCGGAGTATGTTTTTTGGTGTATAAGTGAGAGGTAAGTGAAAAGAACAAAAACTGAAGTGGCGTTCTGGCTTATGTTACTCCACCTTGTGCTCTAAGTAAGCAAGATAGTCACGAAGCGAAACAAACATTGACAAAACAAGCTACTCACGAAGGGAAACAAAGCTTATAAGGGGCATATTTTAGTTGGCTCGCCCAGGGCATCCGAAAACTCAGGACCGGCCCTGCTAATGAGTATCTTCTATAGGCCTTAAAAAGATTAAGCTAAGTGTTGATCATATTAATCATATAGAAATTTGGCTAAGTATAAAACTGACAAGATATCAGGCGAGATACTATCAGGTAAGTTTTGGTCAACACAAAATATCAGAGAGGTTTGACCAACATAAGTATCAGGCGAGCTTTGGTCAAAAATATTAGAGAGGTTTGACCAACATAAGTCTCAGGCGAGATATTTTCAGACGAGTTCTGTTCAACACAACATATCAAAGAAGTTTGACCACATGCAAGTTTATTATCAGCCGCGCTTTCAGACAGAGAAAATATCAGACAAGTTCTTACTCCAACTGGAAGCAGGCGAGTTTTCAGTCAAACAGTAATATCAACTGAGGGTTGACCACAGGCGAGTTTTTATCCGTCGAGGTTTACGGTCAAAGTAAAAATCATAGGAGGTTGACCAAACCAGTACTGCAGCCAAGTATGTGTATCTGCATAGCAACTCAGTCCACGTCATCAAGCGTTGAAAAGTCAACAAAAATAGCAAGACACATGCGGACATAAAAGCCAAGAGACAAAGTGATTGATTCCCGAAAGTTAAGGAATATTTTATTCCTAGATATTCGTGCCCAGAAGACTTTCCAATTATACTAATCAACAAAAGCGGCGCAATGGGACAATACATCTTCAAACGGTCAGATATGATGAAAGAGACGAAGCCTTGCAAAGAGATGAAAAGAAAAACAATGAAGTTCACTCTCCAACGGACATGATTGTTACAAGAGATGCAACAGCTATAAAGACCTAAAGAATCGTACTATAAATATCTGAAGACAGATTGAGCAGAAGCACGATGCAAAAAATATTTACAAGCGAACAAAGAAATCAAAGCAATCAAAGCAAATCTATAGCATCGTGAAGAGCTAGTTTCAAAAGTCATATTCAGAGAAGCTCCTGTTGGAATATAAAACGCAGCGGAAGCAAGTTGGTGGGAATAATTTAATAAAAGGTTTTATAAACTAACCAACAGAAAAACCGGATCTATTTAGGCTTGTCAACTAATTAATTAAACAGATTAATAAACAATTAAATAAATATATTTATGCATGGGAGTCGGTAATTTTTACCTTTGACGCGAAGTGGTAGAAAATCCCTTTTTGATCGATTTATGTCCTCTTCGTGTTCCTCTCCAATCTTCTTGTATTTCTACCTCAAGATCTTCTAGAGTATATCCCGCCTACGTCCGGATGTCGTGTGGGCAACAATCTACCGGACTAAACTTGGACAACTGGAGTTCGGCCGAAATCTCTTCTCAAGAAACTTACGATTTTTATTCTCTCTATTTTTCTTGAATATTTTGAGTATTTTAGAAAAATATTGTGTTAACCAAATTGTGGAATCCAAGACACAAGACAAGATCCACAATTAAACACGTAATGGAAAAATCAATTTTCTTGGGCAATTGGAAGTGGAAAAATCGGCCAACACCAATGTCTTATTTATAGGTGTTTTGGGCCACTCTAGAGACCTTAAGGAGGATATGGTAAGGACTCCCAATAGATGTCTTCTTTCCAATATTAGGACTCTTCCTAATATTAAGACTCTATTAATATCAACTTAGTCCACTAATAAGTTAATATTGCACTTCCTACTAAAATCTCAAATTACAAAATTTGGCTCCTTTTTGAATTAATTATTTCCCATGTTTAAGATATTCCATGTCCATTAATTAATTTAAGCTACTGACAGCTTTTAATTAATTAATATATTATACATGAGTATACCACTCGACCTTTATTATTATATCGGAAAATTAATACCACCCGCAGGGTTTAATATAATAATCATTTCGAGTGCCTCAAGGGACATGATCAACCCGAGTGGTTGGGACACGATTTCTAGCTATAATATTAATTATCATATAAATAATAATATTGCCCAAAATATCGAGTATATTGAGTCAATCATTGTGGCTCTCACTCATGACAAATCAAAGCAATAAATATTAAATATATATAATTAAATATTAATCACTAGAATTAAGAAATAATAATTATCCGAGATGTACGTTCTTCTTATAGTAAGTACAGAAGAATCTATCTCACCTTTGATGAATCTACTGTTGAGTACAGAAAACAGGTCGAATTAATTGAGAAAAAGCTCAAAACCACCTTCCTAGAAGAAGTCATCATCAATGACACAAGAATGATGGACACAGCTAATGAAGACCCAACTGCAGATCAGCTAGGATATCCAACCGTAGCTGATCCAATCACAGCTGATCCAACCATAGCTGATCCAACTGGAGCTGATCCAATCACAGCTCATAAAATCATAGCTAAACCTAATGTAGCTGCAAATTATCAAAACCAAGCTGATGCAGAGTCGGACGCAGTTCCTCAAAGCAACTCAACAGGGGGAACAAACCTTGAAGATCAATTCGAAATGCTGAAGATGAATATGAAACTCCCAAATGGATAAAGGATCACCCCATTCAACCAATTACTGGGAACCTAACTAATGGAGTCAAAACCAGGAAATCCAGAGAATTAGTAGGAATGGCAACGTTTTCCTGCTTCATGTCTCAAATGGAGCCCAAAACAATAGATCAAGCCCTGGATGACTACGCATGGGTGATTGCAATGCAAGAAGAACTAAACCAAATGAAAAGGAACAATGTCTGGGAACTAACAGGCATACCAGATTACAAGAAAGTCATAGGTATCAAATGAGTGTACAAAAACAAGTGTGATGAAGACGGAGCTGTTGTTAGGAATAAAGCGAGATTGGTTGCAAAAAGGTATGCTCAATGTGAAGGAATAGATTTTGATGAAACATATGCACCATTAAGAATACTAGAAGCAATCAAACTATTCCTTGCATATGCAGCATTCAAAGACTTTGAGGTCTACCAAATGGACGTGAAAAGTACATTTCTCAATGGTGTACTAGAAGAAGAAGTCTATGTTGATCAACCCCATGGATTTGTCAAAGGAGACAAGGTATACAAGCTTCTAAAAGCTCTATATGGACTCAAGCAGGCACCAAGAGCCTTGTATGAAACTCTATCTCAATTCCTTGAGAAAAATGGATTTTGTAAAGGATAAGTGGACAAAACTCTCTTCAGAATTGAACATAAAGACCACATACTACTAGTTCAAGTATATGTGGATGACATTATATTTGGCTCAACCAACCATGAGCTATGTGAAAAGTTCTCAAATCTCATGTAAGGAGAATTTGAGATGAGTATGATGGGCAAACTAAATTTTTTTCTTGGTTTGCAAGTTAAACAAGTTGACATTGGAATATTCATCAACCAAGCAAAGTACACAAGAGAGCCTATCAAAAGATTTGGCATGGACTCAGCTAAACCCCCAAGAGTACCAATGAGCATACCACTACACATTGATGCAGATGAAGGAGGCATTCCAGTGGATCCAACCCACTATAGATGACTAATTGGATCACTACTATACCTCACTACAAGCAGACCTGACATTTCATATGTAGTAGGAGTGTGTGTAAGATTTTAGTCCAAGCCAAAGCAGTCTCACCAGGAAGCAGCAAAAAGGATAATCAGATACCTTAAAATCTAGTGTATAGCTGAAAACCAGACGAGAAAAGTCATTTGACCTGAAGCAAATGAGAGAAATCACCTGATCAAAACAGACGACGAGAAGTCACCTGGTTTGATACAAACAAGGAACACCACCTGATCCGAAGAATAGACGAGGAAAATCCATCTGACCAGACCAGGCGAGGAGAATCCACCTGATGAGACCAGACGAGGAAAAGCTATCTGATCAGACCAGATGACGAAAAGCCATCTGATCAGACCAGACGAGAAGATCCATCTAATAAAAGGACAGACGAAGAAAATCTAGTTGATCAGAAGTCAAAGTGTCAACCAACTAAGTTTTCTATCTCTTTAAATACTCAATTTTATTACACGTGGCTAAAATCACATGACCACAATACCTTCACGTCTAGATCACGATGTCCAATCAATAACTCATAACCGCCACATCTTTGTTTAATTATCAAATTCAAAAACGTCTCTTCGAGTGACTATTTAAGAGGGTCGAAAATCATTTCACAAAACCTTATCATCTTCAACCTTCGAGCTAAGAACCCTAATTTCTCAGAAAAGCAAAAAACCCTAGAATATTCACTACACCAAATCCGAAAAATTTTCTATTTGCAGAAATGTAATCAACCACCTACTTCAAAGGCGTCAACCTCAAGATGGTGAAGGAGCATATCATTTTCAGTATAATCATAGATTTCGCTGGACTGCTGGAAACAAACAGATCTGTACAAATGGCACATCTGATTCAGATTATGAAAAAGAACGTCATCTACCATTTCTTGGACATTAATCCTACCTAGCTATTCAAAGAAGCTGTTATTTGCTTTTATAAATAATCCCAGGTCATGGAGTACGACATCAAGAGCTCGATCTTCGGAGAACAAATAACCATAACCATGCAGACCATCACCAACGCATTCAAAATGGAGAATAGGGGCATTGCAGTGGAGGCCCTGAAACAAAACCCAATTGATATTTGAGAAGAGATCAAGACGCCGGACCAGCCAATGAAGATCAAATTTACTGCCAAGAAAGGAGATCTCAAAAGAGAGTATAAATACATTCTGGACATCACCAACAATATCGTTATAGACATGGCAGAGAGTTTTGATCAACTGTCATCATAAAAGTATATTGTCTTAGGGGCATTGATCCAGAGGCAGAGGATTAAGTGTCCTGACTACATTTATAGGCAGTTAGTCCGTGAAGTGAACAAGGTGAGCTGGGACGGAGAGAACAAGAAATTTGTTCAGAAGTTAGCTTTTGGAACACAGATCAGTTGGATTCTGGAGTTCCTTAGAAAGGCCAGAGGCAAAGCAGAAAACTTTCATATGAGTACGAGATTTGGTCACCTGGACCAACCTGCAAAGAAGAAACTTGCAGAGAACAAACCCACGACACTGGAATTACTAGAGAAGATGACAAATGGAACATCCTCGTACAGAGGCCCTCTGATTCAGATGAAGCTAAGTCAGTGCGGCGACACAAATACTGTGAGTTACACCTCGGACCTACCTGAAGAAACATCAGCTGAGATTCCACTTGTTTAAATCACAGCTAACATCCCTGAAAAGTCACCTACAGTTGAGGTCATTCCAACTGCACCTGAAATCACACTTGCAGATGACTCAGACAGTAACAACATCCCTCTCTCCAAACTCTTAAAGAGAAAATCACCTGAAAGAGAAGAAGTTGTCCACATTTCATCCTCACTTGAACCCTCCCCCAAAAGACAGAAATGACTGGTGGACTATTCATCAGAGTCCTCAGAAGAAATGCAGGTTAGCCATCTTACATGTGCCCGTATCACCTGAAGAACAACCATCTTAAACTTCTGAGCTGATCCCTCAAGTAGTCCCACTCCTAACTCTTCCAAGTATCACTGAAAAAGAGGAGGCAGAAGAAATTATTGAGGAGCAAAATACTAGATACTCCTTCAACCTCAAGGAGAACAACTCCTTGAATCTTACCAAAGCACAACTAAAATTGGTAAGACAACAAGTTCTCAAATATTTGTTTTTCAACATTTATGAGGAATGGAAGGAGTTGAAAACTTTTAGCTTCCCTCAGCTACGAGATTTTGTTGAGAGAAGTGGATGGGATCACCCCACAATCACATAACATCTTATCATGGCCTTCTGTCATGAGATAAATGTGAGGTTGTTACTGGATGCACTACTACAAATAATGGCAAAGGAACCCCTAATAAGAAACTTCTTTTTGTAAATAAGGGGTCTCTTATTATAAGAAACCTATTTTCATAAATAAGATGTCTCTTAGGCATATACATAAGAAACCCCTTTTAAAGAAAAAAGGTTCCTTGTTTATTTATATAAATCTATTAAGATTTAAGGAACCACTTATTATAAAGAGGGGTTTCTTATTTTTTTTTAAATAAAATTAAATTACATAAAATTAATTAACCACCACGCACTAAAATTACATAAAATTAAATTACATAAAATCAAACACCTCATTCTCTCCTCCATCATTTCATCCCCTTCGACTCGCCCGACCATCTCATCAGATCCGTCTCCTCGAGATTGTCGCCGGCCATCTCTCCCTCAGCATAATAGCCTTATTATACCCCGTCAAAGCTTATTCTCCACTTTCTTCACTCCCCCTCTTTCCTCAAAATTCCTCAGAAATGGTGATTTTATCTATCTTCTTCTATCTTCATCTCCTCCTTCTCCGTCGATTTCAAATTATTATATGGTTTTAAGCTTTGATTTGAATGTATTCTTTTTTTTTAGGTTTTTATTTTAATGGGTATTTTAGGGTTTCAAAAGCAATGATTTTTAATTAATTTTAGGGTTTTAAGATTTGATTTTGATGGATTTTAGGGTTATTGAGCTTCGATTCCAGGTTCTCTCTCCTCACTTCATATTTAATCCATTTATTTTTTGATTATTCATTTTTTAATTGTCTAATATTATTTTTTTTCGAATTTTTCAGGTGTATCAAATCAAGGGAGCAATGGCATGAGTTTATGTCGGTAATATGGTTCCAAATGTCACAGAATGCGAGCTCGAGGATGAATTCTGATTTTATGGCATTCTTCACAGATCTATTTTTGTTCATTCTTTATTTTCTCGATAATTTCTCTATGATACTTTTGACTGGAAAAGTTTAAGTATTAGGGATTTTGTTTTTGTTCATTTGATTCTGAAATTTTAATTTTTTTAATACTGGGCTATATTTATTACAACAAATTAGACAATTTTAGCTTTGGATATGATTACTTTGTACTAGTGTATAATGTTCTTGGTGCATGTTGAGAAGATCAAAAAGAGTTGAAACCAGGAAGCGCATTTTCAAAATAGACGAGCAATATGCAAAGGAGTACGAAAACCAGGTTTGCTAGAGGAAGTCATTGATTCTTTTCTTTTTTGTTGTTACATTTTGATTTTTTATGCTCTGTTAATATGATTTATTTCTATGAATTAGTCATAGTTTTAGATTTTGTCAGAAGTAATGTGATTGGTTAATGGATGATAGCTAACAATTTGGTTGATCATTTGTCCTCCTCATTTAAACACTTGGGTTTGTGTATATTACTTTGTATGAATTGTTTCTATGAAGGGGTTGTTATAAATGAGTGCTTCCTTTAGTTTGAGTTTGCTTTTCAATAGATATGCTCATGTTTGGTAGGTTCTAGGATGTTGGTCTTTGTGAGGTTTTGTTGCTGTTGTTTTGTCATGTTGTTGTGCAACAGTTGTTGTTGTTGTTTTGTCGCTGTGTGTGTCGATGGTTGTTGATTTTGTTGCATTGTTGTTCTTGATGCATGAGCTGTTACATGTTCTTCTGTTGCTGCAGTTTCTTGTAGGTTTATGCAGAATAAAGTGCACAAGGTTTTTTATGAACTTCAAGGATTACAACGGCAATAAGTTGTCTGTTGCTGCTGCCATCTTTTAAAATGAGGTTGTATTTTTCTAATGTCTCTTTGTGAATATTACCTGCTAATAGACCTGCCTTACATGCTGATATTAGTTGGGTAGTTTTGTGTTCAGTTTGGGTCAGTACGTGCCGAAGAGCTCTTGCTAATATCTCAAATATCTTAGAATTAGCATATGCTATTGTTAGGAACAGCTTGGATTTGTTATGTTGGTTGAGTTTGCATTTATTTCCCATTACAGTTCCCATCCCTTTTCAAAGCTGAAGCTATAAAGGTTATAGGATATGAATATTTTCAAATATCTTATTTTGATTCAGGTTGGACAGGGGATGAAAGAAAGATGGTTATATTGATGAAGTCGGTATTGGATTATTATTTTTGGCGAATTATGTGAATTTATATATTTGTTTAATACTTTGTATGTAGCATTAGATTATAATACACTTCTTTCTTATTTTTTGTTTGACTTGTAAACAAGGAACAGAATGTAATATCCGCAATTTTCGATTTCCGGTAATTCTTTTTTTTCGGTCGGAGTCCGTTTTGACGACTCGCTCATGACCGTTTCGTCATTCTGAGAATGATTAATTCTACACTTTTTGACATCCGAGTTCGTTTCGGTGTCGTTTCGTTGAGTTCTGTGCTTTTTAGCGACTTTTCCGCACTTGAGTTCGATTCTTGCGAATCTCGACCGAAACTGCCGTTTCGAGTTTCCCGCAAGTCCGTTTAACCTTGTTAGACGTGTTGTGAACTTCGGTTTGGTTATTCGATCACGTATGGTGATTTTCGGGCATTTGGGCCATTTTCGTAATTTCCCAAAGTTTGGGGTAATTTCCTTCCGTTGTCGAATCTCGAGCCTTCGGGTGGTCGGAATTGTGTGTTCTACTAGCTCTTAGATTCGTCTTTGTGAGTACTTCGTAACCGTATCTTCGGTTCGTATTCAGGTTCGGGTTTCGGTGTCGTTTTGTTGAATTCAGGATTACTAAACGACTTTTCTAAGTATGAGTTCGTCTTTGTTAGATCATCATTAATCTTTGGTAACTCCAAAAAAATTATAAATCTTTGCAATATTATAGAACATCGAGTTAGCTTCCCAATGGTTCAAACGGTGAGTCAATCGGAGTCCGGACGAGAGAGTTATGGTCGTTTTAGTTTTGGCCGAGCACTTCCAGGAGCCTTTCGGCCGATAGGGGGGTCGATAGACCCTACTGCCGGCATTCCGTATGGCTATCGGTTGGGCCTATCGGCCGATAGGCCGGCCGATAAGTCTGCGTGTTACACTATAAATGTGTGTTACGAGCGAATGACTCATTTCATTCGCCGATTTTCCTAAGCGCCGCGAGAGAGAGGATATAGAGGAGAGTTCTTCATCCGGTCGATTTCCATCATTTCTTTTCGGTTGTGAGGCTCGGATAATCAATCTAACGCGTGTTCTACGGATCTTAACACTTGAATCACTCAAGGTAATATCTCTTGAAACCCTACCTTTTTGGATAATTGGGGATTTTGGGGTTTTGTCCGATTCTTTCCGTTTCGTTGATGGATTCATGATGAATATGATTATTCTTGTTGGTATTCTTAGTTTCCCTACGGATTCATGGTATATTTCGTGATTTTTACGGAACCGAGAGGGTTTGGTTGTGGTCCGCCCTCGTTGTTATTTTTGTGCGAATATACATGAATCGTAGGCGGGTTTCCGGGTGTATTCCATTTCCGTAATCGTTTAGAAGTGGTTGTGATTGTGCTATTCGAATCGTTAGGTTCATTTCCGCCGGTTCCTTGCGGTCGTGTTCAACTCTTCCGTTCCGTTCGTGTCATCGTCTAATTATTCGAGGCAAGTACCTTGCCCATACTTTTCTCGTTTTATGTATATGATGATCGGTGGTCGTCTTGATGCGTTTGTTTGGTTATTTGAAATGAAGTTTCAAAAGGATTTCGGTTTGGCCTCGTTAAAGGCTTTCTTTCAAAACGCGTGTGTTTTGTGAACGGTGTTTTGAGAATTGATTATGATTTGATTATTTTGAACGTCGAAGGATTTTATGATGATACTCATATTGTTTAAGTTATGGAATCGTGTATTTCCTTATTTAACCTTGTTATCGAAATTTTGAAGAGTTTGATAATGGTGTTGAGTTAATGGCCATCTCTAGTGAGTATTCTTAATGAACTTACATTCTTAGCATATTAGTGTTGCATGAGTAACGTGTGTGTGTGTATGCTCACTACGGGTTAGACTCGACGGGGTCTCGGTAGGGTTCCACGAAGGCCGTGGACCGCGAGCTTTGCTTTTAACCACTACGGGTTAGATCCGACGGGTCTCGGTAGGGGTCACGGAGGTGTGGATCGACGGTTAATTGTGGTGCATTTTTGCAAATGTGATTTGATATTGGCATTTCGGAAATGAGTGCTTTGAACGGTTTTCATGATTGCATGCATTGACTAAGTGTGTAAGAGGTAAGTGTTCGTTTGGCTTACTTGGCTAGGATGGCCTTTGGAGTATTTTGTGGTTTGTTTTAAATCCTTTATTTGTGGATTTTGATGTTGGGATACGAACCTCCGGTCGTTCTTGTGTCTTGTGAGTTGATGAGATTTGGGGCTAAAATCCCAATGGTTTTGTAAAAGTCGTTTCTTGATTTGGGGCTAAAATCCCAATGGTTTTGTAAAAGTCGTTTTACGGATTTGGGGCTAAAATCCCAACGGTTGGTTAATGTCATTTTTCGAAAGTAAACCTTTGGGCGGTGACCCCTTTTGTCTTTCGGTTTTCGAAAAGTAGGATTTGATAATCCTAAATTGTTTTTCTATTAAAACTCTCGATGGCATTCTAAACTGTTTTATAAATTACTTCCATTGATTTATGATATTTCGTTTTTGAAATGTTTTCTCAAACCCTTGCCTCGGGAAGTACTTTTCGTTTTGTTTGGATCTTTGAGGATCCTCGGTTATTATTATTCGTGGAATGTGAATTGTATGGCTCGTATTTGCACTTTGTATTTGCACTAGCAAAACAGTGGAGTTTTGCTAACCCCCGAGTATTCGGGGGGTGGATGTGTGTTTTTGCATTCAGGTTTTGGAGCATAACACAGGGTCGGCATGAAGGATGATGAAAGATGATCGATACTAATCACATGAGGAACCGTACATCGTGTGTTGGTTCAGTTGTACTTTATTTTCCGCTGCTGTATTGTTCCCGTTGTACGGATGTAGTTGTATTTTGTTCCCTGCGTGGGCATGAGTTGTATGTATTTGTGGAAAGACCAAATCGGTCTACTGAGTCATTGTAGCCTCGAAGGCATTGTCGAGATGTTAAATGTCGTTACCAGCCTGGTAGATCCTTGAGGAAAGGTTCTACGGCGTGTAATATCCCTGAGCGGATTGGGGGTGTTACATAAATGGTATCAGAGCTTAGGTTGTGAAAACCTAGGCTGTCGGGTCAGTGGTGTCTATTGAGTTTTGTCTCGTCGGATTTAGTCTGACTGAGTCGTGTCGCGACGCGTCGTTTGAGTTTGTTGGTCGTGATTAGTATCGTGGGGCGATCATCATCTTCGTGCGACCTGTGGAAGTAAGTCTCCCTTCTTTGTGTTGTGCCTCGTGTGACACGAGCTATTTTTATGATTATTTGTTAAGTGGTGGAATTTTTATGTGAATTTTGATTTCACGACATGTATTTAGTCGACTTTCGTATTTGATTTATACGAGGAGTATTGTCGTTTGTGATGTCCTTTTATTGTTGTTTTTGTTCGTTGTCGATGATTTTCGAATCGATTTGCACGTTTTACAAGTTCTATTGTGGAAGCTTTGTGCTTATACGCGTTCGACTTGTTCACTAGCCAGTGCGGGAGAGTATTTTATCAGAGGTTTTGTTCTGAATGTGGTATTTTATCGTTTATTTCCGTTTAAGGACATATATTGTCTTGATTTTAAACGTTTTGGTGCGTGTGCTAGGAGTTGTTTTAGTGAACGTCGGTATGTGTGAGTTTTGGGCATTCTGGCCTATTGGATTTTTGAAAACCTTGAGTATCTTAGAAAAATAAACTTCGAGACATACTTTTCAAATGAGTTATTTTCTTGTGGTACATCCAAGGTGCCACAATATATTTCAAAAATTTTCTACCTCGAGGACCAAAATATTTTGAGATATTTTCAACAATTTTATTTAGACCCGAGGGTCGAATATTTTGAAAGTTTTCACTAAGAGAAAGTGTCTTCATTTTTATCAAATGCGAAATGGTTCTCCAATGTCTCGATAACGATGTTTCATGTTTGTACTTTTTTGAAAGATGATACTCAAGATCAATCGGTGTTCTTCTAAATTATTTTCAAAATGAGGTTTTCGTTTTTAAAACCTATCCATTCCCGTTTGAGGGCTGGGTATGTATGTGTGACGTTCGCGTTGTCATTTTGATACTTTCTCCCGAGTATGATCGAATTGGCGGTGTGAATATTGAGTCGCTTTCCACACATTGGTTGTGCTAGCCCCTGTGAGAGGCGGAATGTTGGTATTGAATGTTGTCGCCTCGTGGCGATTTCTGCGTTGTCGGGGATGTGCGAGCTGTTAGAGCTTGGTATGGTATGACCGTGTGCATCGGTGATCGTTCCGTTATGTGTCGATTGTTTAATGTCTTGTTACCTTGCCCCCGTTTTGTGAATTTCGTGGACGAGGTCGGAGGTAATGCCCGTACTATTTTGACTTCGTGTTTTCTCTTCCCGATCTATCGATTCGCTCATGTTCGTTGGTACTTTATGAACTTGTTCGGTATTTCGTTTCATCGTCCGAGCAATTTGTGATCTTGTTGTGGGCCGATCGGTTATCGGTGTGACTTTTTCGAGTTCGGTTCGATACTTGAGAACTTTGTTCGCGAGTAACATCCTTTCTTTCTACTAGTCCTTTTATTCGAAGGGATCGGATTTTGAACTTCTGTATTTTCTACTTTGTCGACTCATTTATGTTCGTTGACATTTCTGAGCTTGTCCTGCCCTTGTTTTCGTTTATCGAACGAGTGTGATATCATTTCGGAATAACTTATTTGTCGTTGTGACTTTTCAATCGCTATTCCCTTTCCTGTGGATCTTATGGGAATGCATGTCTTGTAGTTCTCACCAGATCATCCTGGGAGTTATTGTTGAACTTTATTGTTCTTCGTGATTCGAACATGATTCTTCGATTTTTGTTGTCTCGATCGTTTGTTTGTTCGGTTTTTGTTCTCGTTTCGTGATTGTTGAACGTTCAGGCTCCTTCGTAATTCCCTTTAGTTCGGGAAATTAGTTTCGTTTTCAATCTTCCATCCCTTAGGCGATGGGGTTCCGTGTTTGTTCAGCGGTTGACTCGCGTTTTGATTGATGTACCGTTGGGTTGATCAATCATATTGATTTTCGTTCGTTGTGTTTTGTGATTATCGGATAATTGACTTGGCTATAGTATCCGTTTGATGACGCTTGTCACTTGTCGGTTTTATTATATCCCTAACGGCGACGTTGTGTTGGTCACCGTGGAGCATGTTTACACGCCGTATATTCCTTTGCGTTGTTTGTAACATTTCGCCGTTGGGCATTAGTTACGCATTCTTGTGTGTCTCGTTGAGTTTTTCCTGGCGGAATATTTCTTCTCCCTACTTGTTTTAAGTTTCGGGACGAAACTTCTTTTAAGGAGGGTAGAATGTAATATCCGCAATTTTCGATTTCCGGTAATTCTTTTTTTTCGGTCGGAGTCCGTTTTGACGACTCGCTCATGACCGTTTCGTCATTCTGAGAATGATTAATTCTACACTTTTTGACATCCGAGTTCGTTTCGGTGTCGTTTCGTTGAGTTCTGTGCTTTTTAGCGACTTTTCCGCACTTGAGTTCGATTCTTGCGAATCTCGACCGAAACTGCCGTTTCGAGTTTCCCGCAAGTCCGTTTAACCTTGTTAGACGTGTTGTGAACTTCGGTTTGGTTATTCGATCACGTATGGTGATTTTCGGGCATTTGGGCCATTTTCGTAATTTCCCAAAGTTTGGGGTAATTACCTTCCGTTGTCGAATCTCGAGCCTTCGGGTGGTCGGAATTGTGTGTTCTACTAGCTCTTAGATTCGTCTTTGTGAGTACTTCGTAACCGTATCTTCGGTTCGTATTCAGGTTCGGGTTTCGGTGTCGTTTTGTTGAATTCAGGATTACTAAACGACTTTTCTAAGTATGAGTTCGTCTTTGTTAGATCATCATTAATCTTTGGTAACTCCAAAAAATTATAAATCTTTGCAATATTATAGAACATCGAGTTAGCTTCCCAATGGTTCAAACGGTGAGTCAATCGGAGTCCTGACGAGAGAGTTATGGTCGTTTAGTTTTGGCCGAGCACTTCCAGAGCCTTTCGGCCGATAGGGGGTCGATAGACCCTCTGCCCGGCATTCCGTATGGCTATCGGTTGGGCCTATCGGCCGATAGGCGGCCGATAGGGTCTGTGTGTTACACTATAAATGTGTGTTACGAGCGACAGCTCATTTCATTCGATTTTCCTAAGCGCCGCGAGAGAGAGGATATAGAGGGGGAGAGTTCTTCATCCGGGGGTCGATTTCCATCATTTCTTTTCGGTTGTGAGGCTCGGATAATCAATCTAACGCGTGTTCTACGGATCTTAACACTTGAATCACTCAAGGTAATATCTCTTGAAACCCTACCTTTTTGGATAATTGGGGATTTTGGGGTTTTGTCCGATTCTTTCCGTTTCGTTGATGGATTCATGATGAATATGATTATTCTTGTTGGTATTCTTAGTTTCCCTACGGATTCATGGTATATTTCGTGATTTTTTTACGGAACCGGGAGGGTTTGGTTGTGGTCCGCCCTCGTTGTTATTTTTGTGCGAATATACATGAATCGTAGGCGGGTTTCCGGGTGTATTCCATTTCCGTAATCGTTTAGAAGTGGTTGTGATTGTGCTATTCGAATCGTTAGGTTCATTTCCGCCGGTTCCTTGCGGTCGTGTTCAACTCTTCCGTTCCGTTCGTGTCATCGTCTAATTATTCGAGGCAAGTACCTTGCCCATACTTTTCTCGTTTTATGTATATGATGATCGGTGGTCGTCTTGATGCGTTTGTTTGGTTATTTGAAATGAAGTTTCAAAAGGATTTCGGTTTGGCCTCGTTAAAGGCTTTCTTTCAAAACGCGTGTGTTTTGTGAACGGTGTTTTGAGAATTGATTATGATTTGATTATTTTGAACGTCGAAGGATTTTATGATGATACTCATATTGTTTAAGTTATGGAATCGTGTATTTCCTTATTTAACCTTGTTATCGAAATTTTGAAGAGTTTGATAATGGTGTCGAGTTAATGGCCATCTCTAGTGAGTATTCTTAATGAACTTACATTCTTAGCATATTAGTGTTGCATGAGTAACGTGTGTGTGTGTATGCTCACTACGGGTTAGACTCGACGGGGTCTCGGTAGGGTTCCACGAAGCTGTGGACCGCGAGCTTTGCTTTTAACCACTACGGGTTAGATCCGACGGGGTCTCGGTAGGGGTCCACGGAGGTGTGGATCGACGGTTAATTGTGGTGCATTTTTGCAAATGTGATTTGATATTGGCATTTCCGGAAATGAGTGCTTTCGAACGGTTTTTATGATTGCATGCATTGACTAAGTGTGTAAGAGGTAAGTGTTCGTTTGGCTTACTTGGCTAGGATGGCACTGGAGTATTTTGTGGTTTGTTTTAAATCCTTTATTTGTGGATTTTGATGTTGGGATACGAACCTCCGGGTCGTTCTTGTGTACTGTGAGTTGATGAGATTTGGGGCTAAAATCCCAATGGTTTTGTAAAAGTCGTTTTACGGATTTGGGGCTAAAATCCCAATGGTTTTGTAAAAGTCGTTTTACGGATTTGGGGCTAAAATCCCAACGGTTGGTTAATGTCATTTTTCAGAAAGTAAACCTTTGGGGCGGTGACCCCTTTTGTCTTTCGGTTTTCGAAAAGTAGGATTTGATAATCCTAAATTGTATTTCTATTAAAACTCTCGATGGCATTCTAAACTGTTTTATAAATTACTTCCATTGATTTATGATATTTCGTTTTTGAAATGTTTTCTCAAACCCTTGCCTCGGGAAGTACTTTTCGTTTTGTTTGGATCTTTGAGGATCCTCGGTTATTATTATTCGTGGAATGTGAATTGTATGGCTCGTATTTGCACTTTGTATTTGCACTAGCAAAACAGTGGAGTTTTGCTAACCCCCGAGTATTCGGGGGGTGGATGTCTGTTTTTGCATTCAGGTTTTGGAGCATAACACAGGGTCGGCATGAAGGATGATGAAAGATGATCGATACTAATCACATGAGGAACCGTACATCGTGTGTTGGTTCAGTTGTACTTTATTTTCCGCTGCTGTATTGTTCCCGTTGTACGGGTGTAGTTGTATTTTGTTCCCTGCGTGGGCATGAGTTGTATGTATTTGTGGAAAGACCAAATCGGTCTACTGAGTCATTGTAGCCTCGAAGGCATTGTCGAGATGTTAAATGTCGTTACCAGCCTGGTAGATCCTTGAGGAAAGGTTCTACGGCGTGTAATATCCCTGAGCGGATTGGGGGTGTTACACAGAATGCCTGAGTCAAAGGATACAAGACTTCGTTATGTAGAACCAGCGGATGGCAGACGGAACCTTACAGAAACTAGAGATGGTAGACATTTACTGCCTATGACCAGGAATTCTAGCCAGCATATACCTGAGTTCCGGTTTGAGCAATCCCCTGATCCTTGGAAACAACACATTTTAGAATCCAGAGGAAATGGACGGGCCATTCCTGAAGCAAAAGATGTTAGGCATCATGTGCCGGACCCCAGAGCATCAAATTCCATGACAAGAATGGAGTCGGTGATTAATCCTTATTCTCCATGGACGTTGGATCGTTTAAGGCAAAGATCGCCTGTTGAGTCTTTGGCAACTTCTAGAGGTCCTGTACCACCTAAGAGAGAGGAAATAATTCAGAGAAAATTAGCAGTTGGGGCATATGATGATGTTAGGACAAGCACATATATGAATAAATATGCTTTAGAGTTTTCAAGGCCCATGCGTTCTTCACACTTGACTAAAATGGCTCCACCTATTGGACAGATGAAGCCCTTTGCACCAGTGACCTCCCCACTGCCTCTGCCTGGGAGTCTCACACAAAAGAGTTCATATGTGGTGGCTGATCAAGTTACTGTAGATAGCTTTTTGCATTCATTGGGTCTTGAAAAATATGTTATTCTTTTTAAGGCTGAAGAAGTGGATATGTATTCTTTGAAGCGCATGGCTGAGAGAGATCTGAAAGAGTTGGGAACACCTATGGGACCAAGGAAGAAAATCCTACTCTCATTGCAACCTCGACTCAAACAACAAGCATGATGGTTATAGTGCGTATGAGTTTCACGTGGTGCATTGTTGCAAATATTGTGCTTTTGGTGGAGAGTTTAGCTAACAAACTACTTGTTCATTTTGGTGAGCGTTGTTCATATATGGAAATACATTTGATAACCTTTTTGTTGCAATAGCGTAAGTTCTTGAAGTTTTTATTTATTTTATGGGAACTTGGTGTACACTTTGCCCGGAGGCATATTCCTTCACCATAACACTATGGAATAATTAAATTATTTAATTATTTTTTTTTCTTGGGAAAAAAGTAATAAATATTACATTTTTATTAATTAAATGAAAATAACAGAAAAAATAGATGTATTTAATTATGTATATTAATTTAATTATATATAAATACAACTCAATGAAAGAGGCCCCCTTTTTAAAAAGTGGTCTCTTAGGTATAATATAAGAAACCTCTTTTCGCCAAAAGTGGTTTCTTTAATCAAACCAAAGAAACCCCTTTTCAGAAAAAAGGGGTTCCTTTAATATTGTTCTTAAGTAATTTCAGAAGCAATTAAGAAACCCTTTTTTTCAAAAAGGGGTATCTTAAGTTAAGCAAACAAACCTCCTAAAAAAAGGGGTCTCTTAACCTAAGACACCGCTGAGTTAAAGACCCCCTCTAAAGGGGTTTCTTAGGCCAATTTTAGGGGGTTTCTTTTCATATTTTTGTAGTAGTGATGAGAACTAGTTCATTTCAAATTTTAAGCAAAATATGGACCAATTCATCCTTAATAGTATGAAAGGAGTAGCACAAGGAAAAATCTTGTATGATGAGGAGAAATCTGATGAAGAAGGGGAAAAAGAAATTGTTGAAAAGAAAAAGGAAGAGGAAGTTGAAAATAAATAAGAGGAGAAGGAGAAGGAACAAAAATAAGAAAAATAAGAAAAATTTGAAAAGGAGATTGAAAATGAAGAAGAGAGAAAGGAAGACGTTGAAAATAGAGAAGAGGAGGAAGAAAAGGAAGCAAAAGAAGAAGAATAAAAAGGAGAAGAAGGAAATAAATAGGGTAAAGATGATGAGGACCATGATCAGAATGCACCTGATCAGGCCTCTAGCTCACATCAGCCCACAGCAGATGATGAATCAGGGGAGCCAGATAAAACCCCATCTGATAGAGAAGCAGTTGACAGGAGAATATCATCTTAAAAATCCACTACTCGGAAGTTAGCTGCAGAGGAGAGCTCAGCAGGAAACACTGCCCATGAAAAAGCACCTGAAGTCCAACTGCCTTCAAACTTCACTGAGCTGATCAGATCAATGGTGGAAGAAACTGTTGCTAAACTCCTCGCAACTGAGGTGAAACCTGAACTGCTGTCCCTGTATGAAAATATGGACTCTCTCCTCAACAAGGAGGATCCCTCTCCACCATCTTCATCTTCAAGGACGCCTCTTGGCATGGAAGACTTCATGCAGAAGGTGGAGGAGCAGCTGGCAAAGATTCTTGATGCTGGCAAAATGGGGGAAGAGATGAGAAAAGGAGAAGAGTTGAGAACTAAGAAAAGGCAGGAGGGACTACCCTTGATCTAGGTAGGAACTTCAAGTTCCCTGAAAAGTAAGAATATAGTTGCACCATCAAAAGAACCACCAGCTAAGAAAAAGAGAACTGGCCAAGAACCAGTTGTGCCTCTGAGCTGGGAAGGAAAAGAATTGTATTATGCTGAGGAATTTATGCCAGAAAAACCTGGGAACAAATGGGGGTTTTCCAAGAAACAGTTCATAGAAAATACTATCTCTGGGAAATCTTCCAAGACCCTGAATGCACTCCTCAACAAATCTTCATTGACTTCATGGAGATCAATTATCCAAATCTGTGGGGAATTCTGAAAAAGGTTGTTGAAGAAACATTCCATGCCTATCCTTGAATCCCTGATTTCAGAACATATGATCCTCCATTTGACTTAAATGGGAAGCTGGATGATGAAGCACTTCAGAGGGAGATAAAGAATCTGTGCATAAAGAACCAATATACCTCCCCTGAAGGTCCCGAGTTTGCTTCATTAATAGTCAAGAAGAAATATGGGTTAGTTCCGGTAATGCAGAAACCCATAGGAGCAAAGCCACTGAAGTTACTCCCTCCAGCCAGAACCAGAGGAAGAGGAAGAGGGAGATAAAATTTTGTAAATTTACTTATAATTTTCAATTTACTTGTAATTTTCAGTTTACTTGTAATTTTCGTTTTACTTGTAATTTTCGTTTAAAGACTATACTGTAATCTGTAATACTAAAAGCTTATAATAGTCAATTTGAATGACAACCACTAGTTTTATCAAAAAGACTAAGTTTGATTGTGTTTTGCACTTTACTTTTATTATATGCAGACTTGCTTACATTTGAACATTAAGTTTTCCCATCATCAAAATAGGCGGAATTTATTAGGAATCATATTTTAAATTTTGATGATGTCATCCCTGTATTCATGATTATTTCAAATGTATGTACTTGGCATTGTAAAGAAGAACCTAATGAGCAGGGCCGGCCCTGGTATCGGGCGAAGTGGGCGACCGCCCATGTAACACCCCCAATCCACTCAGGGATATTACACACCGTAGACCCTCTCCTCGAAGATCTACCAGGCTGGTAACAACATTTAACATCTCGAAAATGCCTTCAAGGCTAAATGACTCAGTAGACCAATTTGGTCTTTCAATAAAAATATACAACTCAATTACAACATATACCCACGCAGGGGTCAAAATACAATAAACTCCCGTACAACGGGGAAAAGATACTGCAGCGGAAAAGAAAATACAACTAGACCAATACGACATCAACGGATCCTCGTGTGATTAGTATCGTTCATCTTTCATCATCCTTCGTGCCGACCCTGTGTTATGCTCCAAAACCTGAATGCAAAAATAGACATCCACCCCCCGAATACTCGGGGGTTAGCAAAACTCCACTGTTTTGCTAGTGCAAATACAAAGTGCAAATACGAGCCATACAATTCACATTCCACGAATAACAATAACCAGGAATCCTCAAAGATCCAAATGAAACGAAAAGTACTTCTCGAGGCAAGGGTTTGAGATAACCTTTAAAAATCGAAATACCATGAATCAATGGAAATAATTTATAAACGGTTTAGAATGCCATCGAGAGTTTTAATAGAAAACCATTTAGGATTATCAAATCCTACTTTTCAAAATCCAAAGACAAAAGGGGTCACCGCCCCAAAGGTTTACTTTCCGTAAAATAACCTTTACCAAACCGTTGGGATTTTAGTCCCAAATCCGTAAAATGACTTTTACAAAACCATTGGGATTTTAGCCCCAAATCTCATCAACTCACAGTACAAAGAACGACCACAAGGTTCGTCTCCCAACATCAAAATCCACAAATAAAGGATTTAAAACAAACAACAAAATACTCTAGAGCCATCCTAGCCAAGTAGGCCAAACGAACAACTTACCTCTTACACACTTAGTCAATGCATGCAATCATGAAAACCATTCGAAAGCACTCATTTCCTAAATGCCATAATCAAATCACATTTGCAAAATGCACCACAATTAACCGTGGATCCACCCCTCCGTGGACCCCTACCGAGACCCCGTCGGATCTAACCCATAGTGGTTAAAAGCAAGCTCGCGGATCCACCCCTCCGTGGACCCCTACCGAGACCCCGTCGGATCTAACCCATAGTGAGCATACACACACACACGTTACTCATGCAATACTAATATGCTAAGAATGTAAGTTCATTAAGAATACTCACTAGAGATGGCCATTAACTCGACACCATTATCAAACTCTTCAAAACACAATAACAAGATTAAATACGGAATACACGATTCCATAACTTTAAACAATAGGAGTATCATCATCAAATCCTTCAACGTTCAAAATAATCAAATCATAATCAATTCCCAAAACACGCCGTTCACAAAACGCACACGCATTTGAAAGAAAGCCTTTAACGAGGCCAAACCGAAATCTTTGAAACTTCATTTCAAACAACCAAACAAACACACCAAGACGATCACCGATCATCATATCTATAAAATAAGAAAAGTATGGGAAAGGTACTTGCCTCGATATCACGAGCAATGGAAAAGTGAACGGATACCGCCGGGTAGCCCTCAAATTCCCGAACACTATCTAGAACGCGATAGCACCGAAATTACTATGGGAAAACACCACATGAATCATCAATCACCAACGGAATTCAACATTGGAATCATCGAGCACCTATAATCCTCCGTAAGGAATAATAAAACATGATTACGACGAGAATCAAGGCCGAAAATAATGGAAATCCCAACAAACTATCAAAGGGAACTCATTCGAACATTTAATCGAACATTAAATGTTCAAGACCCTTCAAGAACAAAGAAATCACCCATCGGGTTGAACGAACCAAAGATACGAGTATCCAGTCCGTAGAACAAGTTCAAAACAACATTTATACAACAATTAATTGATTAAAAATGGATTGGAATCGAAATCAAAAAGGAAAATCCCCAAATCTACAAAAACAAGGGTTCAAGCCAAAAATACCTTGATTTGGATGAAGGATTCAAGTAGAGGCCGAAAATCTACAACAAGACTTGAGGTGTATGATCTCTACAAGTTTGGGAGCACTCAAATCGCCCAAAAATCGCCCACAAATCGCCCTAGATGGAAGGAGGAAGAAGAGAGGAGAAAAATGAAGTTTTCTCCTCGAAAATCTGCTAAAAAACGCAGAAAAAGCCCGTGTGCCGCGGCACAGGACAAGTGTGCCGCGGCCCAGGGCCACCAAAAACGCCCAGGAATCAGCTTAGTGGCGCGGCACACCCGAAGAGTGCCGCGGCACACGGTACAGCCCCCTTCAACACCAGAAAGGCACATCGTGCAGTCTTGGCTATTTCGACCATAACTCCTTCGTCTGGACTCCGATTGACTCACCGTTTGAACCATTGAAAAGCAAACTTGATGCTCTATAAAGTTGCAAAGATTCAGAATTTTTGGAGTTTCCAAGAATTAATGGTGACTTTACAAAGTCGAACTCCCACGTGAAAAAGTCGACTAAGGACACGGAACTCAACAAAACGACACCGAAACGAACTCGGATGACAAAAAGTGCAGAATTAATCATTCTCGGAATGACGAAACGGTCAGGAGCGAGTCGTCAAAACGAACTTCCGCTGAAAAAAGAAAATTACCGAAATTCGAAATTGCGGATATTACAGCCCAGGGCATAAAAAATATAGGGGCATGAGATTTAGGTTCATGTTTAATGAAGGAAAAAAAAAAGCAGTGCAGAAGAACGCAAAAAACACAGATAGAAGCAGTAAGGAAGAAGAAGAAAAAAAGAAAAGAAAAAGATATACTTTGTGTGTGATATTGGTAGGTCGTAGATTGCTACGGTTTATGATTATTTATCCAGTTTTTTTATCCAGCCTCTAGGGTAGGTTAATAGATTTTAGTCATTTTCTTTACTTTACAAAAAAATACAGTTACATGTTCCTACTATGTGGTTGACTTTTAGCAATATACTTTGTACATTATGTTTTTTAATTGGAAACTTGTGTGAGTTATATTTATCTAGAAGAAAGTGAATTATATGAACTCTTTTTATAAACGAATTTCAATTGGTTTTAGGCTGTAATATTTTTGTTGTTTTATTTACACTTCCATTCAAAGTTTTTATTTCAAGCGAGTATAATCAACTATCATGCAAATTCATAGTTACTGCATTTTATTACTGTTTTTTGTCTTATTAACAAATAATACTGACAAAACGAAGAGCTTTAACCAAATAAATGAACAACTAAGAGCACAAGATGCAATGGCAAGTGTGCCTCGCCAATCCGAGGTGGCCCTCGGCACTGCACCGGCCCACCACCTTGCCAAGTGATTCACCAATTATTTGGCGTTCGCCAAATGAGAAAAAGTGTTTAATTTTTTGCTGGGTTTGTGTTTTAATTCGGTCAGGTCTTAAAAGTGGGGTTTTGGCTTAAGTTATCATGAGTATGTTTTTTGGTATATAAGTGAGAGGTAAGTGAAAAGAACAAAAACTGAAGTGGCGTTCTGGCTTATGTTACTCCACCTTGTGCTCTAAGTAAGCCAGATAGTCACGAAGCGAAACAAACATTGACAAAACAAGCTACTCACGAAGGGAAACAAAGCTTATAAGGGGCATATTTTAGTTGGCTCGCCCAGGGCATCCGAAAACTCAGGACCGGCCCTGCTAATGAGTATCTTCTATAGGCCTTAAAAAGATTAAGCTAAGTGTTGATCATATTAATCATATAGAAATTTGGCTAAGTATAGAACTGACAAGATATCAGGCGAGATACTATCAGGTAAGTTTTGGTCAACACAAAATATCAGAGAGGTTTGACCAACATAAGTATCAGGCGAGTTTTGGTCAAAAATATTAGAGAGGTTTGACCAACATAAGTCTCAGGCGAGATATTTTCAGACGAGTTCTGTTCAACACAACATATCAAAGAAGTTTGACCACATGCAAGTTTATTATCAGCCGCGCTTTCAGACAGAGAAAATATCAGACAAGTTCTTACTCTAACTGGAAGCAGGCGAGTTTTCAGTCAAACAGTAATATCAACTGAGGGTTGACCACAGGCGAGTTTTTATCCGTCGAGGTTTACGGTCAAAGTAAATATCATAGGAGGTTGACCAAACCAGTACTGCAGCCAAGTATGTGTATCTGCATAGCAACTCAGTCCACGTCAGCAAGCGTTGAAAAGTCAACAAAAATAGCAAGACACATGCGGACGTAAAAGCCAAGAGACAAAGTGATTGATTCCCGAAAGTTAAGGAATATTTTATTCCTAGATATTCGTGCCCAGAAGACTTTCCAATTATACTAATCAACAAAAGCGGCGCAACGGGACAATACATCTTCAAACGGTCAGATATGATGAAAGAGACAAAGCCTTGCAAAGAGATGAAAAGAAAAACAATGAAGTTCACTCTCCAACGGACATGATTGTTACAAGAGATGCAACACTTATAAAGAAGCTAAAGAATCGTACTATAAATATCTGAAGACAGATTGAGCAGAAGCACGATGCAAAAAATATTTACAAGCGAACAAAGAAATCAAAGCAATCAAAGCAAATCTATAGCATCGTGAAGAGCTAGTTTCAAAAGTCATATTCAGAGAAGCTCCTGTTGGAATATAAAACGCAGCGGAAGCAAGTTGGTGGGAATAATTTAATAAAAGGTTTTATAAACTAACCAACAGAAAAACCGGATCTATTTAGGCTTGTCAACTAATTAATTAAACAGATTAATAAACAATTAAATAAATATATTTATGCATGGGAGTCGGTAATTTTTACCTTTGACGCGAAGTGGTAGAAAATCCCTTTTTGATCGATTTATGTCCTCTTCGTGTTCCTCTCCAATCTTCTTGTATTTCTACCTCAAGATCTTCTAGAGTATATCCCGCCTACGTCCGGATGTCGTGTGGGCAACAATCTACCGGACTAAACTTGGACAACTGGAGTTCGGCCGAAATCTCTTCTCAAGAAACTTACGATTTTTATTCTCTCTATTTTTCTTGAATATTTTGAGTATTTTAGAAAAATATTGTGTTAACCAAATTGTGGAATCCAAGACACAAGACAAGATCCACAATTAAACACGCAATGGAAAAATCAATTTTCTTGGGCAATTGGAAGTGGAAAAATCGGCCAACACCAATATCTTATTTATAGGTGTTTTGGGCCACTCTAGAGACCTTAAGGAGGATATGGTAAGGACTCCCAATAGATGTCTTCTTTCCAATATTAGGACTCTTCCTAATATTAAGACTCTATTAATATCAACTTAGTCCACTAATAAGTTAATATTGCACTTCCTACTAAAATCCCATATTACGAAATTTGGCTCCTTTTTGAATTAATTATCTCCCATGTTTAAGATATTCCATGTCCATTAATTAATTTAAGCTACTGACAGCTTTTAATTAATTAATATATTATACATGAGTATACCACTCGACCTTTATTATTATATCGGAAAATTAATACCACCTGCAGGGTTTAATATAATAATCGTTTCGAGTGCCTCAAGGGACATGATCAACCCGAGTGGTTGGGACACGATTTCTAGCTATAATATTAATTATCATATAAATAATAATATTGCCCAAAATATCGAGTATATTGAGTCAATCATTGTGGCTCTCACTCATGATAAATCAAAGCAATAAATATTAAATAAATATAATTAAATATTAATCACTAGAATTAAGAAATAATAATTATCCGAGATGTACGTTCTTCTTATAGTAAGTACAGAAGAATCTATCTCACCTCGATCATGTTAAATGTATAACCAATACACTAATATATGCTAATGGTCAAGACCAATCAATCTCAAGCATATACTACAACCTCTCACATAATTGTCTAATGTTATATAGGTTGTGAACTAAATATTACTCCCTCTGTCCGCCACCCATGTGCAACAATTTCCTTTTTCATCCGTCTGCAACCTATGTGCATTGTTTATTTTTGGCAATTTTTTACCCTTTCACAACACAAGTGGGTCTATTTACTCCACTCACAACACATCCTACCAACTAAGTCAACTCAAATATTAAAACACGTGCCGGCCAAAAGAGTGCATATGGATGGTGGATGGAGGGAGTACTATATATGGAACCGATAATGTGATCTTCTGTGTGACACGACACACCACATTATCTACAATATAAAGTAATTTAGACTACATTTTCATAACCATAGCGTGAATAAATATGCAAAATATGTGATAAATGAATTAAATATTCTCATAGATAAAGACCGGGAAATTAGGTAATACAAGCATAAAGTATGCTTTGACGTATACAACCCTAACAATCTCCCACTTATACTCAAAGCATGCTTTTGAAGTATACAATCTAGACTATGTCTATCTATCTCCCACTTATACTCAAAGCAATGCTGCCATATATCTCAACCTCATTCCTTCCACATGCCCTTCAAATGACTTCGAGGGCAACCCTTTCGTGAAAGGATCAGCTTGGTTGTCTTTAGATGCTATCTTGGAGACAATAATCTTCCTTCTCTTCACAAAATCTCGAATGATATGATATTTGCGCTTGATATGTTTTCTTGCTTTGTGGGCCCGTGGTTCCTTCGAATTTGCAACAACACCGTTATTATCACAATAAAGCGTAATACTCCTGGGCAAATCAGGAATCACACCCAAATCCTTTAGGAAGTACTTGAGCCATACCGCCTCTTTATCTGCCTCTGAGGCTGCTACATACTCGTCTTTCATGGTAGAGTCCGCTATGCATTTCTGCTTCACACTCCTCCAACTGATGGCTCCACCTCCCAAAGTGAAAACATATCCGGAAGTTGATTTCCACTTTTCTTTGTCCGCACTGAAATCCGAGTCAGTGTAACCCAAAGGACAAAGTGTATCTGATTTATATACAAGCATATGCTCCCTAATCCTTCTCAGGTACTTGAGTATATGCTTGACATCAATCCAATGTCCCAGTCCTGGGTTCGACTGATATCTCACCACTATGCCTACAGCATGACAGATATCAGGCCTAGTGCAAAGCATAGCATACATGAGGCTTCCCACTGCCGAAGCATAAGGGACCAGCTTCATGTCATCTATATCCTTCTATGTCTTAGGACACATAGCCTTAGATAGCTGAATTCCATGTCTGTAAGGTAAGAAACCTTTCTTGGAATTATCCATGCTGAACCGCTTTAGCACCGTATCGATATAGGATGCCTGAGATAAGCACAACATCATTTTCTTGCGATCTCGAAAGATCTTAATACCAAGGATGTGCCCAGCTTCTCCCAAATCTTTCATATTGAACTGCTCAGAAAGCCATACCCTTACGTCTGATAATATCTTTACATTGTTTCCATTTAGAAGTATATCATCTACGTACAGTACAAGAAACACCAGCACGTTTCCACTGCACTTTTTGTATACACAAACCTCACTGGGACACTGTTCAAAACCATACGATTAAATGACTTCATCAAATCGCATGTTCCAAGACCTTGATGCTTGCTTGAGACCATAAATGGTTCTCTTGAGTTTGCACACTAAGTGCTCCTCTCCTTCAGCAATGAATCCTTCAGGTTGGCGCATGTAGATTTACTTATCAAGGCTCCCGTTCAAGAACGCAGTATTGACATCCATCTGCCAAATCTCCATATCCAAATGCGCAGCTAAAGCTAAGAGAATTTGGATCGATTTAAGCTTGGCTACCGAAGAGAAGGTCTCATCGTAGTCAATGCCCTCCTTCTGAGTGTAACCTTTCGCAACAAGCCTTGCTTTGAAGGTTTCAACCTTACCTTTTGATCCTCTCTTACACTTGTTTACCCACTTACTTCCAATGGGTTTTACCCCATTGGGTATCTCTACTATCTCCCACACTTGATTAGAATCCATAGATCCCATTTCGGATTCCACTGCTGTTTTCCAGGATTCAGCGTCCTTGTCTTGAACTGCCTATTTGTATGTACATGGATCCGTTTCATCCTGGTCCGGGGAGTGGTCCGAAGACGCTCCCACGCCGATGAAATGTTCAGGTTGACGAACAACCCTCCCACTACGATGAGGCGTGTCCTTAGTTTGTGTATCCACAATAGTGTCGATACGTGGTACACTAGGTATTTGCACAATTGGTATTGTCGAAATCTCGCCCCTAAGTTCTTCTAGAATGACCTCACTCCTAGGCTTGTGGCTTATCACATAGTCCTCCTCTAAGAACCGGGCATTGGTGCTAACAATGACCTTCTGGTCTTTAGGACTGTATAATAAGCCACCCTTCGTTCCCTTCGGATATCCTATAAACACTCGTACTTCTGTATGAGATGCCAACTTATCAGCTTCTTTATTCAGCACGTGTGCTGGTGAACCCCAAATCCGAACATGTCCTAGACTGGGCTTACACCCATTCCATAGTTCTGTGGGTGTTTTTGGAGCTGATTTAGAAGGCACCAAGTTTACAATGTACGCCGCTGTTTCCAAGGCGTATCCCCAAAATGAAATAGGCAAATTAGAATAACTCATCATTGACCTAACCATCTCTAATAAAGTATGATTCCTTCGTTCAGCAACACCATTTTGTTGTGGTGTACCAGGCGCTGTGAACTGGGAAGTAATCCCCTCATGTGCCAAGAAATCCAAAAACTCTCCACTGAGGTATTCGCCACCACGATCAGATTGTAGTGACTTGATACTCTGTCCATGACGCTTCTCCGTTTCAGCCGTGAATTCTTTGAACTTATCAGAAGATTCAGACTTATGTCGCATCAAATAGATGTATCCATATCTCGAATAATCATCTATAAACATGATGAAGTATTCGAAACCACCCTTAGCCTAGATGTTCATTGGACCACATACATCGGTATGAACCAATTCCAACACATTTTGTGCACAGTTTCCTTTGCTTTGAAAAGCCCTTTTAGTCATTTTACCTTCTAGATATGATTCACAGGTTAGAAATGACTCAACTTGGAGCAAATCCAATGGGCCATCACTCACCAATCTTTGAATCCTTCTAAGGTTAATATGATCCAACCGTAAATGCCACAAATATGTTGGATTTATGCTCGAATGCTCTTTTATTTTATTAGGATTAGTCAAAGAATTAAGTGATTTATAAGTATGCAAGGGATCTGGTGTAGCACTAACACTATAAGTACTCGTGCAAACATATTCACCGTTTCTTTTAATAATTGCATTATCTTCAAAAGAAACTGAATATCCATCACGACGCAATTTAGAAACTTAAATCAAATTCATTCTAATATCGGGTACCAATAATACATTATTAAGAACTAAAATCCTATCATCAATTTTTAGTTGCACGACTCCCACTGCAACAGCCTTCAGCCTGGAATAGTCGCCCCAGCTTATTGTAATCTCATCCGCACTAAGTACCTTGGTTACTTGGAACCCCTGCGAGTCATAACAAACATGATCAGTGGATCCCGAATCCACTATCCACAAAGTGATGAAACAGGCAGCCAAACATGTTTTGACTACTAGTGCATGAGACGTACCTTTCTTAGGGTAGTCGCTCTTGAAATGCCCTTTCAGACCGCAATTGAAGCACTTGCCCTTTGGCCTTTTGTTCGCTTCCGGCTGAGGAGCCTTTGACTGAGGAGCCTTGACTTTAGCTTTGTAGGTTGCCACTTGCTTCTGGCCAACCTGCTTTTTCTTCTTTCCCCATTTGGGTTTTGAAGAAGCAGCACTGGTTGTCGCAAGAATTTAATGATAACCTTGTTTGAAGAGACCTTCGGCAGACTGAAGCTCTGTCAGAAGTTCCGCCAATGTGTAAGTCCTACGATTCATATTGTAGTTGAGGAGGAACTACTCAAAGCTTGTTGGTAAACTGCCCAAGATAATATCGACCTGCGACTCCGCATCGATAGTGGCCCCCAGTATGCTCAGTTCGTTCAAATGAGACATCATTTTAAGAACGTGATCCCTTACTTGGGTCCCTTCAGACATTTGGGTTGTCATCAAAACCCTCATCGCATTTTGCCTAGTCGCCCGGTTCTGATGACCAAACATCTCAGTGAGATTTTTCATCATTTCCGCAGCCGAGCCCATCGTCTGATGCTGATGCTGATGCTGCAATACATTTGTCAATGAAGCTAAAATGTAACAGCGAGCCATGTCATCAGACTTTTTCCATTTCCGGAATTCAGCCAACTCTTCAGGAGTGGCATCCGGTTCTGGTTCCAAAGGGCTCTCCTCAGTTAAAACAAATTTATGTCCCTCGGCAGTCAAGACAATATCAAGATTTCTTTTCCAGTCGGCAAAGTTAGTGCCATCAAGTTTGTTTTCTTTGAGAATAACAGCTAGTGGATTGAAAGACATCTGAGAATAAAATTAAAAACACCATTCATCACATAATTCGACGCATAATATATTGAAAAACCTTAAAACAATATATATGCAATCAACCAACACCTTGAAAAACTGCACATGCAAGCCACGATAGTGTGTACGTTTACATATACATTTTCATGTAGATTTTAACGTCTTTAATTTTACTATCTAGCCAAGGCACATTTTGACAAGTAAAATTAATAGTTGGTTTCTCTTGGCCATGTATTTAATTAACATAGACTCCGATGAGGAGCTTATTAGTTAATACACCTAAGTGAACACCATAATTTAATAAACCTTAGAATATTATTTAATGATAATAGTCCTACAGATGGAGAGGTCCTATCATAAAAAATAATATTCACCTTTTTGTTATCAAATTTGAAGTTTAAAACCAGTGAGCCAATAATTAGCACATCCGATGTGGAGGAAGACTCTAATGTCAACGCGCATGCTAATTATTTCACAATTTAAACTAATTATGGAGGCCAATTTGATTTTGAAAAATCAATTTAAAATCACTTAGTTATTTTAAAAAATTAAGGTTTTTAATTTTCTCGTCCTAACATGCAAGGAAACATATCACGCATACATCCATACATCCCATACATCAAAATAATAAAAACCAACAAATAAGAAAAAATTGGATAATTAAATCCAATTATCATGGTTTTTATTCCTCGTTTTGAATAACGAGAAAATCTTCGACTCGTTTGCTCCCACCGCTTCAAGCATCTCACAGAAAAACGAATCGAACGACCCGAACTGGACAACTTGACCATCATTGCCCGCTCGACTCACCCAGCCGCTCGACCACGGCCGACCAGCTGTGCACACTGACTGGCCGCCCGAATCGCCTCTAAATCGCCCAACTGCCGCCTGCCGCCTGACTTGCTGCTTGTCCGATCGCTAAGCCGCCAATTGCCGAGTGCAAGAGTTACGACCGAAAGTAGGCGCTGGCCGAGCGCTGATCGGCTCCTTGCTGGTCTCGGTTGGTTCGTCCGATCGGGACTCCTCTTCGCGCTGGATGTTGCGATATTTCGTTAACGCAAGTGCACGTTATCGTTTACAAGTAATAAGTGATGAGTGAGTATCGTTCCCACGAGGACTGAATCACTAAGTACCGATTTTTATGTATTCTAATTTTATTTGAACGGTCGAAATTTGGGTTGCAATTAATAACTAAATAAAATCAATAAAAGAACTGACAGTAAAAACGATCGCTTGAAGAAAGAAAATCAAATAATGAATAAGTCTAGGATTCTGAATCCACCTTGGTTTATCCGAATTTACTCTCGATTATCTGAAGTTAATGATTTCCCCAATTTATTGAAGGTGAAGATTGCTAAAATACTCTACCGCCTCTCCCGAGATAAATAGATTTTTTTAAAGGCGAATAACGCACTCTATCCCTAGGTGAATTAATTCGTCAATAGGCAAAAAGCACAAAATCTCCAAAAGGCCACGTAGTGTAACACCCCGAGATATTCGGAATAATTACAGCGCCGTAAACCCTTTAGGTAAGGATTTACAAGGCTAATTTTTAAAAGGAGTGTAAATATAAACCAATCGTACAACTGAAATTCAAATACAGATTTGATTCAACCGATCAAATGAGTTAACTTATACAACCATATCGAAAAGACATTATTGAAACAGACGTACTCGAGTACTAAATAGACCAAGAGGATAAATCACAATAACTATAAACATCAACCACATCACTGAGCCATTTCATCGTCCTGTCGGTACTGTGGTTGCTTCCCCGCTCCTCGGCTACCTGAACATCAAAACAATGTCCACCCCCGAAGGGGTTAGCAAAACAATGCTAGTACAAGTATCGTAATACATAAATCATCAATGCATCACAAAACATGCAAAACGGACTTCCGTCACTGGAATCCAACGATGCGAATTCTCAAGATTCCATCAACACAGTACAGGGTAATCCAGCGATCCAGCGCCCTTGGTATAGATCCCCATGATGATCCCGTCGGACCAACGCATGGTGGAAAACCCGTCAGCCGATCCGGCTTCTCAAGATAGATCCCCATGATGATCCCGTCGGACCAACGCATGGTGGACATTCGATCCAGCGCCCTCAGCATAGATCCTCATGATCCCCTCGGATCATTTATACCATAAATCAATCAACTATGCATACATATATGCATTTCAATATGTTCATCAATACGAACAAATAACAACGAATACCACGAAAAATTTCAGAAATACATCTCATATTCAACAACATGAACAAAACCACAAGCATGATCAAAGTTTCAATATAAATCGAACTCGACATACGATACTTGCCTCGAAAATGGCAAGAACGAAACACTTCAATGATCTCAACACACTCGAAGGCCGCCTCCTTTGATCAACGTAACAAGCTCGAACCTTAACACAAGGAATGATATACAAATCATCTCAAGTCGAACGATGGCCTAACAATTCGGTCTACGGCCCAAAAGCTCAAAATAAACAATCTGCCTGGACTGCTTAGCGTGCGCTACGTACTCTACGTAACGTGCGCTAAGCCTACCTGTTAGCGTACTCTATCGTATAAGCCTAGCGTACGCTAGCCACGGACTGACAGTTTGACTCGGCTGATCTCATAACGTACGTTACGTACGTATCGTACGTTAACTTAACCCCGATAGCGCACGTTAACTTACATATGTTACCGTGCGCTAATCTTGCATGGCAGAATACTGCTAACAGAAAACTGGGTTGAATGGTGATGAACTCAAGAATTCTATGGTGATAATACAAGTCATCCTCAAGCATATCATGCTAATAAGGTTTGTGGAAGTTCTATGATTATGAGATACAAATATACGGATAATCATCTCAACATCATAATTCATCTTAGATCTTCAAGAAATATTCTAAGTTCCGTTCGTCCTACGTTCCAAAACGCATGATTCCAATGTGTAAAACGTAACAATCTAGGTAATATCTGTTTACTGATCATAAATCGATTTGAAAATGCTTAGGAGTCCAAATACTAAGATGGTTCAAAGGTTCATACGATATGTAGTGCCGATACGTCAAAAGTATCCTTCTAACATGTGATGACTGATTATAAACGAAATAACTGGCTATCAAAACATGATCAAACGTCCTTAAGAACATTACTAACATCGGTGAAGAATCACCTACCTCAAAGTAGTGAAGAACACGGAGGAAATCGAAGCAATCCAACACCGAAAGCTTGAACACCAATCTCCAATGATATACGATCTTCAATCACGAGCTAGGATGTTGATATGAAGTGTATAGGATGAAGTAAGTTATGTTCTAAGTGTAAGAATTCGGGTATGGGAGAAGAAAGAACTGAAATTACGAATAGGATGTTGTCCTATTTATAAGAAATGGCTATTAGCGCGCGCTAGTCCCTGCTCGTAGCGTGCGCTAACGGCTCACTGACTCAACTGCATTCAGCACTTAGCGTGCGCTATGCACATACCTGTAGCGTGCGCTAAGGCGTTGACTCGGCTTTTCCCGAAAGCCGTCCAGGTTCATCCCGACACAATCCGACAAGGGTCCCCCGGCCAGATCTCACCTACCGCACGTCCCAATCAAATTGACCACGCATAGCGTGCGCTAATGTTTCTTTGTAGCGTGCGCTATAAATCCATGTTAGCGTACGCTACACATATCCGATAGCGTGCGCTACATGCGCAGAATTACAATCTTTAAATCACATGCACGAAATCATACGCTCGACAACATCGGATTATGAAATACGGAGAATAATACTCAGACAAAAGTACAATAATTACAATATCACAAGTTCCAAATACATATCAGAAATCTCGGGTATTACATCCTTCCTCCCTAAAAAGAAGTTTCATCCCGAAACTTAAGATGAAAACAACTCTGGATATCTAGCCTTCATACTGTCCTCCGTTTCCCAAGTGGCCTCTTCGACTCCGTGTCGTGACCATTGTACTTTAACCAAGTGTATTGGTTTATTCCTCAATTGTTTGATCCGGATCTCAAGTATCTTGATTGGTCTCTCTTCGAAGGTGCCATCATTAGCTATCTCGATCTCGTCGAAATCAATGACGTGGCTGGGGTCTGGTACATACTTCTGAAATTGGGATACGTGAAACACATTGTGAACGTGACTCAGCGATGGCGGTAAGGCCAACCTGTATGCTAAATCTCCAACCCTCTCGAGGTTCTCGAATGGTCCGATATATCTAGGACTAAGCTTGCCTCTCCTCCCAAAACGGAAAATCTCTCGAGTAGGAGACACCTTCAATAGCACATGGTCCCCAGTGTTGAACTCTAGAGGACGACGACGTACGTCTGCATAAGACTTCTGTCGACTCTGGGCAGTCATCAGTCTTTCTCGAATCAAAGCTATCTTCTCTTGAGTTTGAATTATCAATTCTGGTTCTGTTCCGATCAAATCCGAAGAATCATCCCAACACAGGGGTGATCGGCATCTTCTCCCGTACAAAGCTTCAAATGGTGCCATTTTGATAGAAGCATCCAACTATTATTATAAGTGAATTCAATCAAGGGCAAGTGAACTTCCCAATCAGTTGACCAATCTAATGCACAAGCTCTAAGCATGTCTTCTACTGTTTGTATAGTCCTTTCGGACTGACCGTCCGTTTGGGGATGATAAGCCGTGCTAAAGTTGAGCTCAGTCCCCAAAGCCCTGTGAACTGCTTTCCAGAAGTGCGACACGAAGCGACCATCTCGATCCGAAATAATGGTCTTCGGCGTCCTATGCAATCTGACTATCTCCGCAATAAATACTCGCGCCAATCTCTCGGGTCCCCATGTATCTTTAATTCCTAGGAAATGAGCCGACTTGGTTAGTCGATCAACTACAACCCAAATCATGTTCGTTCCCGCTCTAGTCCTTGGCATACTGGTGATGAAATCCATCGAGATGTCCTCCCACTTCCATTCAGGGATTGGAAGCGGCTTTAACATTCCGGCAGGTCGCTGATGTTCAATCTTAACCCGCTGACAAGTCAAGCACCTCGAAACATACTCTGCTACGTCCTTCTTCATATTCCCCCACCAGAAGTTTTGTTTTAAATCCTTATACATCTTACTGCTGCCCGGGTGAATAGAATAGGGCGCGTTGTGAGCTTCCTTCAGAATAGTCCGTCTCAGATCATCATCATCGGGAACGCAAAGTCGACTCTGAAATCTCAGAACTCAATCGTCTTGTAACACGAATCCTGGGGCTTTTCCTTTCTTTACTTCGTCACATAATCGAAGGATCAGAGAATCGTTCGACTGCTTAGACTTGATCTCCTCGACTAGTGATGAAGTCAGTTCCATCACATAAAGTTGCCCTTGGATTCCTGGTGCCCATACTTCAATCCCCTCGCGGATCAGTTCTCGTTGAATACTGGTTTGGGACGTAAGTGCTTCCAACACTCGAAGAGAAACAGGTTTACGGCTCAATGCATCGGCTACTACGTTTGCTTTCCCCGGATGATAGAGAATCTCCAAGTCGTAATCCTTGATCAATTCCAGCCACCTTCTCTGCCTCATGTTTAATTCTTTCTGACTGAAAATGTACTTGAGGCTCTTATGATCGGTAAAGATCTGACAATGAGTGCTGTACAAATAATGTCTCCAAATTTTCAATGCAAAGACCACAGCTGCTAACTCCAGATCATGAGTCGGGTAGTTAACCTCGTATGGTTTCAACTGCCGAGAAGCATAGGCAATCACCTTATCTCTTTGCATCAACACACATCCCAGACCCTGATTTGAAGCGTCGCTGTACACCATGAACCCATCAGTTCCATCTGGTAATGCTAATATAGGTGCTGTCGTTAGTCTCTTCTTAAGCTCATCAAAACCAGCCTGGCATTTCTCGTCCCACTTAAACTTTTGAGTTTTCTGTAACAGTTGAGTGAGCGGACGAGAGATCTTGGAAAATCCCTCTACAAAGCGGCGATAATATCCAGCAAGTCCTAAGAAACTCCGGACTTCTTTCACATTATTAGGAGCTTCCCATTCCAAGATTGCTTCGACTTTCTTCGGGTCCACCTTAACTCCGTCAGCTGATATCACATGCCCAAGGAAAGTTACTTCCTTAAGCCAGAACTCGCATTTTGAAAGCTTTGCATACAGCTGTTCCTTCCTCAAAGTGCTCAAAACCACATGCAAATGTTCGGCATGCTCCTCTGCGTCCCTTGAATATATCAAGATGTCATCAATGAAGACGACCACAAATTTATCCAAGTATTCCAAGAATACCCGATTCATCAATTGCATGAACACCACAGGAGCATTGGTAAGTCCAAACGGCATCACTACGAATTCATAATGCCCGTACCGGGACCTGAAAGCAGACTTTGGTATATACGATTCCTTAATTCTCAACTGGTGGTATCCTGATCGCAAGTCAATCTTCGAGAATACCCTCGCCCCTTGAAGTTGATCAAACAAGTCGTCGATCCGAGGTATAGGGTACTTATTCTTGATCGTCATCTTATTGAGCTCCCTGAAATCAATACACAGTCGGAGGGATCCGTCTTTCTTCCGGACAAAGAGAACGGGCGCTCCCCAAGGAGAAACGCTAGGTTGAATATATCCCTTCTGTAACAATTCCTCCAGTTGCTTCTTGAGTTCATACATCTCGGTTGGCGCCATGCGGTATGGTGCTCTGGAAATAGGAGCTGCTCCAGGCTCTAATTCGATAGTGAACTCCCCTTCTCTCTGCGGAGGTAACCCAGGTAGTTCGTCCGGAAATACATCTGAGAACTCATTCACAACCGAAATAGACGAGAGCTCTACTCCTTCCTCTTTCCTCATGGCGTAGCAACAAAGTCCATGACATCCTTGCTTCAGTAATTTCACTGCTTTCATCGCTTTGATCAATTTTCCCGAGCTTCCCGGTCTCCATACTCGGAATACGTGTTCAGATCCGTCATCAGCAATGATAGAAATGACTCTCTCTCGGTAATTCAGAATGGCTCCATAACGGTTGAGCCAATCTTCTCCGAGAATTAAATCGTCACCGTAGATGTCAACTACAATAAGATTCGATGGCCAATCTCTCCCTCCTATAGATACTGGAAAATCTCTAACCTCTAGGGTTCCCACAATTCTCTCTCCACTCGGCAAACCCACAACATATGGTTCACAATCAGATAAGCACGAGATCTTTAAACGATTTACACAGTTCAATGATACAAAAGAATGTGTAGCTCCGGAATCGAATAAAACACTAACTGGTTGCAAAAGGATCTGAATCGTACCTGATGCAACAGCAGTGTTCTGATCGTCAGATGTCCTCATCTCGTACAGGCGCGGAGGAACGGACCCAGCACTGGATGCCTCTCTTTTCCCAACATTCTGCTGCGGGAAACCGCTGTGCTGCATCTGGTTTACACTAGTGTCCTTCGGAACCAGTACAGGAGTGCGAGTACTAAAAGATCGGGTCGCATTCCCACAAAATGTTGCGCGATGTCCTTCCTGTCCACTCTCGAAACAGGTCACAGCAGGCGCGAAACAATCACGTGGAACATGTCCCGCTTTGCCACAGTTATAACACTTCTTCCCTGCGTCTGAAACAGTTGGCGCTGCCCGGAACTTCTTTCCACCTCGAGAAGGATGCGGAGGTCTCCTGGATGAATGAAAAGAGGACTGACCCCTGCGAGGCCCGCTACTCTTATTCTCCGCAAAGTTTCCAGACACCTTCTGTTTCTTTGCTTCCGTCGATTTCTCTACTGCTGCCTCCTTCATATCATAGGCCAACGCCTTATCCTGATACTGTCGCAAGGTGGTACATTCAAATCCGGACATATATTGCTGAATTTCCGGCTTCATTCGCATGTCAAAATGGAAAATCCTTTCCGCCTCGGTCCTGACCAAGTGGCGCACATAAGTCAGCTGGTGATTAAAGGTCTTAATCACGTCCGTCGATGCTTCAATTTTGTGGTGAGAAAACTCCCGAACTCGGGCTTCTCTAATGGCGAGGACAATACTGCGCCTCCATCATCAATTTGAATTCCGTCCAGTCAACATTGTGCTCCTCCGGTCGAATGGCCTCCCACCAGTCGAAAGCCTCCCCGATCAGAAGATACTGGGCGACCGGAACCTTCCTATCGTTGGGACAGCTTAATCCTCGCAAAATCTTTTCTAATTCCTTGACCTGATCCCAAGAAAGCGTCTCACAGAACCGTCAAATTTCGGAGGATGCAATTTGATCACTTCGTAAGCCATTTATCTCCTCGATTATCCACGTTATCCTTTGTCCCATCGCCGTCGCATGCGATCCACAACTTGAGCAACCGGTTTATCTCGGGCAACCACATGTCAAGCACTTCCCGCACGTTAGGATCTGCATTATTATTTGCCGATCTCGCCGTCCCTAATGGGAATCCGTTCGACTAGCGGTTATTTCTGGGGTAGATACCGACTCTTCTTGTCTCGCATTTCCACATCCGCGTCCACGACCGCGTCCGCGTCCACGACCTCCTCTCAACATACTATAAACATAAATACTCAATATCTAGGGCAAACTTTCTAAAAGTACATCCATCAATGTTCACAAAACATGAATAAAATAAAACGGTAGTATTTGAGATTTAGGAACTTACAACCACGGTCCACACGACGATGCTGGCTCAGCAGTGATGTTACGAACGACCAATAATCAAATAACGTAAACTGACCCAACTAACCCGACTGCCAAGATATCCATGAATCTTAGCTCCGATACCATATTCTGTAACACCCCGAGATATTCGGAATAATTACAGCGCCGTAAACCCTTTAGGTAAGGATTTACAAGGCTAATTTTTAAAAGGAGTGTAAATATAAACCAATCGTACAACTGAAATTCAAATACAGATTTGATTCAACCGATCAAATGAGTTAACTTATACAACCATATCGAAAAGACATTATTAAAACAGACGTACTCGAGTACTAAATAGACCAAGAGGACAAATCACAATAACAATAAACATCAACCACATCACTGAGCCATTTCATCGTCCTGTCGGTACTGTGGTTGCTTCCCCGCTCCTCGGCTACCTGAACATCAAAACAATGTCCACCCCCGAAGGGGTTAGCAAAACAATGCTAGTACAAGTATCGTAATACATAAATCATCAATGCATCACAAAACATGCAAAACGGACTTCCGTCACCGGAATCCAACGATGCGAATCCTCACGATTCCATCAACACAGTACAGGGTAATCCAGCGATCCAGCGCCCTTGGTATAGATCCCCATGATGATCCCGTCGGACCAACGCATGGTGGAAAACCCGTCCAACAATCCAGCGCCCTCAGCATAGATCCCCATGATGATCCCGTCGGACCAACGCATGGTGGACATTTGATCCAGCGCCCTCAGCATAGATCCTCATGATCCCCTCGGATCATTTATAGCATAAATCAATCAACTATGCATACATATATGCATTTCAATATGTTCATCAATACGAACAAATAACAACGAATACCACGAAAAATTTCAGAAATACATCTCATATTCAACAACATGAACAAACCCACAAGCATGATCAAAGTTTCAATATAAATCTAACTCGACATATGATACTTGCCTCGAAAATGGCAAGAACGAAACACTTCAATGATCTCAACACACTCGAAGGCCGCCTCCTTTGATCAACGTAACAAGCTCGAACCTTAACAAAAGGAATGATATACAAATCATCTCAAGTCGAACGATGGCCTAACAATTCGGTCTACGGCCCAAAAGCTCAAAATAAACAATCTGCCTGGACTGCTTAGCATGCGCTACGTACTCTACGTAACGTGCGCTAAGTCTGCCTGTTAGCGTACGCTATCGTATAAGCCTAGCGTACGCTAGCCACAGACTGACAGTTTGACTCGGCTGATCTCATAACGTACGTTACGTACGTATCGTGCGTTAACTTAACCCCGATAGCGCACGTTAACTTACATATGTTAGCGTGCGCTAATCTTGCATGGCAGAATACTGCTAACAGAAAACTGGGTTGAATGGTGATGAACTCAAGAATTCTATGGTGATAATACAAGTCATCCTCTAGCATATCATGCTAATAAGGTTTGTGGAAGTTTTATGATTATGAGATACAAATATACGGATAATCATCTCAACATCATAATTCATCTTAGATCTTCAAGAAATATTCTAAGTTCCGTTCGTCCTACGTTCCAAAACGCATGATTCCAATGTGTAAAACATAACAATCTAGGTAATATCCGTTTACTGATCATAAATCGATTTAAAAATGCTTAGGAGTCCAAATACTAAGATGGTTCAAAGGTTCATACGATATGTAGTGCCGATACGTCAAAAGTATCCTTCTAACATGTGATGACCGATTATAAACGAAATAACTGGCTATCAAAACATGATCAAACGTCCTTAAGAACATTACTAACATCGGTGAAGAATCACCTACCTCAAAGTAGTGAAGAACACGGAGGAAATCGAAGCAATCCAACACCGAAAGCTTGAACACCAATCTCCAACGATATACGATCTTCAATCACGAGCTAGGATGTTGATATGAAGTGCTTAGGATGAAGGAAGTTATGTTCTAAGTGTAAGAATTCGGGTATGGGAGAAGAAAGAACTGAAATTACGAATAGGATGCTGTCCTATTTATAAGAAATGGCTATTAGCGCGCGCTAGTCCCTGCTCGTAGCGTGCGCTAACGGCTCACTGACTCAACTGCATTCGGCACTTAGCGTGCGCTATGCACATACCTGTAGCGTGCGCTAAGGCGTTGACTCGGCTTTTCCCGAAAGCCGTCCAGGTTCATCCCGACACAATCCGATAAGGGTCCCCCGGCCAGATCTCACCTACCGCATGTCCCAATCAAATTGACCACGCATAGCGTGCGCTAATGTTTCTTTGTAGCGTGCGCTATAAATCCATGTTAGCGTACGCTACACATATCCGATAGCGTGCGCTACATGCGCAGAGTTACAATCTTTAAATCACATGCACGAAATCATACGCTCGACAACATCGGATTATGAAATACGGAGAATAATACTCAGACAAAAGTACAATAATTACAATATCACAAGTTCCAAATACATATCAGAAATCTCGGGTATTACACGTAGTTCCTATGAGTATATTCCTATCTCACAAGATAAAACGGTCCTCACCAATAGTTCCTCACCAACTCTCCTCTCCCGATTCGAGTAAGGTAATTAAAACAATCCAATTATTGGCCAGACAATTGAAAGCATTAAAATCGATTGGGAAAACTCAACAAAAAGGGAATTATATAGATAATCTAAAGCAAATCCGTCAAAACTTAGGTTTCATCAAAATCCTAGATGAGGGTTTTAGCCTGACATGCTAAAAGATAAAAATACATAAATAATGAATGAAAGCATGAAAATCAAACGCAGATGAAGAGCTCGGATTCCTTTGTTCTTCTCGCTTCTGCCCTCTCTTCGGCGATCCTCCTTAATTGCCGTCTCCAAGATTTCCCAGATCAAAGATCATTAATTAGGGCCTTAAACCCTTATTTATAGCTCCCAGCAGCCTCCAAATCGCGTCCGTGTGATTAGGTCGAGAACTGGCTTCAAAACGGCCCAAACCCGCGCGGAGCACACCAAAACCGCCCTGTGTGCCGCGGCTCACTTAATCTGTGCCGCGGCTCATGGGGTGCAGATTAAAACCTGGGCACTGATTATTTCTTCTGGGCCGCGGCTCACCATAACTGTGCCGCGGCTCAGAGTACAGTTTGCTCTGTGTCTGTTGGTCCTCTTCGTGTGCCGCGGCCCACTTGCCTTGTGCCGCGGCCCACGGCCAAATTTCGCCGTTTTCGCCCGTTTTGCCTCGTTTTAGCTTCCGGACTCCAATCTCCTGTCAGACATACAAGAATAAGGCTTTAAAAGCTCATTTTATGCAAATTTACTCGCCAAAATAATACAAAATAATGATAAATAAGCGTATAAAAATACGCCTAACAAATACCCCCAAACTTGAGCCTTTGCTTGTCCTCTAGCAAAAAGAATTTATTACAAATAAAAGAATAATCATGGATAATCGTGCAACTCATCGTGCTCAACCTAATCAATACTATCCTGAAAATCTCAAAGAATAGCACAAGTATCGTAATAGTGAGTCGCATTCAAGACACTGATTCCACAAAGTAACCAATTTCAGTCCTAATAAATAGTTCAAGAAGAAAATTCAGCTCAAAGATTAACAAGTGTGAATCTAATCGACCGTCAATATGAAAGGTTAAAATAAACAAGCTAACTCGCCCAATCCCATAGTCTAGTGGCAAAAATTTCAAGAGTTTCATAAAAAAAATAACCCCCGAATAGTATTCCCTTATATATGCTCAATAAGATGATTCGAGTTGACCGCTAGGTTCGGATCTCGGGATGTTTCATCGGGATAATCCTAGGGTGGAATTCCATTCTCATGTGTTGGGGAACCGTTTGACGTAAAAGACACTCATGGGGCACATGGATGCTTCTAGTTACTAAGTTCCCCTCCACAGCGGAGAAACAACTCGAATAGCTATTCCCGCATGTCCGGTTCAAGGTCGCTGTTGTACGCGAGAGTAAACGGCGGGTCACGCGAATACCCCCGGTTACTAGGCTCCCCATCATCGGCACAAGCGAAATCTCTAAACCACTAGTCTAATCAGGGTCGTCGTTTTACGCGAGAGTAAACAACGGGTCACGTGAATACCCCCGGTTTCTAGACTTCCCATCATAGAACAAATAATAACTCGACTTTTGGAAAAAACTGACCGACTCTAAACTCAATCTAAGTGCCAACACGACTTATGTTACTGGACGACTAGCTACGCGAAAAATGTAACCAAACGTAGTGACGGAGATTTTAAAACACGTATGTCTCCTCTCTTATCTGCTAAGATCTCTACAAAAACGAAAAAAATTTCGGACCTAAATGAAGACTTAACAGAAACAGATATCACTGACTGCAACTCGACTAAAATTCAACCGTTTCTTCAAAGAGAAATCAGTGTTGTAACATCAGTTTCACACAAATAGAAGCACGAAAAATTCACGAATAAGAGTAAGATCAGGACAAGCAAGGCTAGCAACAAAAATATAACTAAAAATAACAGAGGTGCAAACGAATAAGTACAGCAATAAGTATATCAACGGAAAGTAAAACCCCCCCAAACTTAGGACGTACATTGACCTCAATGGACAAAATATAATATGCAATAAAAGTGAAAGGTCAAGTACTCCCCTCCAGTCTGCTCACGAACTGGTGCCGGCGTCGTCCGGCGAGGAGGGTGGTGTGGCTGGCCGAGCAGGTGGAATAAATGGCCCGTCCGGATGCATAATGTGGGCCGTCCATGCAGCAAGGTGCTCCTGATGGTAGGCATCCCTCGCTGCCAGACGCCTCGTCTCACGCCGATTGGCCCGGCGGGCCTGCTCTCGCATCTCATCTCGGACGACAGCAATGATGCTCTCCCTCTGTAATACCCGTAATTTCGATTCCCGGTAATTTCTTTTTTTAGCGGAAGTCCATTTTGACGACTCGCTCATGACCGTTTCGTCATTATGAGAATAATTAATTCTGCACTGTTTGTCATCCGAGTTCGTTTCGGTGTCGTTTTGTTGAGTTCCGTGCTTTTGGCGACTTTTCCGCACTTGAGTTCGATTCTTGCGAATCTCATTCGAAATTACTGTTTTGAGTTTCCCGTAAGTCCGTTTAACTTTGTTAGACGTGTTGTGAACTTTGGTTTGGTTATTCGACCACGCATCGTGATTTTCGGATGTTTGGGCCGTTTTTATAATTTCCTATTGTAATATCCGTAATTTTTCCATTTTTAGCAGTTTCCATTTTTGGTGTATGTCTATTTTTATCGACTCGCTTGTAACCGTTTCGACATTTTGAATCTATTTTGTTCTTGGAGTTTTTCCATTTGGATGAGTTTTGATAATGTTTTCACGTAATTTCGTTTTATGGCATGTTTTGCCGTATGAACGTTCGATTCTCGTAAAAATCATTCGTTTTCGTTGTTTCTTGGTTTGTGCGAGTTCGTTTGGTTGAGTTGTTCATGTGGAGACTTTCGGTTTGTGATTTTCGGGCACTTGGGCCAGTTTTGTATTTTCCTAATAGTTTAGGGAATATTAGTTTCGTTGTCGTGTTACGGACCCTCCGGTGGTCGGAATTGTATTTTCTTTCAGCGCTTAGCTCCGTTGTCTTGTATGCTTCGCGTCTATGTTCCTGGATTCTGGTCTCGTCGTGCGTTTCGTGTTTTATACCCTCGACAGCAGCTTACTGCTGATGTGACATGAGCAGTGCTGAACTGCTGTGTAGGTAGCGCACGCTACCCCTGTTCCCTTGCGTGCGCTACCGATAAGCAGTTAGCGTACGCTTACCCCCTATTGTTAGCGTACGCTAACGAATGGTGGCAGTAGACACTGGACCTGTCACGGCCCCGTTAGCGCACGCTACATATGGCAGTTAGCGTGCGCTAACTTCACAGATTATATTAGCCCAGCGGGCAGTTTCAGAGCAGCAGTTTTATTCTTTTCCCTTCGTTTCTTCGACGTGCGACCTCAGAGATGATTTCCACCGGTCCTGATCGGAGTTCTCTTCAAATTCCATCACCGTAGAGTCGTGCTAACATATTATCATCAGCATAATCGTCATCCATCATCCGAAATCAAGGTATTTTCGTCTAGAACCCTAACTCGTCAAATTGGGGGTTTTTCCGGGTTTTGCTAATTGGACTCAAATTATTCCAGTATGTTATGATATTCTTCACCGATTGTGATTATTGAATGATTCCAAATCCAATTTCCTTTATTTTAATCTGCGAATTATCGATACGGGGAGATTTTGTGTAAACCCTCGCCCGTATCGATTGATCGTTCATTGCCGTATCATGTAATCGGGGTTATGGGTGTATTCCATTAGAGTATTGTTGTCCGTGGGGACTGAACTGTGTTGATCCTTCGTTTAGGAACCGTCGCTTTCCACCCGGACCGTTCGTAGTCGCGTTTCACTTCCGTTTCTTCAAGAATGTCTCAAAGGCAAGTACTTTACATTTGTTTACATGTTCTAGTATTTGAATTATGGCTGTATCGTGGTTGTTGTGGATGGTTATGTGTATGTTCACCTAGGGACGGTCCGACGGGGCCTCTAGGGATACGTATTGCCGTGAGTGTGCGTATCGCGAACTGTGGTTAGCCACCCAGGGATGTCCGACGGGGCTCTGCGGGGTACGGTGGCTGTGAGTCTCGTATCAACGGTTAACTTTGAATTGTGATTTGTTGGAGATAATGTGATTTATGACTGTACATCATAAATATTCCGGAATATAAAATGTTTTCTAAAATGACTTTTGGCGCATATATTCATCTGATTAGAATGTAGTTCAAATGGATTGTACTTACACTAGCAGTTGTCGCTAACCCCTTAAATGGGGGAAATACTTCTTGTATTTCAGGTACTGATCGTGGGGATAAGCGAGCACTCGAGCTGTATGAGGATGATGGGCAAGCATGATATTGTCCAGTAATTGATTTTTAGTGTTATGTCCGTCGGTTATTATTGATATCTGATTTTGGGATTATGTATTATAAAAATTTTTTAAGTACTCGAGTACTTCCTATTTAAACTTGTTACTGTTGTGTACCCGTTTGGGAAATGGATTTGATGTCAGAATTTTATTTGTCGGTTATAGTCTTTTATTTAGCTTGTCGTTTTGTTTATGATGGTTTGTCGTTGTCGTAATAAATGTTTGGTACGTTAGCCTGGTGGATTCCACAGTGTGGGGTCCACGGAGCTGTAATATGCCCTGAATGTCTTGGGGGTGTTATAGAATATGGTATCAGAGCTTAGGTTTATGGATACCTAGGCTGTCGGTTATTTGGGTCTAGTTAAGTGTCGTTTTTGGGACAGTATCACTGCTATGCCATCATCTCAGTACGCCAGTGCTCGTAAGTTTTCCTAACTTGACTCATTTCATCGTTATGTTCTATTCCTGTCTTGGTATCTTATTGCGTTTTGCGTTTGAATTGTACTTACCCGTTGTTTCTTCAGAATTCCTGCTGGTAGAGGACGCGGACGCGGTCGCGGACGCGGTAGGGGACGTGGCGCAGCCGGTGGGGCGGCCATGTCCGATCACTCAGGAACCGATTCGGCGATGCCTTCCTTGTCGAACAGTGTTCCCCCTAGTTCCGGAGGTCAGCAGGACCAGTCTGCTAGCTCCGGTAATGCACATGAGAATGTTGGAGTGGCCAACATTTTGCAGCAAGTAGCGAACCAAATGACGCTACTGACTCAGGCCGTTCTAGTCGGCCAAGCTAATGCCAACCCGGTTCCGCCTACTGGATCCGGCAGTGATAAGCTACTTCAAGACGTGATTCGTATGCGTCCTCCGCAGTTTGATGGTGCTTCCGACCCTTCTGGTTGGGAGAATTGGCTATTCGAGATGGAGAAAGTGTTTGAGGCTGCTAATTGTTCCGAGGAGAGGAAAGTACCCATTGCTCAGTACTTCCTCGCCAAGGAGGCAGCAACGTGGTGGCAAGCGGTAAAACCGCGTGACCGAGCAGCTACGTGGGCAGAGTTTCGGGATCTGATGGAAGACGAATTCTGTCCTTGGCCAGTGAAAGAGGGGAGAATCCGAGCCTTCTTTGAGGCTAAACCCCAAGCTTTTCCTATATCTCAAGCTATCAAAGACTACAATCAACAGTTGCATTATGTGAGAAACCAAGTCCGCGATGAGCTTGATAAGATCCGCCACTTTGATATGCGGATGAAACCGAGGGTGCGCCACTACATGTCTGGTCTGGGGTGCACGACTTTGAAGGAATATCAGAATAAAGCGATGGCTTACGAGATGTCGTTTTCTGCGACAGAGACGGCAGTTGAAGGAAAGAAGCAGAAGACCTTCGGTCAGTTTTCGGGAGGCAAGTCAGGAGGGTATCTGAAGGCTCAGTCTGGTTCGCGAGTCTTCGGGAGTCAGTCGCCATCAGTTGGACGAGGAAACGGTTCTAGGTCTGCTCCTGCTGGTTCCGTTCGTGGTCCTAAGTGCTTCAACTTCAGTCGTCCGGGCCACATGATGAGTGAGTGTGATAGGCCTCCGATTCAGTGTCTTGCTTGTGGTCGTATGGGTCATCGTGCTAAGTTTTGTACGGATGCATCTCGGGCTCCAGTTACTCAGATATCAGCCCCAGCTGTGGGAGAGCCAAGTGTGAATCAGGCACCGACAGTTCCTTAGCCGCAGCAGAGTTTTGGTAGAGGTCGAGGTCGTGGTCAGCCTTCTAGAGGGGGAGCTTCTAGTGCGGGGTTTGTTCCGCCCCGTGTGTATGATATGAGGCGAGCCCGAGATCCCGACGCGACGGTGGCTACAGGTACCGTCCACATCCTTGATCACCCTGTTTCCGTATTGTTCGATTCTGGTGCTACGCATTCTTTTATGTCTATGGATTGTGTGCGTCGTCTGCATGTTGATTGCCTTGTTGCTTGTTAGCCTTTTGTTGTTAAACTTCCTAGCGGGGATAGGATCGTGGGGGATCGTGAGATTAGGGATTTTCCAGTAAGTATCGCGGGGAGGGTTTGGCCTTCTAATCTGATTGCGGTGGATATTATAGATGAGGATTTGATTCTAGGTGAGGATTGGCTGGACCGTCATGGAGCGATCATGAATTATAGAACGGGGACTGTTTCGATGTTAGCCTCTGATGGTACTGAGCATTCTTTTGTGGGGCGTAAGCGGAGTAGCCAGAGATTACTGATCAGCGCCTTGAGGGCGGTGAGACTCCTTCGAGGAGGTTGCACGGGCTATTGGTGTTACGCCTTGAGATCGGAAGAAGGGGAAGTCGGACTCTCGTCTATTCCGGTAGTGTGTGAGTATCCTGATGTTTTTCCAGACGAGTTGCCGGGTTTGCTGCCGGATCAAGAAGTTGAGTTTACCGTCGATTTAGAGCCGGGGCAGCCCCGATTTCTAAGACGCCATACCGTATGGCGCCTGCCGAGATGCTTGAGTTGAAGAAACAGTTGGGAGAGTTGCTAGACATGGGGTATATTCGACCGAGTGTTTCACCTTGGGGCGCACCGGTCCTGTTTGTGAAGAAGAAGGATGGGTCACTTCGTTTGTGTATCGACTACCGAGAGTTGAACAAAGTGACCATCAAAAACAAGTATCCGCTCCCGAGGATTGATGACTTGTTTGATCAGTTGCAAGGGGCAACCGTGTTTTCGAAGATTTATTTGAGATCGGGGTATTATCAGCTCCGAGTGAAGGATACCGATATTCCGAAGACGACCTTTCGGACGAGATACGGACACTACGAGTTTGTGGTTATGCCTTTTGGGCTAACCAACGCCCCAGCCGTGTTCATGCAGCTTATGAACAAAGTCTTTATCGAGTACCTAGATAAATGTGTAGTCGTATTTATCGATGATATTCTGATTTACTCGAGGAACGAGGAGGAGCATGCCCGTCATTTACATATTGTGTTAGACATTTTGAGAACTCAGCATCTTTTTGCGAAGTTCTCAAAGTGCGAGTTTTGGTTATGGGAGGTTATGTTTCTCGGTTATGTGATCTCGGCCGAGGGTGTTCGTGTGGACCCACATAAGGTAGAGGCAGTGTTGGGTTGGGCGCCGCCCAAGAACGTGAAAGAGGTCCGCAGTTTTCTGGGATTAGCCGGGTATTACCGCAGATTCGTCGAGGGGTTCTCTAAGCTCGCTCGACCGCTGACTCAGTTGTTACAGAAGTCAGAGAAGTTTGTGTGGACCGATGAGAGGCAGAATAGTTTTGAGGAGTTGAAGAAGCGGTTGACGACCGCTCCCATTTTGGCTTTACCGAGTGGTAATGATGGTTTCTCCGTTTATAGTGATGCTTCGGGCCAAGGGCTCGGATGCGTACTTATGCAGCACGGGAGGACGATTGCCTATGCTTCCCGTCAGTTGAAACCGTATGAATTGAATTACCCTACGCACGATATTGAGTTGGCCGCAGTTGTTTTTGCGTTGAAGATCTGGCGTCATTACTTGTATGGCTCGTCGTGTCAGATTTTCACCGATCACAAGAGCCTGAAGTACATTTTCACGCAGAAGGAGCTTAATATGAGACAGAGGAGATGGTTGGAATTGATTAAGGATTACGATCTTGAGATCCTTTATCATCCGGGCAAGGCTAATGTGGTAGCAGATGCCTTGAGCTGGAAATTGGTATCGCTTCGGGCGCTTGAGTTGCTCACGGCCCAGTCGGGACTTCAGCGAGAGTTTATGAGGTTGAGCATTGAGATTGTACTGCCATAGAGTTCCGGGCAGCTGCGTACTCTTGAGATTTTTTCATCTCTGGTCGAGGATATTAAGTCGGGACAGTTAGAGGACCCGATGTTTATTCAGCTTCGAGAGAGTGTAGGGAAGGGGAAAGCCCCGAGATTCGTTATTCATGAGGACGGTGTGTTGAGATTCTGAGGTCGGTTGTGTGTTCCGAACGACTCGGAATTGAGACAGAGTATTATGCGAGAGGCTCATGCGTCACCTTACTCAGTCCATCCGGGCTCGAGTAAAATGTATAATGATCTGAGGAAAAATTTCTGGTGGAACGATATGAAGAAGGAGGTAGTTCAGTTTGTGGCTAAGTGTTTGACTTGTCAGCAAGTCAAGATTGAGCATCAGCGGCCAGCCGGGTTGTTGAAACCACTTCCCATCCCGGAGTGGAAGCGGGAGGACATCTCTATGGATTTTGTCATGAGTTTACCGAGGACAAAGACTGGTATGAATATGGTATGGGTGATTGTAGACCGACTGACTAAGTCGGCACATTTTCTGGGTATCAAGGATACTTGGGGTCCAGAAAAGTTGGCTCGTATTTTTATCGCTCAGATAGTGAGGCTTCATGGTACGCCGAGGACCATTATTTCAGACAGAGATGGCCGATTTGTATCGCATTTTTGGCAGGCGGTACATAAGGCATTGGGTATACAGTTGCGTTTGAGCACTTCGTTCCATCCCCAGACCGATGGGCAGTCCGAACGTACCATTCAGACGTTCGAGGATTTGTTGCGCGTGTGTGCGTTAGACTGGAGTAGTAACTGGGAGGATCATTTGGCCTTAATTGAGTTTACTTATAATAATAGCTGGCACGCGTCGATTAAGATGGCACCGTATGAGGCACTTTATGGCCGACGTTGCCGATCACCGATATGTTGGGATGAGCCGTCCGATTTGGTTGGCACCGAGCCGGACCTTGTGTTGGAGATGAGGGAGAAAGTTGAATTGATTAGAAAGAGGATGTTGGCTGCTCAGAGTCGACAAAAGTCTTATGCGGATGTTAGGCGTAGACCCTTGGAGTTTGTAGTGGGAGATCATGTTCTGTTGAGAGTGTCTCCGACGAAAGGAGTTTTCCGTTTTGGGAAGAAGGGGAAACTCAGCCCGAGATATATTGGACCTTTCGAGGTATTAGAGAGAGTCGGTGAGTTAGCGTACCGTTTGGCGTTACCTCGTCATTTGAGTCATGTTCATAGCGTATTTCACGTTTCCCAGTTGAGGAAGTACGTTCCGGACCCGTCCCACATTATTGACTTTGGGGACGTGGAGATCGAGAAGGATATTACGTTTGAAGAGAGGCCCGTCAGAATTTTGGAGCGTCGTGACAAGCAGTTAAGGCACAAAACCATTCCCTTGGTTAAGGTGCAATGGTCGAGGCATGGAGTAGAAGAAACGACGTGGGAGCAAGAGGAGGATATGCGTTCGAGATACCCCGAGCTTTTTTATTCTTAAGTTTCGGGACGAAACTTTATTTTAGAGGGGGAGAATGTAATATCCGTAATTTTTCTATTTTTAGCAGTTTCCATTTTTGGTGTATGTCTATTTTTATCGACTCTCTTGTAACTGTTTCGACATTTTGAATCTATTTTGTTCTTGGAGTTTTTCCATTTGGGTGAGTTTTGATGATGTTTTCACGTAATTTCGTTTTATGGCATGTTTTGCCGTATGAACATTCGATTCTCGTAAAACTCATTCTTTTTCGTTGTTTCTTGGTTTGTACGAGTTCGTTTGGTTGAGTTGGTCATGTGGAGACTTTCGGTTTGTAAATCCGACGTCGTTTCGTGATTTTCGGGCACTTGGGCCATTTTTGTAATTTCCTAATAGTTTAGGGAATCTTAGTTTCGTTGTCGTGTTACGGACCCTCCGGTGGTCGGAATTGTATTTTCTTTTAGCGCTTAGCTCCGTTGTCTTTTATGCTTCGCGTCTATGTTCCTGGATTCTGGTCTCGTCGTGCGTTTCGTGTTTTATACCCTCGACAGCAGCTTACTGCTGATGTGACATCAGCAGTGCTGAACTGCTGTGTAGGTAGCGCACGCTACCCCTGTTCCCTTGCATGCGCTACCGATAAGAAGTTACCGTACGCTAACCCCCTATTGTTAGCGTACGCTAACGAATGGTGGTAGTAGCCACTGGACCTGTCACGGCCCCGTTAGCGCACGCTACATATGGCAGTTAGCGTGCGCTAACTTCACAGATTATATTAGCCCAGCGGGCAGTTTCAGAGCAGCAGTTTTATTCTTTTCCCTTCGTTAATTCGACGTGCGACCTCAGAGACGATTTCCACCGGTCCTGATCGGAGTTCTCTTCAAATTCCATCACCGTAGAGTCGTGCTAACATATTATCATCAGCATAATCGTCATCCATCATCCGAAATCAAGGTATTTTCGTCTAGAACCCTAACTCGTCAAATTGGGGGTTTTTCCGGGTTTTGCTAATTGGACTCGAATTATTCCAGTATGTTATGATATTCTTCACCGATTGTGATTATTGAATGATTCCAAATCCAATTTCCTTGATTTTAATCCGCGAATTATCGATACGGGGAGATTTTGTGTAAACCCTCGCCCGTATCGATTGATCGTTCATTGCCGCATCATGTAATTGGGGTTATGGGTGTATTCCATTAGAGTATTGTTGTCCGTGGGGACTAAACTGTGTTGATCCTTCGTTTACGAACCGTCGCTTTCCACCCGGACCGTTCGTAGTCGCGTTTCACTTCCGTTTCTTCAAGAATGTCTCAAAGTCAAGTACTTTACATTTGTTTACATGTTCTAGTATTTGAATTATGGCTGTATCGTGGTTGTTTTGGATGGTTATGTGTATGTTCACCTAGGGACGGTCCGACGGGGCCTCTAGGGATACGTATTGCCGTGAGTGTGCATATCGCGAACTGTGGTTAGCCACCCAGGGATGTCCGACGGGGCTCTGCGGGGTACGGTGGCCGTGAGTCTCGTATCAACGGTTAACTTTGAATTGTGATTTGTTGGAGATAATGTGATTTATGACTGTACATCATAAATATTTCGGAATATAAAATGTTTTCTAAAATGACTTTTTGGCGCATATATTCATTTGATTAGTATGTAGTTCAAATGGATTGTACTTGCACTAGCAGTTGTCGCTAACCCCTTAAATGGGGGAAATACTTTTTGTATTTCAGGTACTGATCGTGGGGATAAGCGAGCACTCGAGATGTATGAGGATGATGGGCAAGCATGATATTGTCCAATAATTGATTTTCAGTGTTATGTCCGTCGGTTATTATTGATGTCTGATTTTGGGATTATGTATTATAAAAATAGTTTAAGTACTCGAGTACTTCCTATTTAAACTTGTTACTGTTGTGTCCCCGTTTGGGAAATGGATTTGTTGTCAGAATTTTATTTGTCGGTTATAGTCTTTTATTTAGCTTGTCGTTTTGTTTATGATGGTTTGTCGTTGTCGTATGTCATGTTTGGTACGTTAGCCTGGTGGATTCCACAGTGTGGGGTCCACGGCGCTGTAATATGCCCTGAATGTCTTGGGGGTGTTACACCTATAAGTTTAGGGAATTTGTTCCTTGTTCGGTTTTGATTGTGTACCTCGGGCCGTTTTGGGTTACTGGTTATTGTTTCTTGTTGTGAGTATTTTCCTCGGTCGGTTGGGTCGGCATATCGTGTTTTGGTGATCGTCTTTTTCGTTTTTGGCAGCGGTGTTTTCTATCCGAATCGTGTGTCGGGACTGTCTGCAAACGGCGCAAGACCGCGGCATTTTGCACCGTGTGCGGCGCCGTGTCGCACAGGGGTCGATCATCGTCAGAAGCGGCGCAAGACCCGCGGCATTCTCGCGGGTGCAGGCGCCGTGTTGCCCAGTGGTGCCCGCTGCCTTGCGAAACGGCGCAAGACTCGCGACATTTTGCGCCGTGTCTGTGCGCCGTGTCGCACAGGGGTTGGCCGCTGACCATCAATACGGCGCTGAACACGGCGCTATTTGGACCGTTTGTTGCGCTGTGTTCTGTCCAGTATATAAAGGACAGACGGGTGTTTTAACCCCATTTCTACCTTTCTCTCCCGTTTATCCACTCTCTCCTCGCAACTTTGGGCGATTTCAACTAGATATTGCATTCTATCATCTTATAACTCGGATTTGGACATTCTAACACGAATCAATCATCTTCCTTCCACCATTCCATCGTTGAATTGAGGTAATTGGTCATTATACCTAATTTTAGGGTTCTTGGCTATAATTCATTTTTCATTTCGTTTTTGCTTCGATTGATGATAAATATTAGTTGCGTAATCATGGTGTTATGTTTTCCTAGAACTTTAGCGGATAAATTCCAAGTTTTTCACCTTCGTTGATCGAATTTGAACTTTATGCCTCAATAGTGTTCGGCGGATTGTCTCTTAGGATAGAACGTCGATTAATTCGTAATTTCTCAGTGGAATTGTAGTTGATTGAGTCTCTATTGTTGTTAGGTTCAGATTTCTCTCAAAGAATTCGAGTCGGAACCCTTCCGTTCGTCGCTTTCTTCAAGCTTTTCGATCGTGGGTGTATTCTTTGTCTTCGCCGGAGAATTGTAGGTGTTCGAGGTGTCCCGACTGAGCCATGTTCGTAGGAGTGTCCGGTGTCGATTATCGAGTCAAGTATCTTGCCCATACATTACGTGTTTTGTGGATATCATGGTTGTTAATCGTCGATATGTGCTAAATAAATATTCATAACCATCTTTTTCAAAAGTATCGGTATATTTACCATCATGGTTTTCTTGAAGACGACTCGTGTGTTCCGAGAATTAATATGCTTAACTGAATACGTGTATTAATGTTGAGTATAAGATCGCAATACTTTCGTGTGATGCTATTATGTGTGATTACGTCGTCGGTAATTTTTGAAGTTTAATCCTTTGTTTAAGCTGTACATGGAGACATGTGGGTATCGATGAATATGTGAATTTATGTGATATTGGTTGTGCCGTTCGGTGCTGTTGAAATAGTGTGCTTCCTTGTTGATAGTATTAGTTCTGGGTCGTGAGCATGTGTTGGATGAATTGGCCATTCTAGTAAGGTACCTCGACTATATATACCGTGATTGACCTTCGAGGCTTGTGGTTTGCAACTGTGATTTTGGAACGTGTGTGTGTTGTTCCTTCCACCCGGAGTGTCCGACGGGATGTCTGGGGGTCGATACTAAGGGGTACGGCCACGGAAGTGGACTTGGGTGCGTGTGTGGATGAACTTCCACCCGGAGTGTCCGACGGGATGTCTGGGGGTCGATACTAAGGGGTACGGCCGCGGAAGTAGTTTCCCACCCGGAGTGTCCGACGGGATGTCTGGGGGTCGATACTAAGGGGTACGGCCGCGGGTTACCAGTTGTGGTTTTCATCTTGAGGATGATGTTGATGTTTTCGTTAATTGTGATATTGTCCGGAGTATCACAATGCTTTGTGGTCGGGGTCGAGAGACATTATATATCGAGTTTTGGTGCTTGGCTAGAATGGCATAAGATTAATGTGTTATGTGTAATGTGCACTTGTAAGTGAATTGAAGTGGATGATCGGATCGTGGATCCTGTGTTTTGTGACCATAATGGTTGGGTCGTGGACCCCACGTTTTGTTAACGGATTTGCATTTTGGAAAATGAACTTTGGGGTTGTGACCCTAAATGACTTTCGAGGAATTAAGAACTTTTCAATTTCTAATGTTTTCAAAACTCCCGAGATTTGGAAATGTTTTCAAAGTGCTTACTTGCTTCGTTTCTACTTTCAAGACGTGAACTATTTTTAACTAAATATAACTCGGGAAGTCTTTCGTTGTATTCTCGGAATGTGTTGTGTATGGCTCGTATTTTCACTTTATACTTGCACTAGCGAAACAGTGGAGTTTTGCTAACCCCCGAGTAATCGGGGGGTGGATATCTGTATTGTGTCCAGGTACATGCAGGTTTTCGGGAGCAAGACACAGGATCGATGCGAGGGATGATGAAAGACGAATGATACTAATCACACGAAGGCCAGTTTTGACTTCAGTTAGTCGGAGTCCATTGTATTGTCTTTTCCACTGTCTTATTGTTCGTTGTTGCAAGTATTTTACCCTTGCATGTGTATGAGTCTGGATGAGTTTATTTATTTTGATTTGTAAGTCAGTGACGGAAGACTAAATCGATCTATTGATTCGTTATTTTTATTCATCAGTATGTAATGTAATGTGTTGTGTTGATGTCTAGCCTGGTGTATCCTCACGGAGAGGGTCTGCGGCGTGTAATATTCCCGGTTTGATCTGGGGGTGCTACATTTATGGTATTAGAGCTTAGGTTGAGGAAACCTAGGCTGTCGGGTCGAGTTATGTGTTGTTGAGTCTTGTATTGTCAGATTTTGTCTGACTGAGTCGTGTCGCGACGCGTCGTCTGAGTTTGTTGGTCGTGATTAGTATCGTGGGGCGATCATCATCTTCGTGCGACCTGTGGATGTAAGTCTCCCTTCTTTGTGTTGTGCCTCGTGTGACACGAGCTATTTTTATGATTATTTATAGGTGATGGAATCCTTCGGTGGATTTTGATTTCACGGTACGTATTTAGTGGACTCTCGTATTTGGTTTATACGAGCTAATGTCTTTTTACTGTTGTTGTTGTCCGTTGCTTTTAGTTTTCGAATCGACTTGCTCGCTTTACAAGTTCTCTTGTGGAAGCTTTGTGCTTATAAGCGTTCGACTTGTTCACTAGCCAGAGCGGGAGGGTCCTTATAGGCCTTGAATGGGGTCAGTGGTTTTGTTCTGAATCCTTGGCGGTCTTCGACTGTAGTATTATACCGTTTATTTCCGTTAAAAGACTTGTATGGTCTTGATTTAAACGTTTTGATGTGTGTACTAGAAGGTGTTTTAGTGTACGTCGGTATGCGTGAGTTTTGGGCATTCTGGCCTATTGGATTTTTGAAAACCTTGAGTATCTTAGAAAATTAAATTTCGAGACGTACTTTTAAAACGAATTATTTTCTTGCGGTGTTTTCAAGGTGCTTTCTGGTGCCGCAATATATTTCAAAACTTTTCCAATTGAGGACCAAAAATACTTTGAGATATTTTCAATTATTTAGAAACACCTTTACTTAGACCCGAGGGTCGAATATTCTGAAAGTTTTTCACTAAGAGAAAGTGTCCTCATTTTTATCAAATGCGAAATGGTTCTCCAAAGTCTCGATAACGATGTCTCACGTTGTGCGTTTTTTTTTTGAAAGGTGATACTCAAGATCAACCGGTGTTTTTTTAAATTATTTTCAAAAGGTGGTTTTCGTTTTTAAAACCCATCATTTCCTGCTTATGGTCGGAGAAGGTGTGTATGATTGTGTACATACGTGCTTGTTTCGTGATGTTTAGTAATTATATGCTGGGTATCGTCTGGGCCGTTGTAATCTTCGAACGTTACCGTTGTTGTCGTGATTTTTGTATGTGTTGATATGTTATGCCGAGTTGGCATCTCCGGTATGTTATTTTGCGATGTTACGTCCGTGGTATCTAGCATTTGTATATTCGGTATGCCGATCCGAGGCGTTTCCAACCGCGGTGTGCCGGGGGCATACACGTACCAATTGTCCTTCTCGTCAGTAGCACATTTTGAGTGTGGACTCGAGGGACACCAAATTCAGTTTTGCGAATTGGCTACCGAGACCTTCGGAGTTCGCGCTTCAGCACAGTCATCGGAATCAGCTTTGAGAGGCCTTTGAAGGATGTTTCTGTCAGTTGCTTGTTGTGTTGTCACCTTGATTTCGTGTTGTGAGTTTCGGGAACGACACTTCTTTTAGAAGGGGTCGAATATAATACCAGTATTATTTTTGGCTTCTACATTTTCTCTTTCTCAATTCTATCGACGTTTATGTTCGTTGACATTTTCTGAGCTTGTTCTGCCCCTTGCTTTTGTTGATCGAACGAGTGTGGTATTATTTCGGAATAACTCGTTTGTCGTTGTGACATTTCAATTGCTATTCCCTTTCCTGTGGATCTTATGTGAATGTACATCTTGTTGTTTTCACTGGATCATATATTGTCCCAAGTCGAGATGTGAACCTTGGAGTTGTTGTTTGAATTTTATTGTTCTTCGTGATTCGAACATGATTGTTCGATTTTTATTGTCTCGATCGTTGTGGTTCGATCGTTTGATTGTTCGGTTTTTGTTGATCTCGTTTTGTGATTGTTGAACGTTCAGACTCCTTCGTAATTCCCTTAAATTCGGAAAATTTGTTTCGTTTTCGATCTTCCAACCCCTGGGCAGTGGAATTCCGTATTTCTTCAGCGATTGGCTCGCATTTTGATTGATGTACCGTTGGGTTGGTCTAGCGTATTGATCTTCGTTCGTTGCATTTTGTGATTGTACTGATAACCAACTTGATTGTATTATCTGTTTGATGACACTTGTCACTTGTTGGTTTTATTATCTCTCTATCGGTGGCTTTGTGTTGGTCGTCGTGGGGCGTGTTTTCACGTCGTATGTTCCTTTGCGTTTCTTGCAGCGTTTTGCCGTCGGGTGCGAGTTTTCGTTTTTTTTTGTTTCTCGTCGAGTTTTCCTGACAGTGGATATTGCTTCTCCCTACTTATTTTAAGTTTCGGGACGAAACTTCTTTTAAGGAGGGTAGAATGTAATACCCGTAATTTCGATTTTCGGTAATTTCTTTTTTTGCGGCGGAAGTCCGTTTTGACGACTCGCTCATGACCGTTTCGTCATTATGAGAATAATTAATTCTGCACTTTTTGTCATCCGAGTTCGTTTCGGTGTCGTTTTGTTGAGTTCCGTGCTTTTGGCGACTTTTCCGCACTTGAGTTCGATTCTTGCGAATCTCGTTCGAAATTACTGTTTTGAGTTTCCCGTAAGTCCGTTTAACTTTGTTAGATGTGTTGTGAACTTCGGTTTGGTTATTCGACCACGTATCGTGATTTTCGGATGTTTGGGCCGTTTTTGTAATTTCCTATAAGTTTAGGGAATTTGTTCCTTGTTCGGTTTTGATTGTGTACCTCGGACCGTTTTGGGTTACTGGTTATTGTTTCTTGTTGTGAGTATTTTCCTCGGTCGGTTGGGCCGGCATATCGTGTTTTGGTGATCGCCTTTTTTGTTTTTGGCAGCGTTGTTTTCTGTCCAGAATGCTGTCTGTCAGGACCTGTGCAAAACGGCGCAAGACCTGCGGCATTTTGCGCCATGTCGCACAGGGGTCGATCCATCGTCAGAAAGCGCAAGACCGCGGCATTCTCGCGCCGGGTGCAGGCGCGGTGTTGCCCAGTGGTGCCCGCTGCCTTGCGAAACGGCGCAAGACTCGCGGCATTTTGCGCCGTGTCTGTGCGCCGTGTCGCACAGGGGTCGGCCGCTGACCATCAATACGGCGCTGAACACGGCGTTATTTGGACCGTTTGTTGCGCCGTGTTCTGTCCAGTATATAAAGGACAGACGGGTGTTTTAACCCCATTTCTACCTTTCTCTCCCGTTTCTCCACTCTCTCCTCGCGACTTTGGGCGATTTCAACCAGATATTGCATTCTAACATCTTATAACTCCGATTTGGACATTCTAACACGAATCAATCATCTTCCTTCCACCATTCCATCGTTGAATTGAGGTAATTGGTCATTATACCTAATTTTAGGGTTCTTGGCTATAATTCATTTTTCCTTTCGTTTTTGCTTCGATTGATGATGAATATTAGTTGGGTAATCATGGTGTTATATTTTCCTAGAACTTTAGCGGATAAATTCCAAGTTTTTCCCCTTCGTTGATCGAATTTGAACTTTATGCCTCAATAGTGTTCGGAGGATTGTCTCTTAGGATAGAACGTCGATTAATTCGTGATTTCTCAGTGGAATTGTAGTTGAATGAGTCTCTATTGTTGTTAGGGTCAGATCTCTCAAAGAATTCGAGTCGGAACCCTTCCGTTCGTCGCTTTCTTCAAGCTTTTCGATCGTGGGCGTATTCTTTGTCTTCGCCGGAGAATTGTAGGTGTTCGAGGTGTCCCGACTGAGCCGTGTTCGTAGGAGTGTCCGGTGTCGATTATCGAGTCAAGTATCTTGCCCATACAGTACGTGTTTTGTGGATATAATGGTTGTTAATCGTCGATATGTGCTAAATAAATATTCATAACCATCTTTTTCAAAAGTATCGGTATATTTACCATCATGGTTTTCTTAAAGACGACTCGTGTGTTCCGAGAATTAATATGCTTAATTGAATACGTGTATTAATGTTGAGTATATGATCGCAATACTTTCGTGTGATGCCATTATGTGTGATTACGGCGTCGGTAATTTTTGAAGTTTAATCCTTTGTTTAAGCTGTACGTGGAGACATGTGGGTATCGATGAATATGTGAATTTATGTGATATTGGTTGTGCCGTTCGGTGCTGTTGAAATAGTGTGCATCCTTTTTGATAGTATTAGTTCTGGGTCGTGAGCATGTGTTGGATGAATTGGCCATTCTAGTAAGGTACCTCGACTATATATACCGTGATTGACCTTCGAGGCTTGTGGTTTGAAACTATGATTTTGGAATGTGTGTGTGTGTGTTGTTCCTTCCACCCGGAGTGTACGACGGGATGTCTGGGGTCGATACTAAGGGGTACGGCCACAGAAGTGGACTTGGGTGCGTGTGTGGATGAACTTCCACCCGGAGTGTCCGACGGGATGTCTGGGGGTCGATACTAAGGGGTACGGCCGCGGAAGTGGTTTCCCACCCGGAGTGTCCGATGGGATGTCTGGGGGTCGATACTAAGGGGTACGACCGCGGGTTACCAGTTGTGGTTTTCATCTTGAGGATGATGTTGATGTTTTCGTTAATTGTGATATTGTCCGGAGTATCACAATGCTTTGTGCTCGGGGTCGAGAGACATTATATATCGAGTTTTGGTGCTTGGCTAGAATGGCATAAGATTAATGTGTTATGTGTAATGTGCACTTGTAAGTGAATTGAAGTGGATGATCGGATCGTGGATCCTGTGTTTTGTGACCGTAATGGTTGGGTCGTGGACCCCACGTTTTGTTAACGGATTTGCATTTTGGAAAATGAACTTTGGGGTTGTGACCCTAAATGACTTTCGAGGAATTAAGAACTTTTCAATTTCTAATGTTTTCAAAACTCCCGAGATTTGGAAATGTTTTCAAAGTGCTTACTTGCTTCGTTTCTACTTTCAAGACTTGAACTATTTTTAACTAAATATATCTCGGGAAGTCTTTCGTTGTATTCTCGGAATGTGTTGTGTATGGCTCGTATTTGCACTTTATACTTGCACTAGCGAAACAGTGGAGTTTTGCTAACCCCCGAGTAATCGGGGGGTGGATATCTGTATTGTGTCCAGGTACATGCAGGTTTTCGGGAGCAAGACACAGGATCGATGCGAGGGATGATGAAAGACGAATGATACTAATCACACGAAGGCCAGTTTTGACTTCAGTTAGTCGGAGTTCATTGTATTGTCTTTTCCACTGTCTTATTGTTCGTTGTTGCAAGTATTTTACCCTTGCATGTGTATGAGTCTAGATGAGTTTATGTATTTTGATTTGTAAGTCAGTGACGGAAGACTAAATCGGTCTATTGATTCGTTATTTTTATTCATCAGTATGTAATGTAATGTGTTGTGTTGATGTCTAGCCTGGTGGATCCTCACGGAGAGGGTCTGCGGCGTGTAATATTCCCGGTTTGATTTGGGGGTGTTACATTTATGGTATTAGAGCTTAGGTTGAGGAAACCTAGGCTGTCGGGTCGAGTTATGTGTTGTTGAGTCTTGTATTGTCAGATTTTGTCTGACTGAGTCGTGTCGCGACGCGTCGTCTGAGTTTGTTGGTCGTGATTAGTATCGTGGGGCGATCATCATCTTCGTGCGACCTGTGGATGTAAGTCTCCCTTCTTTGCGTTGTGCCTCGTGTGACACGAGCTATTTTTATGATTATTTATAGGTGATGGAATCCTTCGGTGGATTTTGATTTCACGGTACGTATTTAGTGGACTCTCGTATTTGGTTTATACGAGCTAATGTCTTTTTACTGTTGTTGTTGTCTGTTGCTTTTGGTTTTCGAATCGACTTGCTCGCTTTACAAGTTCTCTTGTGGAAGCTTTGTGCTTATACGCGTTCGACTTGTTCACTAGCCAGAGCGGGAGGGTCCTTAGAGGCCTTGAATGGGGTCAGTGGTTTTGTTCTGAATCCTTGGCGCTCTTCGACTGTAGTATTATACCGTTTATTTCCGTTAAAAGACTTGTATGGTCTTGACTTTAAACGTTTTGATGTGTGTACTAGAAGGTGTTTTAGTGTACGTCGGTATGCGTGAGTTTTGGGCATTCTGGCCTATTAGATTTTTGAAAACCTTGAGTATCTTAGAAAATTAAATTTTGAGACGTACTTTTAAAACGAATTATTTTCTTGCGGTGTTTTCAAGGTGCTTTCTGGTGCCGCAATATATTTCAAAACTTTTCCAATTGAGGACCAAAAATACTTTGAGATATTTTCAATTATTTAGAAACACCTTTACTTAGACCCGAGGGTCGAATATTCTGAAAGTTTTTCACTAAGAGAAAGTGTCCTCATTTTTATCAAATGCGAAATAGTTCTCCAAAGTCTCGATAACGATGTCTCACGTTGTGCGTTTTTTTTTTTTTTTGAAAGGTGATACTCAAGATCAACCGGTGTTTTTCTAAATTATTTTCAAAAGGTGGTTTTCGTTTTTAAAACCCATCATTTCCTGCTTATGGTCAAAGAAGGTGTGTATGATTGTGTACATACGTGCTTGTTTCGTGATGTTTAGTAATTATATGCTGGGTATCGTCCGGGCCGTTGTAATCTTCGAACGTTACCGTTGTTGTCGTGATTTTTGTATGTGTTGATATGTTATGCCGAGTTGGCATCTCCGGTATGTTATTTTGCGATGTTACGTCCGTGGTATCTAGCATTTGTATATATTCGGTATGCCGATCCGAGGCGTTTCCAACCGCGGTGTGCCGGGGGCATACACGTACCAATTGTCCTTCTCGTCAGTAGCACATTTTGAGTGTGGACTCGAGGGACACGAATCTGATTTGCGGGTGGCTACCGAGACCTTCGGAGTTCGCGCTTCAGCACAGTCATCGGAATCGGCTTTGAGAGGCCTTTGAAGGAGGTTTCTGTCAGTTGCTTGTTGTGTTGTCACCTTGATTTCGTGTTGTGAGTTTCGGGAACGACACTCCTTTTAGAAGGGGTCGAATATGATACCAGTATTATTTTTGGCTTCTACATTTTCTCTTTCTCAATTCTATCGACGTTTATGTTCGTTGACATTTTCTGAGCTTGTTCTGCCCCTTGCTTTTGTTGATCGAACGAGTGTGGTATTATTTCGGAATAACTCGTTTGTCGTTGTGACATTTAAATTGCTATTCCCTTTCCTGTGGATCTTATGTGAATGTACATCTTGTTGTTTTCACCGGATCATATATTGTCCCGAGTCGAGATGTGAACCTTGGAGTTGTTGTTTGAATTTTATTGTTCTTCGTGATTCAAACATGATTGTTCGATTTTTATTATCTCGATCGTTGTGGTTCGATCGTTTGATTGTTCGGTTTTTGTTGATCTCGTTTCGTGATTGTTGAACGTTCAGACTCCTTCGTAATTCCCTTAAATTCGGGAAATTTCTCTCGTTTTCGATCTTCCAACCCTTGGGCGGTGGAATTCCGTATTTCTTCAGCGATTGGCTCGCGTTTTGATTGATGTACCGTTGGGTTGGTCTAGCGTATTGATCTTCGTTCGTTGCATTTTGTGATTGTACTGATAACCAACTTGATTGTATTATCTGTTTGATGACACTTGTCACTTGTTGGTTTTATTATCTCTCTATCGGTGGCGTTGTGTTGGTCGTCGTGGGGCGTATTTTCACGTCGTATGTTCCTTTGCGTTTCTTGCAGCGTTTCGCCGTCGGGCTCGAGTTTTCGTTTTTTTTGGTTTCTCTTCGAGTTTTCCTGACAGTGGATATTGCTTCTCCCTACTTATTTTAAGTTTCGGGACGAAACTTCTTTTAAGGAGGGTAGAATGTAATACCCGTAATTTCGATTTCCGGTAATTTCTTTTTTTTCGGCGGAAGTCCGTTTTGACGACTCGCTCATGACCGTTTCGTCATTATGAGAATAATTAATTCTGCACTTTTTGACATCCAAGTTCGTTTCGGTGTCGTTTTGTTGAGTTTCGTGCTTTTGGCGACTTTTCCGCACTTGAGTTCGATTCTTGCGAATCTCGTTCGAAATTACTGTTTTGAGTTTCCCGTAAGTCCGTTTAACTTTGTTAGACGTGTTGTGAACTTCGGTTTGGTTATTCGACCACGTATCGTGATTTTCGGATGTTTGGGCCGTTTTTGTAATTTCCTATAAGTTTAGGGAATTTGTTCCTTGTTCGGTTTTGATTGTGTACCTCGGACCGTTTTGGGTTACTGGTTATTGTTTCTTGTTGTGAGTATTTTCCTCGGTCGGTTGGGTCGGCATATCGTGTTTTGGTGATCGTCTTTTTCGTTTTTGGCAGCGTTGTTTTCTATCCAGAATGCTGTCTGTCAGGACCTGTGCAAAACGGCGCAAGACCCGCGGCATTTTGCGCCTTATCTGTGCACCGTGTCGCACAGGGGGTCGATCACTGTCCGAGAAATGGCGCAAGACCCGCGGCATTCTGCGCCGTGCAGGCGCCGTGTTGCCGATGGTGCCTGGCCTTGCGAAACGGCGCAAGACTCGCGGCATTTTGCGCCGTGTCTGTGCGCCGTGTCGCACAGGGGTCGGCCGCTGACCATCAATACGGCGCTGAACACGGCGCTATTTGGACCGTTTGTTGCGCCGTGTTCTGTCCAGTATATAAAGGACAGACGGGTGTTTTAACCCCATTTCTACCTTTCTCTCCCATTTCTCCACTCTCTCCTCGCGACTTTGGGCGATTTCAACCAGATATTGCATTCTAACATCTTATAAATCGGATTTGGACATTCTAACACGAATCAATCATCTTCCTTCCACCATTCCATCGTTGAATTGAGGTAATTGGTCATTATACCTAATTTTAGGGTTCTTGGCTATAATTCATTTTTCCTTTCGTTTTTGCTTCGATTGATGATGAATATTAGTTGGGTAATCATGGTGTTATGTGTTCCTAGAACTTTAGCGGATAAATTCCAAGTTTTTCCCCTTCGTTGATCGAATTTGAACTTTATGCCTCAATAGTGTTCGGCGGATTGTCTCTTAGGATAGAACGTCGATTAATTCGTGATTTCTCAGTGGAATTGTAGTTGATTGAGTCTCTATTGTTGTTAGGGTCAGATTTCTCTCAAAGAATTCAAGTCGGAACCCTTCCGTTCATCGCTTTCTTCAAGCTTTTCGATTGTGGGCGTATTCTTTGTCTTCGCCGGAGAATTGTAGGTGTTCGAGGTGTCCCGACTGAGCCGTGTTCGTAGGAGTGTCCGGTGCCGATTATTGAGTCAAGTATCTTGCCCAAACAGTACGTTTTTTGTGGATATAATGGTTGTTAATCGTCGATATGTGCTAAATAAATATTCATAACCATCTTTTTCAAAAGTATCGGTATATTTACCATCATGGTTTTCTTAAAGACGACTCGTGTGTTCCGAGAATTAATATGCTTAATTGAATACGTGTATTAATGTTGAGTATAAGATCGCAATACTTTCGTGTGATGCCATTATGTGTGGTTACGTCGTCGGTAATTTTTGAAGTTTAATCCTTTGTTTAAGCTGTACGTGGAGACATGTGGGTATCGATGAATATGTGAATTTATGTGATATGGTTGTGCCGTTCGGTGCTGTTGAAATAGTGTGCTTCCTTGTTGATAGTATTAGTTCTGGGTCGTGAGCATGTGTTGGATGAATTGGCCATTCTAGTAAGGTACCTCGACTATATATACCGTGATTGACCTTCGAGGCTTGTGGTTTGAAACTGTGATTTTGGAACGTGTGTGTGTGTTGTTCCTTCCACCCGGAGTGTCCGACGGAATGTCTGGGGGTCGATACTAAGGGGTACGGCTACGGAAGTGGACTTGGGTGCGTGTGTGGATGAACTTCCACCCGGAGTGTCCGACGGGATGTCTGGGGGTCGATACTAAGGGGTACGGCCGCGGAAGTGGTTTCTCACCCGGAGTGTCCGACGGGATGTCTGGGGGTCGATACTAAGGGGTACGGCCGCGGGTTACCAGTTGTGGTTTTCATCTTGAGGATGATGTTGATGTTTTTGTTAATTGTGATATTATCCGGAGTATCACAATGCTTTGTGCTCGGGGTCGAGAGACATTATATATCGAGTTTTGGTGTTTGGCTAGAATGGCATAAGATTAATGTGTTATGTGTAATGTGCACTTGTAAGTGAATTGAAGTGGATGATCGGATCGTGGATCCTGTGTTTTGTGACCGTAATGGTTGGGTCGTGGACCCCGCGTTTTGTTAACGGATTTGCATTTTGGAAAATGAACTTTGGGGCTGTGACCCTAAATGACTTTCGAGGAATTAAGAACTTTTCAATTTCTAATGTTTTCAAAACTCCCGAGATTTGGAAATGTTTTCAAAGTGCTTACTTGCTTCGTTTCTACTTTCAAGACTTGAACTATTTTTAACTAAATATATCTCGGGAAGTCTTTCGTTGTATTCTTGGAATGTGTTGTGTATGGCTCGTATTAGCACTTTATACTTGCACTAGCGAAACAGTGGAGTTTTGCTAACCCCCGAGTAATCGGGGGGTGGATATCTGTATTGTGTCCAGGTACATGCAGGTTTTCGGGAGCAAGACACAGGATCGATGCGAGGGATGATGAAAGACGAATGATACTAATCACACGAAGGCCAGTTTTGACTTCAATTAGTCGGAGTCCATTGTATTGTCTTTTCCACTGTCTTATTGTTCGTTGTTGCAGGTATTTTACCCTTGCATGAGTATGAGTCTGGATGAGTTTATGTATTTTGATTTGTAAGTCAGTGACGGAAGACTAAATCAGTCTATTGATTCGTTATTTTGATTCATCAGTATGTAATGTAATGTGTTGTGTTGATGTCTAGCCTGGTGGATCCTCACGGAGAGGGTCTGCGGCGTGTAATATTCCCGGTTTGATCTCGGGGTGTTACACCCTTGTTGTTGCCCAAAATATTTATCCGAAGATTAATACTGCTGGAAGACGGGCAACAAACAACAATTGCGGGAGCACTTCCGAGAGTAGATAAATAATACAAGATTTGCCGGGTTTGTTAGGCCCGGGCTTGAATGCTCTCGCGAGATGTTATTAATACAAATATTCGTGGATACAAGTATTAATGAGAGAAATCTAAATACAATGAGTGTAAAAAAACTCTGTAAATCCGGCTCTTGAGCGAAGCTTGGTGTTCTTCGTCCCCGCCGATAATCTGCTGGATGACATAGGCCGGGAGAAGTAAGACCGAATGATAGCTGTTGCCAAGAGTTGGAGATTAGCCAAGTGTGTGTATTTTGCTTCTGTATTGTATGAAATCCGAGGGGAGTCGAAGAAGTGTCCAAGTGCTTGGAGCCTCGTTTATATAGGGACAGCCGGGTCTTGTCCTTAGGTGGGCGATCGACTTCCGGCCATTATAATAATGTGCCGATCGTCTGCCGGCCATTATTATAATGGGGCGATCAAGGGCTAATTTCCAAGGAAGATGCTGGCTGTCGGGCTAAAGTCCAATGCAGTGACTGGCGCCAGCTGGGCGGTCCAATAAGGGGCCAGAACGTGTCCGGAGCCAGTCAACATGCGGCCCTACTGACAGCTTTCGGCGGCTTGTCGGCTTGTGGAGAGATTCTGCCAGGCTGTGGTCAATGGCCCGTGATTCTCGGATCTTGTCTTGGCCCTTGCACGTGGCGCCAGTCTTGAGGGTCGGCCTTTGCCGACTGGATGGCCATCGGCCCTGATCGTCATGAGGCGGTCGTCCCTAGATGGTCATCAGAGGTCGCCATCGGCCAGTTGCTGAGGGTCGGCATTGGTCGGTCACCAAGAGTCGATCGGCAGATGCCGAGAGAGGATCGTCTCCATTCAGTCGCCAGGAGTCGATCGCCGAGTACCGAGAGGCGATCGTCTTTGATGTCGATCGCTCGGCACCAGGACTGGTCCTGAGACCTTCGGTTGGCCGATATAGCTTGTCCGCTGGGTTAAGGCTCGGTCGCCTGGTCGCTGATCGGCAGATCTGCCTTGGCCGCTCGGCAGTGATTCGGTTGCCCGACCTCCGAGGCGATCGCCGGTCGGATGGTGTTAATTCTTGACACAACAATTGCCCCCCAGCTTGCTCCTATGTTGAAGACATGGGGCGAGGTGGTTCTTGCTGGTGATCGTGTTCGGATGAGGACGGGCGATCTGAGCTGACTTAGGATTCGGACTTGGGCTATCATGGTCGATTGGCTAGCTATCTTTCGGTCTTGTACCTGCAAAAACAACATTGGCCGATCCCCCACGGAAACTTGGTGGTTTCGCTTGTTTGAGGAATCATGCACAGTCGCGGAGATCGATGGACCGACTCCATGACCGTGTCTTGGTGCGCGAAGACATTGAGTGTCTCGTGACTCACTTTATTATGAGGGTCCTCTGTTAGGCTGCGCCTCGCCTCGTATTTAAACGAAGGGCGTGCGGTCTCGGTCTAGAGGAGTCCTTGCGCGGGGCAGCGTCGGATGAATCAACTCCACGCCCGCGGCTTGTTAGCTCTGCTTCCACCTCGGCCAGCCATGGAGATGGCCGACCTCGACGGTGTACGTTGAGACGGGGTTGTGGCATGTGTCCACTGATTAATGTTGGAGAGCCCTCAGACTACGCCGGCCTCGTATTTAAACGAAGGGCAGGCGATCTCGGCCGAAAGGGTCCTTGCATGGCCGAAGCAGCCGGTTCCATCGACTGTCAGGACCATGGCTTTATGATGTGCGGTGGAGGCGATCTTATGCCTTAGTCCGTCATGTTAGATGCTGGACTGTAGATGGCGATCGTGTCCACCGGGATCGTGTCCACCGGGTTGCTGATGATGTAGCGTGATGATCAGCGATCGGGCCGGAAGACTGGCGATCGCCGCTCGGCAGCCGATCGCTTTATTCGTAGGTCGATATCGGCGATCGGCGGGAGTTAGTCCCTTATTTAGAATGCTGGACTGTAGGCGGTGAGCGAGTCCTCCGGCTCTGCTGGATAGTAGCGATCGGGCTGGTAGACCGGAGGTCGTCGTGCGGGCGCCGATCGCTCTACTCCTAGGCCAAGAAGAAGCCTTTGCCTGGCCAGGAAATCTGCGGCTCTAGCCCGGAAGGCTGCGTAGGTCGTCGGTAGGGTCTTCGTGAGATGCCTGAACATAGGCGAGAAGCCCTGAAAACCTCCTAGGACCGCATAGAGGGCGGTCTCATCGCTTACGGGCTCGCCGTTGAGGATGATTACGTCTACCCGGTCGATGTAGTCTGAGTCGGTCTCTTCTTCTCCCTGCTTGATTTGCATCATGCGAAAGCGACCTTCTGGCCGGACGACCCTAGTGGCGAAGTACTCCGTGAAGACGTACGCCAGCTCGTTAAAGGAGCTAATGGACCGAGGTGGCAATGAGGTGTACCACCGGTGGGCGATGTCGTCCAACGTCAGAGGGAACATCCGGCACCTGGTCGCGTCCGATGCCCCACACCCGGTCATGTAGATGTTGAACTTGTGCAGGTGTGTTTGGGGGTCCGATCGCCCCTCGTACACAGGTGTCTGAGGAGGAGCGATCTTGTGCTGCACATCGCGAGCGGCTCGCTCGGCTCGGCGATCGTCTTCATGGCGCCTGCCCCGGATTGCAGGAGCGCCTTCACGTCGTCGATCTGACGTTGCAAAGCGGCAATCGCCGCGGCTCGGCTGCTTGCGGATCGGCTTCGGGAGCGGGGGCCGAGGCGATCGTGTACCGACCTCCGCACTCCGCTGCTGCCGACCTCGGGAATTTGACGAGCGGGAGCCAGGCGGCTGGATCGGCTTGTGGGAGCCGGGTAGGCCGAGCTCCTGGTGAGGGACTCAAATTCCGTCGTCTCGTAGCTGGGGCCGGACTGCCCCGGTCGCTAGGTCGGGTCACTGCCCAGGCGATCGAAGACAGACGTGCCCCGGCTGCCGAGCGCCTCTTCTTGCGGGCGAGAGCCTCCTGGCGATCGCTCGGCCAGTAATGCCTTGTGCTTCCGCTTGGACTTCCGGCGGGAGACCGACGGAGTGATAGCAGGAGGCGCGTCGAGAGCACTCCGTCGTTCCTGAAGGGCGGCTATGGCCTCTTCGATCTGTTCATTGGTTCGGAACTGATCGAGCGAGAGGCTCGGGCCGCCGTCCCGGGACGGGATCGAGCGTCTCTGACCGCGGCGGCTGCCTTCCACCATCGGCTGCGGCTCGGACTGGGACGGAACGGGGGGTCTGGCCGGCTATTCAGCGGCTTTCTTCGACGCGGAGGCGGAAGACATGATTTCTGAAGGATTTCTTTGAAGTGCAGTGAGTGTCACTTCAAGTATCTGCCCCGAGAACAGTGAGTGTTCTTCGGGACGGTAGGTGTGAAAATTTGAGGGTTGGATGCCCTCCTTCTAGCGCCAATTGTTGTTGCCCAAAATACTTATCCGAAGATTAATACTGCTGGATGACGGGCAACAAACAACAATTGCGGGAGCACTTCCGAGAGTAGATAAATAATACAAGATTTGCCGGGTTTGTTAGGCCCGGGCTTGAATGCTCTCGCGAGATGTTATTAATACAAATATTTGTGGATACAAGTATTAATGAGAGAAATCTAAATACAGTGAGTGTAAAAAGACTCTGTTAATCCGGCTCTTGAGCGAAGCTCGGTGTTCTTCGTCCCCGCCGATAATCTGCTGGATGAGATAGGCCGGGAGAAGTAAGACCGAATGATAGCTGTTGCCAAGAGTTGGAGATAGCCAAGTGCTGTATATTGTTTCTGTATAATGTGCTTGAATCGCGATATTGCCAGAGGAGTGTTTACAAATGCAGGGGGCCTTGTATATATAGGGGCAGCCGGGTCCTGTCCTGTAGTGGCCGATCGCCTGCCGGCCATTATAATAATGTGCCGATCGCCTGGGCTGTCGGGCTAAAGTCCAAGGAAGATGCTGGCTGTCGGGCTAAAGTCCAAGGAAGAGGCTGGCACAATTGGGCGGTCCAATAAGGAGCCAACACGCGTCCGGAGTCAGTCAACATGCGGCCCTACTGACAAGCTTTCGGCGGCTTGTCGGCTGGTGGAGAGATTCTGCCAGGCTGTGGTCAATGGCCCGAGATTCGCGGATCTTGTCTCGGTCCTTGCACGTGGTGCCAGTCTTGGGGCTCGACCTTTGCCGATTGGATGGCCATCGGCCCTGATCGACATGAGGCGATCGTCTCTAGCTGGTCATCAGAGGTCGCCATCGGCCAGTTGCTGAGGGTCGGCATTGGTCGGTCACCAAGGGTCGATCGGCAGATGCCGATAGAGGGTCAAGAATTAACACCATCCGACCGGCGATCGCCTCGGAGGTCGGGCAACCGAATCACTGCCGAGCGGCCAAGGCAGATCTGCCGATCAGCGACCAGGCGACCGAGCCTTAACCCAGTGGACAAGCTATATCGGCCAACCGAAGGTCTCAGGACCAGTCCTGGTGCCGAGCGATCGACATCAAAGACGATCGCCTCTCGGTACTCGGAGACCGACTCCTAGCGACCGATAAGCGGACGACCATCTCTCGGCGACCGACAATCGGGCGACCCTCTATCGGCATCTGCCGATCGACCCTTGGTGACCGACCAATGCCGACCCTCAGCAACTGGCCGATGGCGACCTCTGATGACCAGCTAGAGACGATCGCCTCATGTCGATCAGGGCCGATGGCCATCCAATCGGCAAAGGTCGAGCCCCAAGACTGGCACCACGTGCAAGGACCGAGACAAGATCCGCGAATCTCGGGCCATTGACCACAGCCTGGCAGAATCTCTCCACCAGCCGACAAGCCGCCGAAAGCTTGTCAGTAGGGCCGCATGTTGACTGACTCCGGACGCGTGTTGGCTCCTTATTGGACCGCCCAGCTTTGCCAGCCTCTTCCTTGGACTTTAGCCCGACAGCCAGCATCTTCCTTGGACTTTAGCCCGACAGCCCAGGCGATCGGCACATTATTATAATGGCCGGCAGGCGATCGGCCACTACAGGACAGGACCCGGCTGCCCCTATATATACAAGGCCCCCTGCATTTGTAAACACTCCTCTGGCAATATCGCGATTCAAGCACATTATACAGAAACAATATACAGCACTTGGCTATCTCCAACTCTTGGCAACAGCTATCATTCGGTGTTACTTCTCCCGGCCTATCTCTTCCAGCAGATTATCGGCGGGGACGAAGAACACCGAGCTTCGGTCAAGAGCCGGATTAACAGAGTCTTTTTACACTCACTGTATTTAGATTTCTCTCATTAATACTTGTATCCACGAATATTTGTATTAATAACATCTCGCGAGAGCATTCAAGCCCGGGCCAAACAAACCCGGCAAATCTTGTATTATTTATCTACTCTCGGAAGTGCTCCCGCAATTGTTGTTTGTTGCCCGTCATCCAGCAGTATTAATCTTCGGATAAATATTTTGGGCAACAACAACCCTCTCTGTCCGCCTCTCCTCTCTCATCTCAGCCAGAAGGCTCTCTCTCTCTTCATCTCCTCTCTCTCCTCATCTACTTTCTCTCTCTCCTCATCTCCTCTCTCAGCCCATCGAACATAGCCTGCAAGTTCTCTCTGTCGGGCGGCGGGTTGGCATCTGCCTGCTCCTGTGTCAGCAGAAGAGGCTCAGGGGACCCTTCGTGGGCCTCATGAAGTAAAAATCCTCGCCCCCGAGCGTGTGTCGGTGCTCCTCCCCACTGGTCGAAATGCGAAATGATGCGGTGATCAATCGGGCCCTGGGGAGCTAGCATCGGCTCGTCGTCCGACCACGTCATCCCCGACTGCCGGCACAGATCGCAAATAAGCGAGGGGTGCTTAAGCCCCGTATTGGCCCCTCCCTGAATACACTGGAATATAGATCGGACCAAGAGAGGGGCCACATCGAATCGCAGCCCGGAGGTAATAGCATATAATGTACGGGCTCGAGAGAGAAAAACCGTGCGGATCTGCGAGGTGGGGTCTATACGAGCGCAGATAAAATACAGCCAAGCACGCCCGAACCGGCTGAGGCGCGAGCTCTTAAAGTAGAAGGTGGAAGAGGCCGGTGCGCGCCACTCCCAGTCGGAGTCGGGCTCTGTAAGAGTCTCGAGTAGAGCCTCCTTCGTGAGGCTATCCATAACTCGCGCATAAGCCGTCTCATCAACCACCGACAGCTCAAATAACCTCCGAATAGCAGCTACAGAAAAATCGACCGTAATGCCTCGGACTACGACCTGAGTTCGAGTGTCTAACTGCTGCAACATCTACCCCGCCCGAATGTGCTTCAACAAAGCACTCGCATAAAACTCCTGCACAATCTATATCACTGCCGGCTTAGGAGGTGCAGCAAAACGGACCCACCCCATCTCGTCGATCATGGTCAGAAGCTCCCCGTCCTGGGGGGCTGGGGTGAATCCACTCTCCGGGATCAGAGGTCGAGGGCGAATCTTCTCGTTGAAGATTTTATGGATCTCCGGGTCAGAAAATTGATGCGCCTCTGACTCGGCTCGATTATGAGAAGTTTCCCCTCGCATGGGAGACGACTGAGTCCTGGCCCTTTTGCTGAGCTTCTTGGTTCTAGCCATAGAGAATTCCTGAAACGTTAAACACCGGAGTTTGGTTACTTAAGCAATAAAGAGAACAACATTTACTCGGCTAAGGATATCCAAAACTTGAATCAAGAATTGAACGAGCTAGCACCGCCATGAGAAAAAAATAAAATTTGAGCTTTAACGTTTAACATTGACGTTGGTTGGGGTACGCTGTAATTCCAGACGAATTCGTTGCACATAGTTCAAAATATTGACTTAACATTCATCAAAAACTTCATTCAGGCATTTCATCAAACACCTTGAGTTCATCCTTTCTAATGAAGAACAAATATGATTAAAGCTTTATTCAATCCCCAAAAACAACAACACGAATCATTCTTCATGACAAACGACATATTCAGTTCATTCATAATCAAAAATAATCATTAAAAATCGATCAAAACTTCATATTTCCCAATCTTAATAAGACTTTGAAAACTAACAACATAATCATTATTTCATGAATAACAACATCTCCTTTCGCAAGTCATGAAGCAATTAAAACAAAGGATTGAGAATTACCTTGATTAGCTTTGAGAGATGCAAGAAGAAAGTAAGAAGAAGAAGAAAATTTCTTGGTCGATCGCTTTGTGCAGGGGAAGGAAAAGAGGGGACGGAAATACCTGGGTGTCAGCCGAATTGAATTATAAAGCTACCTGGCCTGTTCAAATTCCGAATGGTGTGCCGCGGCACAGCTTAAGTGCGCCGCGGATCAGAGTACAGCCTCTTTTACCTGCTGTTTCGTTTTGTCATGTGCCGCGGCTCATAATGCGGGTGCCGCGGCTCAGAGTGTTAGTGTGCCGCGGCACATAGTACAGCGTCCTGGGCATATCTGGTGCATCTTGTGTGCCGCGGCTCAGAAGCAACGTGCCGCGGCTCAGCGATCAATTGTGCCGCGGCTCAGGAAGGTTGTGCCACGGCAAATAGTACAGAATGTTCAGCCTTCTGGTTCGATTTGTGTGTGCCGCGGCTCAGAAGCCTTGTGCCGCGGCTCAGGCATAATTTTTCCCCTGGGACTTTTTCTGCACAGAATTTTAGAAGGAACACATCAAGAACGAGAGGGATAAGCAAATCAAAGCAAAAATGATGAAAAATAAATGTTCAAAAATGCAAGAAAATACTTAAACATACAAAAATCTGTTACTAAAACTCGGGTTGCCTCCCGAGAAGCGCTAAGTTTATAGTCTTCAGCCAGACCTATTGGAAATCAGTTCGCTTTTCACAAACTCCATTTGGAATCCGACCCGTTCATCGAACCGTTAATATGTGTTTTAAAATTTTGACCATTGGTCTTTAACGATTCAATTTTCGGTTCGGACACCAATTGTTGTTTGCGAAAAGGTTTTGACACAAACAACTTTCCAAAACATCAATTTTTCTCATGATTTGGCCTCCGTTTTACGTCCGGGTTATTTTCCTCTTTCACGAACGAACTTAGGATAGAATGCGACTTTTCTAATTGTGGCTGAACGGATGGCGACATATTCAAATGTCTAATACACGCGACTTGGTCTTTATTAGGTGTTGGGGCAGCTGAAGTAGATTCTGACTTTTTCGACCGACGATTCTTCCGGTGTGTGTCTTTTGCAGCGGTATCCACACTTTCAATTTGCGAGTTCTTCTCAACACCACCTCGACATGGAAAAGATTTAAACACTTGGAATGTGACATGCTCGTCTTGAACCCTAAGAGTTAGTTCGCCTTTTTCTACATCTATGAGAGTTCGGTCGGTCGCTAAGAATGGTCTTCCCAAAATAATTGGGATGTCGTGATCTTCCTCCATGTCCAGCACAATGAAATCGACCGAAAAGATGAACTTGTCGACTTTCACTAAGACATCCTCTATCACTCCCCTCGGATACTTAATCGATCTATCGGCTAATTGCAGAGAGACAGTCGTCAGTTTTGCTTCTCCGATTCCAAGCTTTTTGAAGATAGAAAGAGGCATCAGATTAATACTCGCCCCGAGATCACATAACGCTCTATCAACAGTCAGATTTCCTATCGTGCAAGGTATATTAAAACTTCCCGGGTCTTTCAATTTTGGCAGAAGCTTCTTCTGAAGAATAGCGCTGCACTCCTCCGTCAATGCTACTGTCTCAAACTCCTCGAGTTTTATTTTCTTTGACAAAATTTCTTTCATGAATTTCGCGTAACTCGGCATTTGCTCCAAGGCGTCGGCAAATGGGATGTTAATGTGCAGCTTCTTAAAGACGTCGAGGAACTTTGAGAATTGCTTGTCCACCTTTTTCTGATGTAATCGCTTCGGAAACGGGACGGGTGGTACATATGCCTTGGGATTGTCCGGAAATAGTATCGAGGGTCTCCAATCTTGTGATTTCTCCGTCGCTGAATTTTTCTTCTTCCCTTCCTCACTTATCTTTTCGCCCTGTTCATGATGCTCGCACAATTTCTTACCACTTCTCAAACCGATGGCATTGACACTCTCTCTAGGATTCGTTTCAGTGGTACTTGGCAAGGTACCTTCCGGGCGGGCTGTTAATACATTTGCTATCTGGCCCAGTTGGACTTCCAAGTTGCGAATGGAAGCGGAATGGTTTTGAATGTTGCTTCCGTACGGGTCATGAACTGACTCGTATTCACTGCCAATTTCGCAATTGCTTCCTCTAGAGAAACTTTTGGAGCAGGCGGAGGTTGCTGTTGGTGTTGAGCGAACGGAGGCTGGTTCGAGTTCTGTCCGTTTCTCCATGAGAAGTTAGGATGATTACGCCATCCCGGATTATACGTGTTGGAGTACGGATTGTTTTGTCGATTCTCGTTTCCTACGAACTGAGCTTGTTCAATTGGGGGCTACTCGAAAGGGTTTCCGACTTGGCACTCTGCGCTAGGATGGGATCCATTACACCAATTACAAGATTCAATGGTAACGGGAGAAGGAGCATGCGAAAAGGCTTGAAGTTGTTGCGTCAAAGCGGCGACTTGAGCTGAAAGTGTAGAGATCGGATCATTATTCGAGATTTCCATGACTCGCTTCGGATTTACTCGTTTGGACGGCCATTGATATGCATTTGCAGCCATAGCTTCCAACAAAGAATGTGCTTCATCCATTGTTTTTCCCATCAAGGCTCCTCCAGCGGCTGCATCCACGAGAGTGCGTGTAGAGGCACTCAATCCATTATAGAACGTCTGAATTTGGAGCCAATCCGGTAAGCCGTGATGTGGGCATCTCCTCAGTAAATCCTTGTATTGCTCCCATGCCTCGTGAAGCGACTCCATATCAAATTGACCGAAGGTGGTAATTTCGTTCCGTAACCTGACCGTCTTCGAAGGTGGGAAGAATTTAGCAAGGAAGGCTTGCGCTAATTCTGCCCATGTCGTTATCGAGCCCGGCGGTAAAGAATTTAACCAAAATTTTGCTTTATCCCTCAAAGAGAAAGGGAAAAGCTTTAGACGGATGGCATCATCGGTGACACCGTTGTTCTTGAATGTATCACAAATCTCGAGAAAAGACGTGATGTGTGCGTTGGAGTCATCGTTCGGCATACCACAAAACTGGCTTGATTGTACCATCTGAATAATTGCAGGCTTGATTTCGAAGTTGTTCACCTGGATGGTGGGACGCCGAATTCCCGAAAAGTTCGCATTGATCTGCGGCATAGCATAATCTCGAAGTGCTAGTGCCGGTTGAGCTTGCACCATGGGGTTTTCCGCTTCGTGATTCCCGGTATTATCGGCCATAGTTACTTTCGTCGGTAGCTCTCGTTTCTCCTTTTTGTTTCTCCGAAGAGTGCGCTCGAGTTCGGTATCCAAAGGTAGTAGGCCTTCGTTACCGAATTTTCTCATTCACTAACCGAACAATCATGAAAGAAAAAACAGCAAATAAAATTAAACAAAAACAAATATAAAAATTCAAACTAAGACTAGAAATACTGAAATCGATATTAGTAAAAATTTCAGTCCCCGGCAACGGCGCCAAAAACTTATTGCGATATTTCGTTAACGCAAGTGCACATTATCGTTTACAAGTAATAAAGTGATGAGTGAGTACCGTTCCCACGAGGACTGAATCACTAAGTATCGATTTTTATGTATTCTAATTTTATTTGAACGGTTGAAATTTGGGTTGCAATTAATAACTAAATAAAATCAATAAAAGAACTGACAGTAAAAACGATCGCTTGAAGAAAGAAAATCAAATAATGAATAAGTCTAGGATTCTGAATCCACCTTGGTTTATCCGAATTTACTCTCGATTATCTGAAGTTAATGATTTCCCCAATTTATTGAAGGCGAAGATTGCTAAAATACTCTACCGCCTCTCCCGAGGTCAATAGATCTTTCTAAAGGCAAATAACGCACTCTATCCCTAGGTGAATTAATTCGTCAATAGGCAAAAAGCACAAAATCTCCAAAAGGCCACATAGTTCCTATGAGTATATTCCTATCTCACAAGATAAAATGGTCCTCAACTGGTCGGGACACGATTTCTAGCTATAATATTAATTATCATACAAATAATAATATTGCCCAAAATATCAGGCATATTGAGTCAATCATTGTGGCTCTCACCCATGATAAATCAAAGCAATAAATATTAAATATATATATAATTAAATATTAATCACTAGAATTAAGAAATAATAATTATCCGAGATGTACGTTCTTCTTATAGTCAGTATAGAAGAATCTATCTCACCTCGATCCTGTTCAACGTATAACGAATACGCTAATATGTGCTAATGGTCAAGAGCAACCAATCTCAAGCATATACTACAACCTCTCACATAATTGTCTAATATTATATAGGTTGTGAACTAAATATTACTATATAAGGAACCGATAATGTGATCTTATGTGTGACACGACACACCACATTATCTACAATATAAAGTAATTTACACTACATTTGCATAACCATAGCGTGAATAAATATGCAAAACATGTGATAAATGAATTAAATATTCTCATAGATAAAGACCGAGAAATTAGGTAATACAAGCATAAAGTATGCTTTGACGTATACAACCCTAACAGCTCCTAAGTTGGAGAAGACAACACTCTTGTCTTAAAAGTCCGAGTATGGGGTACTTCTTTGAACGAGGTTCTTAGAAGTTCAAAGGTTGTAAACGCATCCACGGGTTCTTGATTGGAAGGTGATAGACAGCTTGCGAGTTGTTGAGGCATCCACGGGTTTTCGATCAAGAGGTTCTAGGCAGCCAAATGTAGTTGTAACGACCACGGGTTTCCACTGGTTGGAAGTTATTGTAACAGAATTCATTGTAACATTAATTTCACTGGTTGAAAGTTATAGTGAATTTATCTCCAACTGGTTTGGAGAGAAGTGGACTAGTAGAGGATTTCCCCACCTCTGAAACCACTATAAGTGATTGCGTGATTTACTGCTTCATCATAATACTTAACTGTTGCATACATATTTACTGTTCCATTTTATAGTAAGCTGTTCTTCCGTAATATAGTTTACAGCTGACAAAAGGTTACCTGATCAGACGTGTTAACTTAGCTGATCTTACTACAGCTGTGTTCTCTAAACAATTGAATTTAATAAAAGATTTTAAACAGTCTATTCACCCCCCTCTAGACTGTACTCTGAGTATCTGTGACCTACAAGTACATCCATTTACTATACACATACACAGCATATATAAATATTCATATGACGTAATTGATGACAAATCATTACCCATTATAACTGCACAAGTATAAACATGTCTCAAATACAGATATGTCAACAAGTCGATTCAAATACACGAATACTCCGAACTTGATAGTTCTTCATTCACGAACATAAACAACATCAATCTATCCAAAAACATAAAATTAGTATCCTTGAATATTTCAATAGCAAATTCAAACAATAACACCCGAATTACTACGTACAGTTAACAAGAACAATCCCACAAATTATTCAACACACACGTAGTTCCAACTTTCTTAGAATTCCCTATAATCCATATACAATTCAATAAGCCGAATGGACAAAATTAACTAAAATATTCGGATCAATTTCTCTTTAAAACCTCTAATCAAACACCTTGAAGGCATAATTCAAAGGTATATTCATTCTCGTCAAATAAAAACCAACCACATCAAGAATACGTAGAACATGATATATATATATATATATATATATGTATATATATACTTCAAGATAATACGATTCGAGTCATCGATTAGAACTGAACAACCCAAATATATCAATACTCTCACAAATTCAAAAGTATGAGAGTCCAAACTAATTACCTCGATCCGGCAAAACAATCAAGAACAATATTAGAATTCTTGTTCCGAGCATTCCTAGATGTTAACACTTGATAAATCAATTCAAAATCTGAAATTTAGGGGCTAAAAATCAAGTTTGGGTGCCTTGGGGTGAAAGGGGATCGGGTAGGAAGGGTTCGGAAGTGAAATTCCCGAATCTTGAATATATTTATATGCCCAGGAATGTTAACGGCTGCTAACTTCAATCATAGCATCTGTAACTTATTTCTCCAAATACTTACTGTGTAGTTTTGGTCATTTTTGTCATAACTTAAACATCCGGACTCCGATTGACTCACCCTTTGACCCATTAGAAAGTTAACTCAATTATCTTTCATTCTGTTAAGTTCTAGAGTTTTTGAAGTTTTCGAGAATTGATTGTAAGTTTTTAATGTCGAATCTTATGCTATACACTTTTTAAGAAAATGTCCAATCTTATTTCCACCAACACTTCAACATATTTTCATCTTAATCATGTCATATACACCAAGAACTTATTCAATGACATGAATTAATCCATAACCATGTTCAATTAACATTACTTTATTCATAATCATCAAAACAACATAATTCAATATGTGTTCTAACATTTAAACCACCATCTTAACTCATAATCCAACAAATATCAATATATCATCATTTTCCTCAATACGAAATCCATGAAACACTAACAACCACAACAATACTTCCATAATCTATCATCATACGAAGTAATCGATAACAACACCAAAAACTTGAAAATATCTGAAGATGAACAACACAATCAAATGCCACAAGAATCAACAATAACTCAGCATCTAAAGCTCCAAATCCATGTTATGATGTTCCACATAAAGTTAGAAAAGCCAAAAATCGATTTGGGGTTGAGTGATGAAAATTGAAGATGAAACTTCTCAAAATGCTCCAGACACGGAGGTCTGACATGTTTCTAAACTCAGACATTACGTACGCAACATTCATAACCTAACATATGCTATCGGACTTTGATAGCATATGCAACACCAGTTCAGTGGTTACTGTATCATTTCGTTACAATTGCTTACGTACACAAAGCCCATGCTATAACGTATGTGACATCGGCATTGACTTGTTATAGCAATAAATCTGGATCTAAGTTACGTACGTAGCACCCATCATCTTACGTACATAACACTCTCCTAGCATATGTTAACTCACCATCATAACGTACGTAATACGTAGTCTAAAAGATACAACTTTTGGCAATAGAGATCCTTATGTACGCAGTACTCTTTTGATAGGGTACGTAAACCTTACACTTTAACGTACGTAATGCTCATCCTACAACGTACGTTGACTCGCTTGTCTGCACCTGCACCGAAAGTGCCTGGGTCTCACCTACCTAAAACAAACCATGAGACCTTACATAAGGATATCTTACTTGCGGGATTCTCTTTTGACTGCTCGAACCTTACGTACGTAAGAGACCACGCCTAACTCACGTAAGCTTACCAAGCTAGCGTACATAAGTTACTCCCCTAACGTACTTAACCTTTGAGGATCCGCTGTATCACTAAGCCATAATTTAACTATCCATGTTCGTCGAGTCAACTTACTGAATATATATACTCGTTCCAATAATATCCTCATACGATGTACATGATATACACTATCTTGAAATGCAATTGTCCACCGACTACGATAATTATATCAATATAGCTGGCTCAGTCCTTATAATATTTTATCTATACTGTACAGATTATATACTGTGTGATATAACTTGGATAAAATAATGTGAAATAAACATAGTTAATCGTCAGGATATTACACATTTAACACTAATCGATTCATCAAATTTGGATTAGAAACGAGATTAAGAACAAAATCTACAAAATGGTCAACTCAAGAAAAATCAAGGGATTACCTCAATCCGACGAAGAACGAAAGATTAGATGATGTTATAATCACCTAGGATGCTTCAAAACACATTTGAATGAAACAAAATTGGCCAAATCACCAACCCTAGTCACCCCCGACTCACACCCGCAACCAGAGGGTGAAATGAGAAAGAAATGAGGAAACACGACTGCTGTCCGGCTTATATACCGGACATATTAGCTTACGCTAACACAAGCGTTAGCGTGCGCTAACGAGACCTCCAGACCTAGTGTAACACCCCCAAACCAATCGGGAATATTACAACGCCGCAGACCCTTTCCGTGAGGATCTACCAGGCTAAATACAAAAACCATACATCAATCCTATGCCGACATGGCTACATGAAGGACCATCAGACCGATTTGATCTTTATCTCAACACACACAACATTACATACAAGATTCTTTCCCAGAATACATACCCACGCAGGGGCTAGAATACAATAATACTCCCATAAAACGGGATAACTACCCATCGGAGGGTTAACCAACAAGACTCTAACAAATACTCTGCAATTGGTCTTCATGTGATTAGTATCGTCGTCTTCCATCATCCTTCCTATCGAACCTATGATTCGCTCCCCAGCAACCTGCAGTACCTGGACGCAATACAGACATCCACCCCCCGAATACTCGGGGGTTAGCAAAACTCCACTGTTTTGCTAGTGCAAGTATAAAATATGAAAACAAGCCATATATATCATACTCCACGGAACATAATAATCATAAACATACTTCCCGAGGTAAATCACTTGACCAAAATGTTTAAATCGAAAGATAGGGGCAAACCCGATATACATCTTGTAAAAACATTTTTATAATCTCGGGAGTTTTGAAAACATTTGGAATTAAGGAATTCTCAAGTCTTTCGAAAACACTAGGGGACACAGCCCAAAGATCATTTTCCCAATACCAAATTACAATAACAACACATGGGGTCCACAACCCGATCATACCATAACCACCTGTTTCCACAGATTATTCGCGTCCCGTGCTAGAAAGCCACGGACCTCAGATGCTCCCGTAGAACAAACCCGAGTGAATAACCCACAGGAAAACTATATCAAATCACATGTCACCGCAATAGCAGCCACGTGACTATAAGCACAGATACGTACATCACTAAACCACAACCATAAGTTATCCCGGCATCGCACTAACAAGCTACGAACCTCAGAGTCCCCGCAAGACATACCCGATGATAACTCCATCAGTTATGCCAACATCGGTCTAACAAGCCACGAACCTCGGAGTCCTCGCAAGACATACCCGGTAGATAACCCTACGGTCACGCCCGACCCATACACGCAAGTATGGATCCCGGAGATTCAACAATCCTACCCGGAGGCACATCACATACAACAAGCACACAACAATTTATCACTTTCAACGATCATATAACAACGAGTAGAACATCAAGCCAAGCAACACTAAAACATCACAACCTCCTTTCAAAGGAGTTACAACTAATATCACACACATTACGTTCTTACCGAACAAGTACACATAACATTACGTAATCCCCGGCAAAGGAGTACGGTCTATTAAACTCACTCAAAGTGATCATATCATCTTTCAACATATAAAACCAACACACATATTCCGAGAACACATATATTCATGAAGTACACGAATTATCGTTGAAAGACAACATTTATCGAGAACATACCGATCCCTTTTTACATTCATTAAACACTGGATTTCGCATACAATCATTTATCAATAATTATGCCTACGAAACATGAAACGTATGGACAAGATACTTGCCTCGATACCACGAGCAATGGGAAGCAACGAACGGTTACGGTCAGTTACCCCTCGAACCTCCAAGATCGACCAACAATCCGACAACTTCCACGAACTACAAAAATAATAATACCATCACGAATCAATGATACTACGAAAATTCAAGGATCATCCTAATTTCAACCCATTGGAGCATTTCGTCGGACATCTAGAGGGCATACTCCAATATCATCGATTAATGAAAGGATTCTCGAAATCATTCAACAAAACTTCAAGAATACAAAAGGATTTCGAGTTTACCACCATAATCCAACAACAATCTAAACTAAATCGGATAGAAAGATGAATTTACATCAAAACCCCCAAAAATAAACACAAAAAGGGTTCTAGGTAAGGAATTACATTGATTCGACAAAGAACACGGATTAAATGTTGATATAATCAACAAGAATCCTCCAAACCACCTTGAAATTGAGTGGAAATGACCATGGGCTCACCTCCTCGTCTCTCCCGATCGCCAGCCGCCGCAAAAAGATGGAAAAAAGAAGTGGGATCAAGTCTGGCCGATCCAGGCCTATATATAGCCGGACACATTACGGCCGTAATCCGGTTAACGCGCGTTAGCATGCACAATGGTCGACAGGCTGCATGCGCAACGATCGCACGTTACGGCCGTAATCGGCATAGCCTTACAGCTGTAACCGAACTCCCAGTGGTCACTACTTGCATTCTGCCGAGACATTACGGACGTAACCGGCCAGCTCTAGCGGCCGTAACCCGGTAGACCTTACGGCCGTAACCGAGTCCTCCCAGGCCAGTCTGTTCGATAGCCTTATTGCCGTAATCGGCCCAGCCTGCCCTACGACTGTCCGGTTCGATACTCGATGACATCTCGATCAAGCGAACGCACCGGCTATGATCCAAAACAATAACGAACAATCTACGAAACTCAACATACCACAGTACAAGCATGCGATTCCAACGACGTGGACGACAATAGTTCGTTCGATCGGAGAAAAATTCAACGAAACCGGAATAAAAATCTCGGGTATTACATTCTACCCCTCTTAAAAAAAAGTTTCGTCCTCGAAACTTGAAACATAGAACGAACAACGCAAAAAAAACTCAGATAATACACGATATCCGTTGCCGACAATAATAAAACACAACGAACGAAAAAAAAATCAATACGGTTGAACAACTCAACAGTACATCCATCAAAACACGAGCTATTCGCTGAACAAATACGAAATTCCACAGCCCAAGGGTTGGAAGATCGAACACGAAACTAATTTCCCGAACTTAAGGAAATTACGAAGGAGTCCGAACGCTCAACAATCACGAAACGAGATCAACAAAGACCGAACAATCAACCGATTGAATTACAACGATCGAGACAACAACAGTCGATCAAACATGTTCGAATCACGACGAAAAATAATACTCAAACAACAACCCCAAAGTTCACATCTCTACTCGAGACAATATACGATTCAGTGAAGACAACAATATGTGCATTCACATAAGATCCACATGAAATGGAATAGCAATTGGAAAGTCACAACGACAAACGGGTTATTCTCAAACAATACCACAACTCGTTCGATCAACAAAAGCACAAGACAGGACAAGTTCAGAAAATGTCAACAAACATAAACGAGTCGACAGAGTCAAAAGTACAGAGTTCAAAATCCGATCCACTTCAAATAAAAGAAGTTAATATCCGAAATTCGAAGAAAAAAAGCAAGGGAAATAACTCAACATACAACTGATAGACCACGCCCCTCCGGGACTACTCGGAGTCGATCCTGATATCGATGCTCAAGTCCGTGCCCCGGAAGGCTCGGTAACCATCTCGCAAAACTGAACCCGATGTCCCTCGAGTCCACACCTGTAACACCTTTCTGGCGGAGAAGGACAATGTGCACGAACATGTCCCACCACATTACAGTTAAAACATCTCCTGTTTTTACCAGGAGTCAGAACAGACGACTTGGAACTCTCAGTTCCACGCATCGAGCGATAGAGCTTCACAGCGGAAAGGCTATGACATTGAAAACTAGAATCACCAACTCCTGCACGTCCACACGGTCATCGAAATTCCTCTGCTTCTTTGACTCAGGCACACGCTCCGACGATAACGAAGCTAGTTCACGGGCTAATGCTCGATCTTGATAGTCCCTTAATGAAGTGCAATTTAATCCCGACATATACACGCGAATATCCGGCTTCATCCGCCTATCAAAGTGAAGGATCCTCTCTTCCTCGGTTCTCACCCGATTTCGCACATAACTGAGTTGTTTGCTATAATCGATGATAGCCTGCGACACCGATATATTTTGCGGTTCTGCCAAGTAGAATTCACGAATCCTCTGCTCTCTAATCGGTTTCGGACAGAACTCAGCCTCCATAAATGCCTGGACATGACATCACGAACACGAGGTTTAACAGCTTCCCACCAATTAGCGGCATCTTTGTCAAGAAGGTATGGAGCGATAGGTACCTTCCGCTCTTCAGGACATTCGACAGCCTCGAAAATCTTTCCCAACTGGAAAATCCAACCATCCCTGCCCAACGCATCCGCAGCACCGACGTATCGAGGGGGGTTCATACGAACTACCTCGCGAAGCCATTGATTTACACCGACGTTCTGACTCCCGTCAATGCTACGTTGAACCACCTGGGTCAATTGAGTCATCTGAGTCGCTACTTGTTGCAATATAGTAGCAACACCCAAACTAAAATCATTCCCAATGACATTCTCTCGATTCCGCATCTAATCCCCATGGCCATCAACACCACGGTTACGACCACGACCTCTGCCCCTCGGCATACTAACAAACAACAACCTATGGCAACGAAAGATCATAACACATAACAAGATATTCACATCTCCGTCTTTAATCAAACACCATTAAATCATATACATATTACGATTTAATTCAAGCTAGAGCACCATATGCAAGCTATTATCCCGATAATCTTCATTTATAATGTCGTTGTTATATGAATTATAAATGCAATGGAATTAAAGTCATTCATTATATCAAAATCATTTTCTATACGGGTTGCGCGCCGGAACTCACCAAGTTGAAAACCATTTTCAAAAACGTTCAAAAATACCAAAAGGGCCAATGACGGTAATACTTTCCAAATACTCACCAAAAGTCATTTTCCAAATACCAAATACCATCATAAAATACCATTTGAAATTACAAGGCGAAGACGCGAAAACTCAATAGTTTCCAAATATACGTTAAGTCACTCGACAAAAGAGTTAGGAAAAGGGGTTGACGAAATAACTCAAATTTACGAGATACTCGAAAGGTCATTTTAAAACACACACTATTTGGTAAAAGTACCAAAAAGTCATTTTGAATTTTACACACGCAGCGGACAAGAACACAGTTCAAATTACACATAATCACACACAACAATTGTTATTCCTGAAGAACACACATAGAGTACAGTCTCAAATGGTCAGCCTAACAATCGCAAAAGTTAGACTTACGGCCAGAATGTAGTTTCCGAGTTTCTGCTCAGACCAATTAGTGTATGATTTAACAGAGACTTAGCGTGCGCTAGCCATGCCACGTTAGCGCGCGCTAGCTATTCTAATCCAGCAACACATTCATGAGCATATACCTAATGATACCAGAAGTCGAAGGTTAAAAATAAACAGCAACATACGAATCCAAACGCCAACAATTTACATCCTCACTACATAACTTTTAACCGAAATTCATGAAACCGAAAAGTTAAAGGCGAAAGTCACGTCTCAAGTAAACTTTTGATAGACCTCGTTTGAGCATTTAAAAATCAAATTTCGAAAATTTCAATGCAAGATGAACAAAATATATGTAGTTGAAATCCCAAAAGCTTTGGTCTCGAGGTCATCATACGAAAATCAAATCATTTTTCCTCCTCGAAGGATGTTTTAAAATAGAATTTACGTGACTTCCCAAAAACATTTGAAGTTTAAAATACCACATTGATAAACTTTTATTGAATAACCAATCCAAAACATCGCTCCTGTAAAAACGATTTCACACAAAGTTGTATATATATATATATATATACATACATACATACCGGTACTACTCTTTATCCCAGCACAATACGAAAATCAAACAAGTATAGTGTAAGTATTAAACTCCACATAATAACACAGAATCACATAAACTCGTATAACACGAGACACAACAAAGTAGGGAGACTTACATCCATATATCGCACGAAGATGATGGTTGTGCCTCGATACTAATCACGACCGACAACTCAGACGACGCGTCGCGACACCACTCAGTCAGACCAAATCTAACAAGACAAGACCCGACAACACATAACTCAACCCAACAGCCTAGGTTTCCTCAACCTAAGCTCCGATACCATATTCTGTAACACCCCCAAACCAATCGGGAATATTATAGCGCTGCAGACCCTCTCTGTGAGGATCTACCTAGCTAAATACAAAAACCATACATCAATCATATGCCTAAATGGCTACATTAAGGACCATCAGACCGATTTGATCTTTATCTCAACACACAACATTACATACAAGATTCTTTCCCAGAATACATACTCATGCGGGGGCTAGAATACAATAACACTCCCATAAAATGGGAGAACAACCCATCGGAGGGTTAACCAACAAGACTCTAACAAATACTCTGCAATTGGTCTTCATGTGATTAGTATCGTCGTCTTCCATCATCCTTCGTATCGAACCTGTGATTCGCTCCCCAGCAACCTGCAGTACCTGGACGCAATACAGACATCCACCCCCTGAATACTCGGGGGTAAGCAAAACTCCACTGTTTTGCTAGTGCAAGTATAAAATACAAAAACTAGCCATACATATCATACTACACGGAACATAATAATCATAAACATACTTCCCGAGGTAAATCACTTGACCAAAACGTTTAAATCGAAAGATAGGGGCAAACCCGATATACATCTTGCAAAAGCATTTTAACAATCTCAGGAGTTTTGAAAACATTTGGAATTAAGGAATTCTCAAGTCTTTCGAAAACACTAGAGGACACAATGTTGGAACATTTTGTTCCATACATAAATTAAAAGTGTTTTGATGATTAATGTTGATAAGCAAAACAAAACAACGAAGAGACGAAGCCAAGCATCGAAGAAAACGAAGTGCAAAAAGCTGGAAAAACACAAAGCTAATGTACGTAATATGTGATCATTAACGTACGTAATGTAAGCAGCTTAACGTATGTAATGGATGAGAGATAACGTACGTAATATAGTTTAAACCAAGTGAACGTTGGAGAAGTCAAAGTCAGCAAAGCATACAACGGATATATGACGTCATCAGTGATGTAATCTTAACGTACGTAACGAAGAAATTGTTAACGTACGTAACTCAAAATACGAAACTCCCTGGACTGGAACTGGAAGATGCTTACGTACGTAACCCTTGGTGGTTAACGTACGTAACGAGGCTTGCGTACGTAATAAAGAGATGTAACGTACGTAATGAGCAGTCTGGCAGCTAACGGCTAGTTTGATGACGGAGCCTATAAATACCATCCCTATGGTATTGTTTGAGTACAACAACACAAAGCAAACAACTCATTGATCAGAGATTCATATTGATATACTTGTTGTTGTAATATTGAGCTTAATTGTTAGTTTGAGTGTTTATACATTCAACATATACACGAGTGGTAAAAGAAAAGATACGATTGGATTCGGTGTTATTAGGATCAAGGATCCGGCATTGTTAGAATCACAATCGATATCTAAGTGAGGTTTATCTAGTACCCATAGAAAGCTAGAGCGGTTGATTCCTTGTCCGATAGAAAAGGAAAACGGCTTAACTTGGACCGACGCAAAGACAAGTACGAGTGGTTTATCACGGACCAATAGAAGACGTGATTGTAAACGGTTATACCTCGACCGATAGAAGAGAGGCGTAGAGGTTTTTATCTTGATCCTATAGAAAAAGATACCGAGAGAGGACGTAGGCTTGTTTATAGCCGAACCTCTATAAATCCTCGTGTCCTTTATTTTCCGCACTTGATATTTACGCTTCCGCAAACGGCGCAAATATCCGACCCCGTACCCAACAATTGGTATCAGAGAGGTACTCCAATACGCGGCTTAACATCCGAGGAGAAAAAGATCCAATGGCGTTTCAATTTTCTCCAGTCGAAGGCCTTGCTCTCAACCGACCACCATTCTTCGATGGCTCAAATTATTTGACATGGAAGAAAAAGATGTCAATCTTTATTCATGCCTACGATATAGAGATTTGGAAGATTATTTGTCTCGGCCCAAAAGTTCCTATCAAATCCGACGCTATGCTCAAATCCTTTGAAGAATACGATGAAGCCGATTGGAAAAATGACCATCCTAATTGTAAGGCCACCCAACTTTTATTTTGTGCCTTAAATCCCGAAGAGGTCAATTGAATCTCGTCGTGTGAGAGTGCGAAAGAAATATGGAAAATTCTAGAAATCACACACGAAGGGATGACTCAAGTCAAGGAGACAAAAATCAATATGCTTCTCCATGACTACGAGTTATTCATGATGAAAGGTGATGAGTCCATCACCAATATGCTCGACCGATTCTCGGTCATCACAAATGGACTTGTGTCATTCGGAAAACCATTATCTAGTAGTGAAAAGGTTAAGAAAATTTTACGATCACTACCTAGCGAATGGGACGGCACCGTGACCGCAATTATGGAATCCAAAGATCTCAACACGCTCGATTTTAGCGCCCTCGTTGGTTCGCTAATTAATTATGAGATCGTGTTAAAATCACGAAGTGTCAAGCCGAAATCGAAAGAAAAATCGCTAACCATGAAGGCTAGGATATCGAGAAAGAAGGAAGAAATCCCGGTGGAAGAAAGCGATGAAGAAATGGCATACTATGCCAAAAATATTAATAAATTCCAAACCTTATTAAACCGGAGGAAGAATGATATCTCGAGCGTATCCAAGAAGTTCGACAACTCTTGTCGACTATGTGGAAAACCAGGCCACTTCGCTAAACATTGCCGTGCTAAATCCAAAAAGGTGGTCCTCGTGGCAACATGGAGCGATGAAGACGAAGACGATAATTTCATTAATCAAAATAATCTCGCTCTCATGGCCCGGAGTTCGTTCGACAACAGCGATGTCGAAAGCCAAGTAAGTACATCCTCCCGTGATGAACTTTTTGATGCATTTGAATTACTTCATATGGATTTTCAAAATGCATTATCGGAAATCAAATCCCTTAAGTCTAAAATTAAATCTTTGGAAATTGAAAATTCCAAAATTATCGAGAAGGGAAAATTTGTTGAAATCGATCATTCAAAGTGTATTGAAAATGAAAATATTTTGAAGAATGATCTTTTAAAAGTTCAAGATGAACTAAAATCTTTGGCAAGAAAATTCTCGTGCGGCAACGATAAATCTGAACAAATGTTATGTGTTTAAAAATATACTTTAAATAAAGAGGGGTTAGGATTCAAACCACATTCGAAAAACGAATCCATTAATTTTAAAATACCCCATTGCGAAAAGTGTTTAAAAATCGGGCATCATATTTCAAGTTGCAAAAGCCCGAGGCGGACGATAAAAATTAAGAAAATTTGGGTTTCTAAAAGAACAATCGTTTCAAATATCGTCTACGTTTCTAAACAAAAACCAACTATAGGTTGGATCCCCAAAAATTGATTTTTGTATTTTACTCAGGGGGAGTATTTTTTTTTTGGGAGATATTATTCTCAGGGGGAGTTTTTACCCTTTATGCAATTATTCATAAATTGTATCATGCATATTTTATATTTTGGTATTATTTTCAATTGATATTTTATCCACTTTTTGATGAAAACAAAAAGGGGGAGAGAATGGAGAAGGAGAAAAAGAAGTCGAAAATGTGATTAACCTTGAAAGGGGGAGAAAATCGAAAAATGAAAAGGAGAAGTCGAAAATGCCAGAAAAAGAAAAATGCGGAGACGTTGAAAAGACGATGAAAAATTAATGAAATTGAGAAAAGAAAAGGAGAAAAGAAAAGAAGGTGTCGAAAAAGAAATGAGAGAAGATTCTAACAAAACAGACAAAGTCTAAAAACTTTAGTCTCTACACATATACATATATTTGTATTTTGCAGGTAAATCCCATTGACGAAGTGTTGTTTTGTAATCATCAAAAAGGGGGAGATTATTGGAACATTTTGTTCGATACATAAATTAAAAGTGTTTTGATGATTAATGTTGATAAGCAAAACTAAACAACGAAGAGACGAAGCCAAGCATCGAAGAAAACGAAGTGTAAAAAGCTGGAAAAACACAAAGCTAACGTACGTAATATGTGATCATTAACGTACGTAATGTAAGCAACTTAACGTACGTAATAGATGAGAGATAACGTACGTAATGTAGTTCAAACCAAGTGAACGTTGGAGAAGGCAAAGTCAGCAAAGCATACAACGGATATATGATGTCATCAGTGATGTAATCTTAACGTACGTAACGAAGAAATTGTTAACGTACGTAACTCAAAAGACGAAACTCCCTGGACTGGAACTGGAAGATGCTTACGTACGTAACCCTTGGTGGTTAACGTATGTAACGAGGCTTGCGTACGTAATAAGGAGATGATAACGTACGTAATGTGCAGTCTGGCAGCTAACGGATAGTTTGATGATGGAGCCTATAAATACCATCCCTATGGTATTGTTTGAGTACAACAACACAAAGCAAACAACTCATTGATCAGAGATTCATATTTCTATACTTGTTGTTGTAATATTGAGCTTAATTGTTAGTTTGAGTGTTTATACATTCAACATATACACGAGTGGTAAAAGAAAAGATACGATTGGATTCGGTGTTATTAGGATCAAGGATCCGGCATTGTTAGAATCGCAATCGATATCTAAGTGAAGTTTATCTAGTACCCATAGAAAGCTAGAGCGGTTGATTCCTTGTCCGATAGAAAAGGAAAACGGTTTAACTTGGACCGACGCAAAGACAAGTACGAGTGGTTTATCACGGACCAATAGAAGACGTGATTGTAAACGGTTATACCTCGACCGATAGAAGAGAGGCGTAGAGGTTTTTATCTTGATCCTATAGAAAAAGATACCGAGAGAGGACGTAGGCTCGTTTATAGCCGAACCTCTATAAATCCTCGTGTCCTTTATTTTCCGCACTTGATATTTACACTTCCGCAAACGGCGCAAATATCCGACTTCGTACCCAACACACAGCCCAAAGATCATTTTCCCAAAACGAAATTACAATAACAACACATGGGGTCCACGACCCGATCATACCATAACCACCTGTTTCCATAGATTATTCGCGTCCCGTGCTAACAAGCCACGGACCTCAGATGCTCCCGTAGAACACACCCGAGTGAATAACCCACAGGGAAACTATATCAAATCACATGTCACCGTAACAGCAGCCACGTGACTACAGGCACAGATACGTGCATCACTTAACCACAACCATAAGTTATCCCGGCATCGCACTAACAAGCTACGAACCTCGGAGTCCCCGCAAGACATACCCGATGATAACTCCATCAGTTATCCCGGCATCGGGTTAACAAGCCACGAACCTCGGAGTCCCCGCAAGATATACCCGGTGGATAACCCTACGGTCACGCCCGACCCATACAAGCAAATATGGATCCCAGAGATTCAACAATCCTACCCGGAGGCACATCACATACAACAAGCACACAACGATTTATCACTTTCAACGATCACATAACAACGAGTAGAACATCAAGCCAAGCAACACTTAAACATCACAACGTCCTTTCGAAGGAGTAACAACTAATATCACACACATTACGTTCTTACCGAACAAGTACACATAACATTATGTAATCCCCGGCAAAGGATTACGGTCTATTAAACTCACTCAAAGTGATCATAGCATCTTTCAACATACAAAACCAACACCCATATTCCGAGAACACATATATTCACGAAGTACACGAATTATCGTTGAAAGACAACATTTATCGAGAACATACCGATCCCTTTTTACGTTCATTAAACATTGGATTTCGCATACAATCATTTATCAATAATTATGCCTACGAAACATGAAACGTATGTGCAATATACTTGCCTCGATACCACGAGCAACGGGAAGCAACGAACGGATATGGTCGGTTAGCCCTCGAACCTCCAAGATCGACCAACAATCTGACAACTTCCACGAACTACGAAAATAATAATACCATCACGAATCAACGATACTACGAAAATTCAAGGATCATCATAATTTCTACCCTTTGGAGCATTTCGTCGGACATCTAGAGGGCATACTCCAATATCATCGATTAACGAAAGGATTCTCGAAATCATTCAACAAAACTTCAAGAATACAAAAGGATTTCGAGTTTACCACCATAATCCAACAACAATCTAAACTAAATCGGACAGAAAGATGAATTTACATCAAAACCCCCAAAAATAAACACAACAAGGGTTCTAGGTAAGGAATTACCTTGATTCAACGAAGAACACGGATTAAATATTGATATAATCAACAAGAATCCTCCAAACCACCTTGAAATTGAGTGGAAATGACCAAGGGCTCACCTCCTCGTCTCTCCCGATCGCCAGCCGCCGCAAAAAGATGGAAAAAAAGAAGTGGGATCAAGTCTGGCCGATCCAGGCCTATATATGGCCGGACACGTTACGGTCGTAACCGGCAGGGCCTTACGGCCGTAACCCGATCAACGCGCGTTAGCGTGCGCAATGGTCGACAGGCTGCATGCGCAACGATCACACGTTATGTCCGTAATCAGCATAGCCTTACGGCCGTAACCGAACTCCCATTGGTCACTGCCTGTATTCTACCGAGACATTACGGACGTTATCGGCCAGCTCTAACGGCCGTAACAAGCCTTACGGCCATAACCCGGTAGACCTTACGGCCGTAACTGAGTCCTCCCAGGCCAGTCTGTTCGGCAGCCTTACGGCCATAATCGGCCAGGCCTTACGGCCGTAATCGGCCCAGCCTGCCCTACGACTGTCCGGTTCGATACTCGACGACGTCTCGATCAAGCGAACGCACCGGTTATGATCCAAAACAATAACGAACAATCTACGAAACTCAACGTACCACAGTACAAGCATGCGATTCCAACGACGTGGACGACAACAGTTCGTTCGACTGGAGAAAAATTCAACGAAACCGGAATAATAATCTCGGGTATTACACCCAGTCCAGTAGCTTCTGGACGGTCCCCGAACTACCAGTTAGCATGTGCTACCCTACCCGTAGCGTGCACTAACAGCCGCACCTTAGTGTGCGCTATATGGCTTCATAGTGTGTGCTGCCGAACTCCCAGTTGAATGCAATAGCTCGCGTTAGCGTGTGCTATCCATAAGGTAGCGTGCGCTAACTCTGCACAGTAGCGCGCGCTACAACACCTAGTAGCTTGCGCTACACCTATATAGAACCAAACTCATCACAACAACGATACTCCCAATCGGTACGACAAACACGCGACGGTCTGGAAGAAAGCGCAAAAATAATGAAGTCCGACATACAACCACATAAACACAGGCACCATATATCCGCTTGAATCGGGAAGTAATTCAAGATGTCCGGATGCCAAAATCCTAAGTATTACACTAACGTACTTAACCTGTTTTGGGTATGTTTAACTAGTGGAAAAATACCATTTTATATCGCACTTTCTAGATCGATTGCAGTATAGCCGATTTAAAAAGTGATTAGGTTTCATTTTACATCGGTTATTAGGGAACCGATTTAGTATATCACTTTTTTAAATCGGTTAATAGGGACCAGATTTAAATTATCAGTCTATTACCTTGGTTAATCGGAAACTGATGTAGTATATATATTTCACATCGGTTAATAAAGAACCGATGTCATATAACAACACATTTAACGGGCCAACTTAAGTCATTAACCTTCTCCCTCGTTTATTCCTTTCTCCTTCACTGCGTCTCCCCCGTTTATTCTCTTGTCCTTCACATCTCCCCCGTTCTGTTATTTATCTCCTCCCGTTCATTAACCTTCTCCCCCATTTACTCCATTTCTCCTTCACTGCAATTCATCTCCTGAACAAAAATATTGCGCCGGTTAGCTTCCTTCCAGTGATTAGAGGTCGATGCAATTGAGATGAATAACTCGATACTAGCTTTCTTAGAAAGCGCCTAGCCCTCATCCAGTAAAGCTGCTTGAATATCAGTATGTTTCATATCATTATGGATTTTGTTTTCTCCATTTTTCTTATCATGATATTAGGTTTGAGATTTTGTTTTCTCCGTTTTTCATATCATGGCTCTTGAATATGAGCAGTGATTTTGTATGTCCGGCTTCCAGTGATTTTTTTTTCTCCATTTTTCATATCATGGCTCTTGAATATGAGCAGTGATTTAGGTATGTCCGGCTTCCAGTGATTTTCTCCATTATGTTTCTCCGTTTTTCATACCTTGAGATTTTGTTTTCTCCATTTTTCATATCATGGCTCTTGAATATGAGCAGTGATTTAGGTATGTCCGGCTTCCAGTGATTTTGTTTTCTCCATTTTTCTCCATTTTTCATATCATGGCCTCACCGGACCATCCTGGATCGAGTAAACAAACATCTAAAATACAGTTCACGGACATACCTGATAAACATAGTTTTACATATAATTTGGGGTCTATTTATTTCATATTTCATAGCAAATGATGCTTGAACATGATATTTTATATTTAGATTTTATTACATTGTGATATGTCACGCATTTGATCGTTTTCAAGGACAGTATGTTTATACATAATTGAAATTAATGACGTTACTATAAAACTGACATATCACATAAGTGTTTTAACTGTGATTCCACGAAAACCGCTGTTAAATGAACGTGGTGGCAAATTTGGTAATTTTTTAGACAACTTTAACAGCAGTTTCCAAGAAAATCGCTGTTAAATGAATATATTAACAGCGGTTGTATGGGACAGATGTTAAATGAATTATCCCATTTACTTACAACTTATGAAGGAAAATAACCAACAAAGAATGCGAGAAAATTACCCATTGATATTAATGTGTACAAGAGAAAGTAATTTTTTAATATTATTAAGATTAGCTTAAATGTAAAGTTCATATATCTTGAAAGCCTCATCAAAAATTCAGACCGCTAAATATCTTGTTGGATATTGTAAAGTTTTATCAGTGAGATTGTTGGATATTTCTTACCTTGGACCCTCTCATAAACTAATGTCGTGTGAACTCTATTCTCAATTAGGTAATTATGGATCGTAGTTGGATAAATGTTGCACGAACAAGTAATGAATATGAGAATGGTGTGGAAGAATTTTTGGAGTTTGCTAGGAGACATGTTCCAAACAATAATGGGAGGTTTTACTGTCCGTGTGTCAACTGTTTGAATGATAGACGATTATGTATTGAAGAAATCAGAGAACACGTCCTCTGTGATGGTTTCAACAGGAGTTACACATGATGGATATGGCATGTTGAATTTGAAATGCCAAATGTATCCCGAAATGAAGAAGTTGATGAGAATATGTATGATCGACTAGAAGACATGATCAATGATGTTGGCGCGGAGGCCTTTGAGCAAGCACATGCATACAAGACATGTGAGACCTTGTCCGCTGATGCGGATAAGTCTTTGTACAACAATTGTACAAAGTTTTCACGGTTGTATGCTGTATTGAAATTGTTCACGTTGAAGGCATCTCATGGGTGAAGTGACAAAAGTTTCACAGAGTTACTTTGTTTGTTAAAACATATGCTTCCGGAGGATAATGAATTACCAGATTCTAACTATAAGGCGAGGAAAATCTTGTGCCGATTGGGCATGGGGTATAAGAAGATTGATGCATGTCCTAATGATTGTATTTTGTACCGAAATGAGTACAAAAGTTTTCATGCATGTCCAGTATGCGGGACTTCGCGTTTCAAAAACGACGGTGAAGGCGATGCTAGTTCTGATGTTGGTAATAAAAAACCACCTGCAAAGGTGTTATGGTATCTCCCAATAATACCAAGATTCAAACGCTTGTTTGCTAGTGCAAAGGAGGCAAAAAACTTGAGATGGCATGAAGACGAGAGGGTAGCTGATGGGAAGCTCCGACACCCGGGTGATTCGCCTCAATGGAAGAAAATTAACTAGTTGTTTCCTTCATTTGGCAATGAGCCAAGAAACTTGAGACTGGGACTTTGTACTGATGGTATGAACCCATTCGGCAATCTTAGCAGCAAGCACAGTGCATGGCGGTTCTATTGTCCATTTACAATTTTTCTCCTTTATTGTGTAGGAAACGCAAGTACATTATGTTGTTTGTGATGATTTCTGGTCCAAACCAACCAGGAAATGATATAGATGTCTACTTGCAGCTGTTGATTGAAGACTTGAAAATGTTGTGGGAGGAAGGTGTTGATGTATTTGATGCGTATAAAAATGAAACTTTTAAGATGCGTGCAATGGTGTTCTGCACAATTAATGACTTCCCAGCATATGGAAACTTGTCTGGTTATAGTGTTAAGGGGCATAAAGCATGTCCTATATGTGAAGAAGGCACATGCTACCATCAGCTTGAGCACGGAAGGAAGACCGTATACCTTGGTATTCGAAGATTTCTCAAGTCGGACCATCCTTATCGTAGATTGAAGAAAGCTTTCAACGGTGAACAAGAGTTTAAAGCTTCTCCACAAGCATTAAGTTCACAGGAAGTGTACGAGCGGTGAAAGATATTAATGTGACACTTGGTAAGATGCAAAAGCCTGTTGAGAGAAGCTCATGGAAAAAGAGATCTATCTTTTTTGAGCTTCCATACTGGAAAGAGCTTGAAGTGAAACACTGTATTGATGTGATGCATGTGGAGAAAAACGTTTGTGATAGTCTTATAGGAACACTTCTCAACATACAAGGGAAGACCAAGGATAACATGAATGTGCGAAAGGATATGGTTGATATGCGAATACGAAAGGAGTTAGCTCCAGTACCGCGAGGTAAGAGAACTTATCTACCACCAGCTTGTCATACATTATCTAAAAAGGAGAAAAGAAGTTTTTGTGAGTGCTTACGTTGCATAAAAGTTTCTCAAGGTTATTCTTCGAATGTTAAGAGGTTGGTGTCAATGAAGGACCTGAAATTGGTAGGCTTAAAGTCTCATGACCATCATGTGTTGATGCAACAACTTTTACTTGTGGCTATTCGAGGTATACTCCCAAAGAAATTAAGACGTACCATAAGTAGATTGTGTTTCTTCTTCAATGTTATTTGTATGAAGGTGATTGACCCTCGGGTATTGGATGATCTTGAGAATGAAGCTGCAATTATTTTATGTCAGCTTGAAATTTATTTCCCACCTCTTTTTTTTGATATTATGGTACATTTAATCATTTATCTAGTGAGGGAGATACGATTATGTGGACCTGTGCATTTACGATGGATGTATCCATTTGAGAGATACATGAAAATACTTAAGGGGTATGTGAAAAATCATCATAGGCCGGAAGCCTCTATTGTTGAAAGATATGTTGCAGAAGAGGCTGTTGAATTTTGTAACGAATATTTATCTGAAACGAAATCTGTTAGGATTCCTATGTCTCGCCACGATGGTAGAGATCTTGGAAAGGGAACACATGGGGGGAAAATGAAGAGTGTTGATCGTGAAGAGATGCTACGAGCACATCTATACATCCTAACAAACACTCCTGAAGTTCAACCTTACTTAGACGCACACAAGGCACTCATAAAAGAACAAAATCCTCGAAAATCTGAAATGTGGTTGGTGAATGAGCATAACAAGACATTCTTATCTTGGTTCAAGGATCATGTTTCAAATGATCACTCAGTTTCGGATATAGTTACATGGTTAGCTGGTGGACCGAACTTGATGTAATATCCACAAATTTTCGATTTTCGGTAAATTTCTTTTTTCGGCCGAAGTCCGTTTTGACGACTCGCTTTTGACCATTTCGTCATTCGGAGAATATTTAATTCTGCACTTTTTGTCATCCGAGTTCGTTTCGGTGCTGCTTTGTTGAGTTCCGTGCTTTTTAGCGACTTTTCCGCGCTTGAGTTCGGTTCTTGCGAATCTCGTTCGAAACTGTCTTTTGGGGTTTTTCGTAAGTTCATTTAACGTTGTTATACGTGTTGTGAGCTTTGGTTTGATTATTCGTTGTCGTATGGTGATTTTCGGGCATTTGGGCCATTTTCGTAATTTCCCAAAGTTTGGGGTAATTACCTTCCGTTGTCGATTTCGAGCCTTCAGGTGGTCGGAATCGTGTGTTCTACTAACTCTTAGATTCGTCTTTGTGAGTACTTCGTAACCGTATCTTCGGTTCGTATTCAGGTTCGGGTTTCAGTGTCGTTTTGTTGAATTCAGGATTACTAAACGACTTTTCTAAGTATGAGTTCGACTTTGTTAGATCGCCATTAATTTTTGGTAACTCCAAAAATTCTGAATCTTTGCAATATTATAGAGCATCGAGTTAGCTTTCCAATGGTTCAAACGGTGAGTCAATCGGAGTCCGGACGAGAGAGTTATGGTCGTTTTGGCTCACCCGCTCGTTATTGGCCGATCACTGCCGGCCGAACTCGGCCGTGTCGTCCGACACGGCCCGTGCCGTACTCGTCCGGAAATGCCGGAGTCTCTGCCTCAGAACCCGACCGTGTCGTCTGGCACGGCCGAGTCGAACTCTTCCGGATAAGCCGGAACTGACTGCCCAGAGGCCCGACCGTGTTCCAGGACACGGTCGAGTCATGCCGAGTCGCTGTCGGACGGGTCACTATCGGAAGGCCCTCCGCGCCGCGACCGTGTCAAGCAGGACACGGTTGAGTCCCTGTCGGCCACGACACGACCGTGTCGATCGGCACGGGCCAGGGTCGGCTATTTAAGGGCCTGGACCGAGTCATCCGGCCATTTTCACCCTTTTTCTTCGTTTCTTCGCGTTTCTTCGTCAATAATGGATGGATTTGGATGGATATGACATAGATCAACATGTTTTGGAAGTTGGAATCATAGATTAACATCATCTTCCACCCGGATCGAAGGTAAGAACACCTAAACTTTTGGTTTTTGGGTGTTCTTGAGGTTTCTTGGTGTTTTGGCCGATTTGCTTCGTTTTGATTCATATTATTGTTAGAACATGATTGTAAACTCGTAATCATTCAATACCCTTGAAGTTTTGTGGAACGAATTTGAGTATTTCTTTGAATAATCGATCAAATTGGCCTATGCCCCCAAAGTGTCCGATAAAATGCTTCAATGGGTAGAACTTGGGAAGTTCCATACGTTTTCGTAGAATTGTGATTGAATTGATATCGTTGTGACTTAGGAACGAATTTTTGTGAAGAACTAGAGTCGGAACCCTTCCGTTCGTTGCCTTCTTTGGGGTTCGAACTTCCCGGTCGAACCGTGTTCTTCGGAGCGTTCGGTAGCGGTTATTAAGGCAAGTATCTTATTATACGATTTGTATCTTGTGAATAGTAATTACGTATGATATGTATAACGATTTTGCTTGCCTCCGTAAATATGTTCCGTTTGAGTTGGTTGTGTTTTCCGAAATTTGAAGGCTTTGTGATAATAGTGATATATTGGTATACGTGTTAGGCGTTGTGCCATTTGTGCAGGATTGCGATGTACATATGAGATGGTTGTACACGTGTTTGTTCAATGTATTGTGTACCGAATGTGTGTTTTGTTGGTTAAGAGTCGTTGTGATGATCATGATGTTTGTGTTGTTTTGGTTTACATGCTTGATTGTACATTTCGGCGTAATGTGGAATGACTTGACATTTAATGATTATGAATTGTGTCGAGTCGATGAAGTGTGTGATCCAGGTAGGGTCTGACGAGGCCTCTGGAGTTCGGTACATGATGTGTACGAACAAAGTGTGTGAACCAGGTAGGGTCTGACGAGGCCTCTGGAGTCCGGTACATGACGTGTACGGACAAGGTGTGTGATCCAGGTAGGGTCTGACGGGGCCTCTGGAGTTCGGTACATGATGTGTACGAACGATGTTGTAGCCGGGTAGGGTCCGTTGAGGCCTCCGGAGTTCGGTACATGATGTGTACGAACAGTGTGTGTGGTCCGGGTAAGGTCCGTTGAGGCCTCCGGAGTTCGGTACATGATGTGTACGAACATTGTGTGTGGTCCGGGTAAGGTCCGTTGAGGCCTCCGGAGTTCGGTACATGATGTGTACGAACAGTGTGTGTGGTCTGGGTAAGGTCCGCCGAAGCCTCCGGAGTTCGGTACATGATGTGTACGAACAGTGATCGTGTAGCAGTGATCGTTCGGGTAACATTTTAAATATGAATCTCGGACTCATAATGATATATTGTTTGGTGTGCTTTGAAACGAGAATCGGGCTAAGGCCCTATTGTTTACGAAAAGGTTTTGTAAATTGGGACTCGAGGTCCAAAAGATTTTCTGCTTTAAAAATCCCCGAGATGATGTGTTCCTTTTCAAATATCTCTTACTTGAGTTCGAAATTCTAAAACTTCTCGGGAACATTTTGATAATTGATTTGCGTATTAAATTCATAGTTGCTATATGCTTGTTACATTTCGTATGGTTTGATACTTGCACTAGTAAAACAGTGGAGTTTTACTAACCCCCGAGTATTCGGGGGGTGGATGTCCTGCTGCGTCCGGTACATGCGAGTTCGGGGAGCGATCACAGATTGGCACAAGGGGATGACGAGTGCGATACTAATCAAGAGTTGAGAGTTGGTAGAGTTTATTTGTATTGTTATAGTTGATTCAGTCTTCCGTTGTATTGTATTTCTACCCGTGTGTGGGTAATGTTGTTAGTCGATCCTGTTGATAGAGTTGTGTGACCTCATCAGTGCGTGTGTTTATGTGTAAGTGACCTTGGCCAGTGCAGTATTATTATATTGTTTGACCCTGGACGGGCAAGCATTTGGTTGTTTATGGACGTTTAGCCTGGTAGATCCTTGCGAAAAGGGTTTACGGCATGTAATATTCCCATACGGTTTTGGGGGTGTTACATTTATGGTATCGGAGCTTAGGTTGCGGAAACCTAGGCTGTCGGGTCGAGTCAAGTCGTGATTTGTCGAGTAATGTGTTGTCATGTCGTTTGAGTCATCAGGTGACAAGTTGAGTTGTGCGTAGTCACAACGTGTCGGTTATGTTGTCGGACGAGATTAGTATCGTGGGCGACCGTCACCTCCGTGCGACCTGTGGATGTAAGTCTCCTCTTTTATGCGAAGTACCTGTGTATCTCGATTTCATCTTAGTGAGTTAATTGCGGTGCATGATTTTCTTTACACAGTATTGTGTAATATAATTGTGTTTAGTACTTGTGGCATATAGTATGTGTATAGAACTGGGCACATTATTGTTTTATCTTTGAACCACCGGGTGGTGTGGTATGGTGTGGAAGTTGTAAACCTTGATGGATTTCGAAAGGTATCGGCGGTGAGTTTTATTTTGAAAATCGATTCCCGTCAGCGAGTTTTGACATTATGGCCTTGATAGTTTTGGCGAAATTCTTATGACGGTATTTATTATTTTGTAAATGGCTTTTGTGAGTTTTTGAAATATTACCGTCATCGGACCTTTTGGCGTTTTTTTAAATAGTTTTTATCTGGTGGGTTCGGCAGGACCCACAACGCTATAATGTTCCGTGTAATTACCTGAGATTTTTGGGCATTCTAGCCCATTGAATTATCTTTTAAAATCTTGAGTATCCTAGAAATAAATTTTGAGACGTACGTTTAAAATGAATTGTTTTCTCATGGTACTTCCAAGGTGCCACGATATGTTTCCGAATTCTTCTACCTCGAGGACCAAAATGTTTTGAGATATTTTTCAATGTTTTATAAACATTTTTACTTAGACCCGAGGGTCGAATATTCTGAAAGTTTTCCACTAAGAGAAAGTGTCCTCATTTTTCTCAAATGCGAAATGGTTTTCCAAAGTCTCGATAACGATGTTTCACGTTTGTATTTTTTTTTGAAAGGTGATACTCAAGATCAACCGGTGTTTGTCTAAATTAGTTTCAAAAGGTGGTTTTTATTTCTTTTTTTTTTAAAACCTATCAATTCTCGTTTGCGTTTGGGAATGTATGTATGATTTTTGCTTTGTCGTTTTGATGTTCCTCCCGAGTATGATCGAATTGGTGGCATGAACGTCGAGGCATTGCCACGCAATTATTGTACTAGCCCTCTGTGAGGGGTGTGAACTGGTGTTTACTGTTTATCGCCTCGTGGCGATTTGCGTGTTGTCGCATGAGTGTGAGATGTTGAAGCTTGGGTTTGTACGTTTGTGTACATGTGTGATTGTTTCGTAATGTTTGTAATTATGTGCTGATTATCGTTCGGGCCGTTGATGTCGCCGAACGATACTGTCGTTGTTGTAGTGTTTGTGTGTGTATTACTTTACGATGGTAATCGTTGTATATGATATGTGTTATGATTCTTTATTATACTGAGTTGGCATCTCCGGTATGTTGTTTTGTGGTGTTATGTTCCATTGTATCTAGCATCTGTATTTTCGATATGCCGAGCCGAGGCATTTCGAACGTATTGTGCCGGGGGCATGTACGTGCCAATTGTCCTTCTCGTCAGTAACGCTTTTCAAGTGTGGACCCGAGAGGCACAGGATCCAGTTTTGCGAGTTGGGTTCCGAGTCTTTCGGGGCGCGAACTTCAGTAAAGATATGAGGATCGGATCTGAGAGACCCATGGGAGATATTTCTTTCGTTTGCTTTTTGTGTTGTCACCTTACTCCAGTTGTTGTGAGTTGCGGGAACGACATTTCTTTTATAAGAGGTCGAATGTAATGCCTGTATCGTTTTGACTTCTGCATTTCCTCTTTCTCAGGTCTATCGACTCGTCGTGTTCGTTGATACTTTATGAACTTGTTCTGTATTTCGGTTTCATCGTTCGAACGAACTGTGATCTTGTTGTGGGTCGATCTGGTTATCGATGTGACTTTTTGGGTTCAGTTCGATTCTTGTGAACCTTGTTCGGGAGTGACCTCATCTAGTTCTATTAGTTCTTTTATTCGAAGTGGATCGGATTTGGAACTCTTGTGTTTTTGACTCTGTCGACTCATTATGTTCGTTGACATTTCTGAGCTTGTCCTGCCCCTTGCTTTTGTTGATCGAACGAGTGTGGTATTGTTTTGGAATAAATCATTTGTCGTTGTGACTTTTCAATCACTATTCCCTTTCCTGTGGATCTTATGGGAATGCACGTCTTGTTGTTCTCACCAGATCATCCTGGGAGTTGTTGTTTGAATTTTCTTATCCTTCGTGTTTCGAACATGATTGTTCGATTTTTGTTGTCTCGATCGTTGTGGTTCGATCGTTTGTTTGTTCGGTTTTGTTCTCGTTTCGTGATTGTTGAGCATTCAGGCTCCTTCCTAATTCCCTTAAGTTCGGGAAATTAGTCTCGTTTTCGATCTTCCAACCCTTGGGCGGTGGGATTCCGTATTTGTTCAGCGGTTGGCTCGCGTTTTGATTGATGTACCGTTGGGTTGGTCAATCATATTGATTTCCGTTCGTTGTGTTTTGTGATTGTCGGATAATTGACTTGGCTATATTATCCGTTTGATGACGCTTGTCATTTGTTGGTTTTATTATATCCCTAACGGCGACGTTGTGTTGGTCGCCGTGGAGCGTGTTTTCACGCCGTATATTCCTTTGCGTTGTTTGTAACATTTCGCCGTTGGGCGTTAGTTACGCATTCTTGTGTATCTTGTTGAGTTTTTCCTGGCGGAATATTTCTTCCCCCTACTTGTTTTAAGTTTCGGGACGAAAATTCTTTTAAGGAGGGTAGAATGTAATATCCGCAAATTTTCGATTTTCGGTAAATTTCTTTTTTCGGCCGAAGTCTGTTTTGACGACTCGCTTTTGACCGTTTCGTCATTCGGAGAATATTTAATTCTGCACTTTTTGTCATCCGAGTTCGTTTCGGTGCTGCTTTGTTGAGTTCCGTGCTTTTTAGCGACTTTTCCGTGCTTGAGTTCGGTTCTTGCGAATCTCGTTCGAAACTGTCGTTTGGGGTTTTTCGTAAGTTCATTTAACGTTGTTATACGTGTTGTGAGCTTCGGTTTGATTATTCGTTGTCGTATGGTGATTTTCGGGCATTTGGGCCATTTTCGTAATTTCCCAAAGTTTGGGGTAATTACCTTCCGTTGTCGAATTTCGAGCCTTCGGGTGGTCGGAATCGTGTGTTCTACTAACTCTTAGATTCGTCTTTGTGAGTACTTCGTAACCGTATCTTCGGTTCGTATTCAGGTTCGGGTTTCAGTGTCGTTTTGTTGAATTCAGGATTACTAAACGACTTTTCTAAGTATGAGTTCGACTTTGTTAGATCACCATTAATTTTTGGTAACTCCAAAAATTCTGAATCTTTGCAATATTATAGAGCATCGAGTTAGCTTTCCAATGGTTCAAACGGTGAGTCAATCGGAGTCCGGACGAGAGAGTTATGGTCGTTTTAGCTCACCCACTCGTTATTGGCCGATCACTGCCGGCCGAACTCGGCCGTGTCGTCCGACACGGCCCGTGCCGTACTCGTCCGGAAATGCCGGAGTCTCTGCCTCAGGACCCGACCGTGTCGTCTGGCATGGCCGAGTCGAACTCTTCCGGATAAGCCGGAACTGACTGCCCAGAGGCCCGACCGTGTTCCAGGACACGGTCGAGTCATGCCGAGTCGCTGTCGGACGGGTCACTATCGGAAGGCCCTCCGCGCCGCGACCGTGTCAAGCAGGACACGGTCGAGTCCCTGTCGGCCGCGACACGACCGTGCCGATCGGCACGGGCCAGGGTCGGCTATTTAAGGGCCTGGACCGAGTCATCCGGCCATTTTCACCCTTTTTCTTCGTTTCTTGGCGTTTCTTCGTCAATAATGGATGGATTAGGATGGATATGACATAGAGCAACATGTTTTGGAAGTTGGAATCATAGATTAACATCATCTTCCACCCGGATCGAAGGTAAGAACACCTAAACTTTTGGTTTTTGGGTGTTCTTGAGGTTTCTTGGTGTTTTGGCCGATTTGCTTCGTTTTGATTCATATTATTGTTAGAACTTGATTGTAAACTCGTAATCATTCAATACCCTTGAAGTTTTGTGGAACGAATTTGAGTATTTCTTTGAATAATCGATCAAATTGGCCTATGCCCCCAAAGTGTCCGATAAAATGCTTCAATGGGTAGAACTTGGGAAGTTCCATACGTTTTCGTAGAATTGTGATTGAATTGATATCGTTGTGACTTAGGAACGAATTTTTGTGAAAAACTCGAGTAGGAACCCTTCCATTCGTTGCCTTCTTTGGGGTTCGAGCTTCCCGGTCGAACTGTGTTCTTCGGAGCGTTCGGTAGCGGTTATTAAGGCAAGTATCTTATTATACGACTTGTATCTTGTGAATAGTAATTACGTATGATATGTATAACGATTTTGCTTGCCTCCGTAAATATGTTCCGTTTGAGTTGGTTGTGTTTTCCGAAATTTGAAGGCTTTGTGATAATAGTGATATATTGGTATACGTGTTAGGCGTTGTGCCATTTGTGCAGGATTGCGATGTACATATGAGATGGTTGTACACATGTTTGTTCAATGTATTGTGTACCGAATGTGTGTTTTGTTGGTTAAGAGTCGTTGTGATGATCATGATGTTTGTGTTGTTTTGGTTTACATGCTTGATTGTACATTTCGGCGTAATGTGGAATGACTTGACATTTAATGATTATGAATTGTGTCGAGTCGATGAAGTGTGTGATCCAGGTAGGGTCTGACGAGGCCTCTGGAGTTCGGTACATGATGTGTACGAACAAAGTGTTTGAACCAGGTAGGGTCTGACGAGGCCTCTGGAGTCCGGTACATGACGTGTACGGACAAGGTGTGTGATCCAGGTAGGGTCTGACGGGGCCTCTGGAGTTCGGTACATGATGTGTACGAACGATGTTGTAGCCGGGTAGGGTCCGTTGAGGCCTCCGGAGTTCGGTACATGATGTGTACGAACAGTGTGTGTGGTCCGGGTAAGGTCCGTTGAGGCCTCCGGAGTTCGGTACATGATGTGTACGAACAGTGTGTGTGGTACGGGTAAGGTCCGTTGAGGCCTCCGGAGTTCGGTACATGATGTGTACGAACAGTGTGTGTGGTCCGGGTAAGGTCCGCCGAAGCCTCCGGAGTTCGGTACATGATGTGTACGAACAATGATCGTGTAGCAGTGATCGTTCGGGTAACATTTTAAATATGGATCTCGGACTCATAATGATATATTGTTTGGTGTGCTTTGAAACGAGAATCGGGCTAAGGCCCTATTGTTTACGAAAAGGTTTTGTAAATTGGGACTCGAGGTCCAAAAGATTTTCTGCTTTAAAAATCCCCGAGATGATGTGTTCCTTTTCAAATATCTCTTACTTGAGTTCGAAATTCTAAAACTTCTCGGGAACATTTTGATAATTGATTTGCGTATTAAATTCGTAGTTGCTATTTGCTTGTTACATTTCGTATGGTTTGATACTTGCACTAGTAAAACAGTGGAGTTTTACTAACCCCAGTATTCGGGGTGGATGTCTGCTGCGTCCGGTACATGCGAGTTCGGGGAGCGATCACGGGATTGGCACAAGGGGATGACGAGCTGCGATACTAATCAAGAGTTGAGAGTTGGTAGAGTTTAGTTGTATTGTTAGAGTTGATTCAGTCTTCCGCTGTATTGTATTTCGACCCCTGTGTGGGTAATGTTGTTAGTCAGTCCTGTTGATAGAGTTGTGTGACCTCATCGGTCTGTGTGTTTATGTGTAAGTGACCTTGACGGTCTGTATTATTATATTGTTTGACCTCTCGGCAGGACTCCGATTGACTCACCGTTTGAACCATTGGAAAGATAACTCGATGATCTATAATATTGCAAAGATTTAAAATGTTTGGAGTTACCAAAAATTAATGGTGATCTAACAAAGTCGAACTCATATGAGGAAAGTTGAAACAATGAACAATAACGATACACAACTCGAAGTTTTTCCGAACGGTGAACACGGTGAATGAACATGATTGATGAATGATTATAAATGAGTGAAAATCCACTAAGTGACAATCACCGAATGAAATTACTGAATGATAATGACTGAATTACAACCGGGTATTACATACACCCCCCCTTAAAAGAGTTTCGTCCCCGAAACTAAGGGTCAAACAACTCGGGATAACTCTCCCGCATACTATCCTCGGTTTCCCAAGTAGCCTATTCGACTCCGTGTCTGGACCACTGAATCTTGACCAAAGGGATCGTCTTGTTCCTCAACTGTTTGATTCGCCGCTCCAACACTCGTACAGGACGCTCCTCGTACGAATGATCATCTGCGATCTCGATTTCGTCGAACTGAAGTATGTGACTCGGGTCGGCAACATACTTCCGCAACTGAGAGACGTGAAACACATTATGAATTCGGCTTAATGCCGGAGGCAAAGCCAATCGATAAGCTAACTCTCCCACTCGATCCAAAATTTCAAACGGTCCAATGAATCTCAGACTCAACTTCCCCCGTTTTCCGAAACGGAAAATACCTCGACTCGGGGATACCTTGACCAAAACTTGGTCACCCGTCTCGAACTCTAGTGGTCGACGACGATTATCTGCATATGATTTTTGTCGACTCTGAGCTGTCAACATACGACTCTTGATCAAAGCTACCTTCTCCCGGGCGGCTATAAGCATATCGGGCTCGGTGCCAATTGATTCTGACAAGTCATCCCAACACAAAGGAGATCGACAACGACGACCGTACAAGGCCTCGTAAGGTGCCATCTTAATGGAGGAATGCCAACTATTATTATACGTGAACTCGATCAGTGGTAGTTGGGCTTCCCAATCGTCCTTCCAATCGAGGACGCATGCCCTCAACATGTCCTCTAATGTCTGAATAGTTCTCTCTGATTGTCCGTCGGACTGAGGATGAAAGGCAGTACTGAGATTAAGCTGAGTTCCCATAGCACGATGAACTGATTTCCAAAAATGAGACACAAACCGTCCGTCACGATCGGAAACGATACTTTTAGGAGTACCGTGCAGTCTCACTATCTCTTTGATGAATAACTGGGCAAGACTCTCGGGACCCCACGTATCCTTGATCTCAAGGAAATGAGCTGATTTAGTTAAGCGGTCCACAATCACCCAGATCGCATTCATGCCACGACAACTCGTCGGCAAACTCGTGATGAAATCCATAGAAATGTCTTCCCACTTCCACTCCGGAATAGGGAGAGGTTTCAGCATACCCGCCTGTCGCTGATGTTCAATATTAACTTGTTGATAGGTTAAGCGTCTCGAAACAAATTCTGCGACTTCTCGCTTCATATTACTCCACCAGTAATTTTGTTTCAAGGCCTTGTACATCTTGCTGGACCCCGGATGAACAGAATGAGGGGTAGCATGAGCTTCTCTCAAAATAGAGTTTTTCAACTCATCATTCGCCGGCACACACATCCGATTCTTAAATATCAAAAGTCCATCCTTGTGGATCACGAATCCAGGGGCTTTCCCCTGAGCCACATCCTCACGAAAGCGCAACAATGCTGGGTCTGAACCCGGATTCTCTCTGATTGCATCCTCAAGAGATGATGAAATCTCTAACATACAAAGCTGTCCCTGAATTCGCTGAAGCCAGACCTCGATCTCGGGTCTAAGGAATTCCTGTTGGAGCTCCTTCTGAATTGTTAAACGAGCAAGCAACTGCTCCTGAACGGACTTACGACTCAAGGCGTCGGCGACAACGTTCGCCTTCCCCGGGTGGTAAAGGATCTCGATATCATAATCTTTGATTAATTCCAACCACCGCCTCTGTCGCATATTTAACTCCTTGTGAGTAAATATATACTTCAACTCTTGTGATTGGTGAAGATCTGACAGGTGATGCCATAAAGGTAACGACGCCAAATTTCCAATGCGAAAACCACGGTTGCTAGCTCCGGTCGTGGGTGGATAATTAACCAGCTAATCCGAGGAAACATCGGATTTACTTAATATCTTTCGGAGGTTGCCAATCTCGGATAGTCTCCGTCTTCTGAGGGTCGACACGAACTCTGTCAGATGAAATTACATGCCCGAGAAAGTCACTTCGGACCTCCAGAACTCACATTTGGAAAACTTTCCATAAAGTTGCTCTCATCTCAACACATCGAGAACCTGATGAAGATGAACCTCGTGTTCCTCTCGGCTACGAGAATAAATCAAAATGTCGTCGATGAAGACAACACCAAACTGATCCAAAAAGTCGATGAAAACCCGATTCATTAACTCCATGAATACCGCAGGTGCAATAGTTAGCCCGAACGGCATAACTACAAACTCATAATGACCATAGCATGTACGAAACGCTGTCCTCGCGATATCCGACTCTCGACTCCGCAACTGGTGATATCCAGATCTTAAGTCGATCCTGGAAAACACTGAGGCTCCCTAAAGTTGATCTAAAAGATCATCAATACGGGGTAAGGGATACTACTCTTGATCATCACCCTATTCAACTCCTGGTAATTAATACACACAGGAGACGAGCCATCCTTCTCCTTGACAGATCACACTGGTGCTCCTCACGGGGACGCAATCGGTCGGAGATAACCTTTCTCGAACTACTCCTCAAGTTGAATCTTCAACTCCTGCATTCTGGTCAGGGCCATCCGATACGGTGCCTTCGATAAAGGGGACGTACCGGCTCCAACTCACTCCTGAATTCCCCTACTCTATGTGAAGGAAACCAGATAACTCGTCTGTAAATACATCGTCAATCGATGACAATGATACCATGAATGATTGAACACTTCGATTGCCCTAGAATGGTCAATCGATAAAAAGAGATACCAATAATGATTGAACAACTCGATTGCCTTAGAAAGGCCAATCGATGAAGATGATATAATGAATGTTTGAATAACTCGATTGCCTTTGAAAGGCCAATCGATGAAAATGATGCAATGAATGATTGAATAACTCGATTGCCCTAGAAAGGCCAATCGATGAAAATGATACAATGAACGATTGAATAACTCGATTGCCTTAGAAAGGCCAATCGATGAAAATGATACAATGAATGATTGAATGACTCGATTGTCTTAAAAAAGCCAATCGATGGAAATGATACAAGGAATGATTGAATAACTCGATTGCCCTAGAAAGGCCAATCGATGAGAATGATACAATGAATGATTGAATAGTTCGATTGCGGAATTTCTCTGCTTCCGTCATAATAATACTTCTTCTGGAACAACGGGGATTACTTCCCTGAAGCACACATTCGACAACCAACGACGGAAAGATAGCGACCAAACGCTAACAAATACTGAGGATAGTATCAAGACGATCAAACCAACTAATACCGAAAATTACATCGTCCTAAGATAAGTTCACCACGATTAGATCCATCAACCAATCGCGGTCATTAAGCTTAATTCGGTATGATTCCGAAAATTCTTCCATCGTCAGGTAGACCGATGGTATGAGGTCCACAAGCAATAGAACTATCCCGAAATAAGTCTATTCAAGCATGATTTGAAAATGAAAGAATGCGGTGTACCAGCATCAAAAGGTACACACAAGTTGAAATAAAATTACGAGTATACCTGAAATCATTCGGACCACCGGATCGTTGATCCTCCTCATCATATGAATCTGGGACTTGCCGGTCCCCGAACCGGACGCTCCCGTCTGATAAATATGAGCTCTAACTCTATTTTCTTCCATTGTCTTAAACGACGATGACAAAGCGATCGATTAAAGCTGGTTGCTTGGGGCTGAGATGCATTGAGCCGACTTGGAGTCCTTTCGGCAAAAACGGGCCTTATACCCAAAATTCCCACAATTATAGCACGTGATAGACGGTTTCAGACACTCAGTGCTGAAATGACCCGGCGTTCCACAATTGAAATAGGTGATGGCCGAACTGGCCGCTCGGGAATGAGATCCCGCACGATTATGCGCCGTAGGAGGTCGCTCAGAAACGATAGGACTCACACGAGGCTTCTTGAAGGTTGGTGACCGCCTTCGGATTGATTACGCCGTTGATTTCTTGCCGACAAATGAAGGTTGTTGTTCAGCACTTTGCTTAGCGGTGGCTCATACGGAGAGTTCTCTCGATTAATCCGGTCAGTGGCGCAATGATGATTGAGCAAGCGCACATGGGTCATCATGGGTGCATAAAAGTGAGTGGATCAACCCGAACATCTTCTCGATCGAGCCGAGTCCTGGGCACGATTTCCCGGCCAGTGATTATTTCTCGGGTTTCGGTCCACCGCCTCTCTCCCCGTGCATCCACAGACTCTCTCCATCTTGAAGTAGGAAGGTCGCATAATGATTATATTTCCCGCATGATTAGCACGTTATGATTATGTCATGAGATGATGAAAATGAGTATACATGCTCTAACTTAGTGATTATATGAATGATTTACTGAAGTTACATGATTATCTGATGAAATTCTTAAAATGATTATCTTGAATAACTTAACAAGATTGATAATATGATCATCCAGATTGACAACTGAGTAATGAAATGAATTGAGTAATTAATGAGTTAACATGATCGTCCTGATTATTAACTGAGTAATGAAATGGATTAAGTGATTAATGAGTTAACATGATCGTCCTAATCACAATGAATGATGATGTTTGAGGATTGTTAATTGATGAATTATGAATGAATGATAATTGCCAGAAATTATACCATGGCGTTAGAAGTCTTACAGTTCTTCCGGTCTGATTGGCTCGGCATTTGCACAGGTCACACGTGACGCGAAAGTCCAATGATACTAGTCTGATGACGATGATTTCAAATGAGACATGACTCGGAAGGTAGTATTCAAAACCACGCTCTGATACCAACTCTGTAACACCCCAAACTAGGCGGATATTAAAGTGTCGTAGATCCCCAACCGGGACCCACCAGGCAAATGAAAATGAATGAGTTACACAGGATAAATGTAGTACCGAACTACATTACAACAATAATTACTCCGATGAGGAGTTTAGTTACAACACACCAGGACAATACCGAATACTAATGTATTTTATATGAAGATAAAATACACAACACTGAATGAAACGGAGTATTCAAATGAAAGTCTGCAGCGGAAAATAAAGGACAATAACATGAATAACTGAAAGATCGGGGCCCCCTACTAGTATCACTGGGACTCCTCGACGTCAGCGTGTTCTCCCCGTACTTTTGCCTTGCCAAGACCTGAAAAACAAAATCCCCAAACGGGGTCAGTTACAAAGAACAACAATCCTCAAGGGTTGAAAATACACAATCATGATTATATCTGAAGTTATGAAATATCCTGTCGAAACATACGCAATCAAACATGCTATATGAATCAACTAACAGTACGGCTCAAAGGGTGGCGCCACACTACGCCCGGGATGGAAATGTGTCCGTGCACAAGCCACCAACGAGTATCGATCGAATACCCGTGTGGTCTTGTACCTAATCAGTCTCACGAGACAATATGACTCGTGTGCACAGTCCAATGTGAGGCCAACAACCAACACACGACTTAAACGTGCCCGACATGAAAATCCAACACATACCAACCGGCACGCCAGTATGACCCGGAATGCCACGATAACAAAAGTGACATCGAAAATGAATAATGACTCACCGAGGTGGAATGGTAATGAAATAAATGACAGCTCAATGAAAAGATTGGAACCGTCGTTCCTTATGACTGAAGTGATTAATTGACAACAACAAGTTTTGATACGGTTAATATAATGATGAATGAGTTAAGATTATGAATGAACAACAACAAAAGGGATGAATATCCTTTTAACCGAGTAAGAATTAACTTACACAATACCGGTGACAATTATCCTTCCACGAACAACGTCCTAATTGAGATATCGGTCGCTCGAACAACCTTGAATTATACAATATCCAACAACCCATTCAATATACGAATCAAACGCAAATATAACGAGCTCAAAACGTCGATACGATTAAACTAAGTTCATTGGGGCATTATATCGAATACGTTGTGGCCAAACTCCGATTGTTTACAATCAAATCTCAATGAGCCACTATCAAATCCCCCAAGAGGTTTTTCAAACCAATAAACATCTTCCAAATGATCAATAATCCGAAATGAATATCTGAAAACGTGATTATAACGACAATTAATCGAAAACCCCCAATTTCAACTCGATAATCAAAGTGTTCTTGAATAATCCCTCAATAATCCAATGAATCCTCATACAAACTCATAATCATATACATATCCCTTCATATAACATGATTATAATGTCCAAAACATCATATCTCAACATAGAATCGAAATCCAAGGTGTTGAAGAAATTACCTCTTGAAGATCCAACCACTTCGATCCGAAGAACACGAGTTTAATCGAGTATCCAAGCTTCACAACCGAATGAAAATGATTAAAAACCACACTCAAGTGATAGGTGAAGAGAATTTTCTCCCTCAAGCCTCTCTCTCTCGTATGAAGGTGGAAGAAATGGAAGGAATGGGTGAAATGCTCAAAAGCGAATTTATAGGGGTTGGCGCCTGTCGGACACGGCCGTGCCGATCGGCACGGTCGCAGCCAAGCGGCGGCGAGGAATCGACCGTGTCTGCTTGACACGGTCGCGCGCGAAGGGCCTTCCGATAGTGACTGTCCGGCTGACTTCGGCAATGACTCGACCGTGTCTGGAACACGGTCGGGCGTCTGGGCGATCGGTTACGCTTATCTGGAAGAGTTCGACTCGGCCGTGCGAGCGACACGGTCGAGTCTGTGGGCAGACTTGGCATTTCCGGACGAGTACAAGACGGGCCGTGTCGGACGACATGGCCGAGTTGGTCGGCGATGATCGCCAATAACTGAAAAATGAGCGGGTGAGCTAAAACGACCATAACTCTCTCGTCCAGACTCCGATTGACTCTCCGTTTGAACCATTGGAAAGATAACTCGATGCTCTATAATATTGCAAAGATTTAGAATTTTTGGAGTTACCAAAAATTAATGGTGATCTAACAAAGTCGAACTCATATGAGGAAAGTTGAAACAATGAACAATAACGATACACAACTCGAAGTTTTTCCGAACGGTGAACACGGTGAATGAACATGATTGATGAATGATTATAAATGAGTGAAAATCCACTGAGTGACAATCACCGAATGAAATTACTGAATGATAATGACTGAATTACAACAGGGTATTACAGCGACTACCTGCCCCACGTAGATATCGCAAGAATGTACCTAAAGTTACCTACAGTAAACCAATTGCTGTCAGGAGAATATGGGTACCTAAATGCACTAACACCCATGGACCCAACATTCAAAAGGGACCTAAATATACTTAATTACTTTGCCTACAGGACATCTTAGAGAAGGACATCTGGTACTTTCGATAGGGGATGTTCTCGTCACATGACAGAGACAAAAGCAAGCTGTCAGATTATGTAGAAGGTCGCGGTCCAAAAGTGCACTTCGATGATAAATCTAAAGGAAGAACAAGAGGGAAAGGAACCCTACTTGTAGGAAAATTCAAAGTCACCAATGTAGCTTATGTTGAAGGATTACAGTACAATATACTTAGTATTAGCCAGTTCTGTGACAAACAGTTCTCGGTGAAATTCTATATAGATCACTGTAGAGTCAAGAACATCTTGACCAAAGAAGTTGTGCTCATAGGAAGCAGATCAAGTAAAATGTATATTGCTGATTGGATGCCTACGATCTCCACAATTCCCTGTTTTGTTGCCAAAGGCACTACAGATATAAGCTAGCTATGGCACAAGAGGATGTCTCACATCAACTTCAAGACAATCACAAGCTCGCCAGACAGGAAATGGTCATAGGTTTGCCAAATGTGTCATTCCAAAAAGACAGCGTCTGTGGACCCTGTTAGAGAGGCAAGCAAATCAAGACCACCCTGAAAAGAAAATCCTACCTTTCCACTCACAGAGTTCTGGAAATGCTACATATAGATCTATACGGTCCTATAAACCTGGTAAGTTTGGGAGGTAAGAAATATTGTATCGTTATTGTTGATGATTTTTCTAGGTATGCTTGGACAATCTTCCTAAGCAAGAAGAAGGAAACAACATCAAAGCTGCCCGAGCACCTGAGAAAGCTTCAGAATGACAAAGGGTTGAGTATTGTGTCCATTCATTCCGATAGATGTACTGAATTTACTAACCGCTTTATAGAGCAATACTGTTCGGAAAATGGAATACAGCACGAATACTCAGCTGCCCGTACACCTCAACAAAACGGTGTTGCCGAGCGAAAGAACAGGACGCTGAAAGAAGCAACAAGGACCATGATTGCCGCAAGCAAGTTGCCACAGCGTTTCTGGGGCGAAGCCACCAATATAGCGTGATATACACAAAATTGTTGTATCATCAACAAACACCACAACAAAACATCATATGGGGTATGGAACAACAAAACTCCATTAGTCTCGTACTTTCACATATTTGGATGCAGGTGTTATGTGTTTAACAATGGGAAAGATCAACTTAGAACCTTTGATAAGAAATCGGATGAAGGGATATTTGCAGGATATTCCTATGTCAGCAAAGCTTACAGGATCTTTAATCAAAGGAAGCTGACAATTGAGGAATCAGTACATGTAGTGTTCGACGAACCACACCATGATCCTACAGGAGTAGAAGATGTTACTCAGAATATCCAACAACTCACCATTGATGATCCTCCAACTCCTATAGAGCCTGTCGTTGACCTAGAAATCAATCCTGCAGCTGTAAGAACAGAAGTAGATGAAGTCGATATTGTACAAGCTGAAGCTGAAACTATAGCATCTCAAGATATAGTACGGGATGCCGAATTAGAACCCAACAGAAGATGGTTGAGAGATCACCCACAGGAGTTGAACATAGGAAACATTGATGCTGGAGTAACTACTCGTAGGAGAATACAGAGTACACAAGGAAATGTACTATGTGTGCTAGAAGAACCCGAATCTGAGATTTCTCAATTTCTTGTATGGAAATCTCTAGTTGAACTTAGAAGACTTAATATGTGCACTATTGCTATATTCTTAGCTCAATCCAAACCTATTTCTACCATAGAAGCCCTAAACAATTCTCACTGGATTTCATCTGTGGAAGAAGAGCTTAGTGGATTCGAAAGAAACAATGTATGGTATTTAGTACCCAGAACTGAGCATCAAGCCGTAATTGGAACAAAAAAGGTATTTAGAAACAAGAAGGATTCGAATGGACTTGTTATTAGGAATAAATCTCGTCTAGTCGCACAAGGCTACATACAGGAAGAAGGCATAAATTACGATGAAACATTTATAGCCAGACTAAAAGCCATTAGGATATTTCTAGCCTTTGCCACCCATAAGAGCTTTATTGTATATCAAATGAACGTCAAGAGAGCATTCCTGAATGGAGACCTTGCCGAAGAAGTCTATGTTGAACAACCACCAGGGTTTGTCAACACAGAAGGCGGAGACCTTGTATACAGGCTGAGGAAAGCGCTGTATGGATTTAAGTAAGCATCTAGAGCGTAGTATGAAACCCTATCCATGTACTTAACCAATAATAGATTTAAGAAAGGTGTTGTTGACAAGACCCTATTTAAAATACAGGAAGGTAATGACCTCCTGATGGTTCAAATATATGTAGATGATATTATATTTGGTTCAACTAACATTGCTCTATGTCAATGATTCTCTCATCTCATGAAAAGTAAATTTGAAATGAGTATGATGGGAGAACTTAGTTGTTTCCTAGGATTGCAGGTTAATCAATTGCCTACAGGAATCTTCATCAACCAGGAAAAGTACAGCAAGGAGCTTCCCAACAAATTTGGGATGAACAACTTCAAATCATCGTCAACCCCCATGAGCACTTCCGTGCAAATTAGTACTGCCGAAGCTGGAAATCCGGTTGATCAATCACTCTACATAAAGCTTATTGGCTCACTCCTATACCTAACAGCTAGCAGGCCCGATATCCAATTTGCTGTAGGAGTGTATGCTCGATATCAAGTAGCACCTAAAGAATCATACTTCACAACAGCCAAATAAATCCTGAAGTACGTCAAAAGAATAGTCGATGTAGGACTGTGGTATCCTAAAGAATGCGGATTCAATTTGGTTGGCTACAGTGACTCGGATCTCGGAGGTTGCAAGCTAGATAGGAAGAGTACAAGTAGAACTTGTCACTTTATTGGACCTAGACTTGTATCTTGATTCAGTAAGAAGCAATTGGCAAACTCGCTTTCCATGGCAGAATCAGAATACTATGCTGCTGGTAGTTGCTGTATGTAGATCCTTTGGATGCAACAACAGCTGTCAGATTATGGACACTGTCAAGGAAACACCCATCATGTGCGATAGCACGAGTGCAACTGCAATAACACACAATCCTGTATTGCACTCGCGCACTAAGCATATTCATATGAAGCATCACTTCATTAGGAATCATGTTGAGAACAAGGATGTTCGATTGGAGAAAGTTCATACAGATATCCAGTTACGAACAGCACTGTATGAACAAAGAGATATGAAATCATCCTATAGCTGACGTGTGCAATAATTAAGAGGGAATACAGTATGACCCATGAATATAGTAGTAATCCAAAAATTGTTGTATGGAATTGAATCCCGCATGTACCTTTTAAGGAGGAACGTTGTATTTTCACGGATACATCACATATTGTGGGAAATCAATTAATAATATGTCATTCATTTTAAAACAATTTTTAGTCCACGTGCCCTGTTCATATATCAAATGTCTCTGCATTAAATGTTTTACATGACATCTGGACTATTATATTTTAAACGCCACGATTTTTCAAATTACTTAATAAATTCAAACCGCCGTTTTGGGCAATAAGAGAAGTCGATACGTCAGATGTGGGACCCGCTACCATTTCAAAAATCGGATGGATAAGATGTACCCGTTACGCTCAGTCCATCCTGTTTGTTCATTTAAAACGACGATTCCCATCCCTTAAATCTGACCGTTCACTATTTGGGAACCCTAAATCTTCCCACCGCCCACTATAAAAGGACTATTCATGCCCCTTTTGACTCTTTATGCTTTCTGCAAACTAAACGAGTCTTTGAGCAAATAGCCTACATTTCACTCAATTTTACTGCGATTTTCTTTCAATCTCACTTACTTTCTTTCAGGAAACTACTATGGCATCTTCACAGACTTCCTCTCTATCTCTCAAGAAAACTGCCACCATCATTGACGGACGGATCTTTGCCAGATCTGTGGTTGTTGAACGTGTCCACGCTGAGGGAGATGACGTTGAAACCATGGAGATCATCATCTCGAGGATTCATCAACAAGTCCTTTATCACCTTGGAAGCCACTCTACTGTGTGCTATGATGCGCAAATGGTTGAGGAATTTTACCTCAATGCCGGTGTCAGTTTCTTCTCTCTTGCACAGGGGGAAACGTCGCCAACATCACGGCCACTGTTCGTGGAATTGAAATCCGCATTGACCAAGACCTGCTGCAGAATTTATACAGGCTCCCTATTGATGCCTTGTCCATGGAGGAACTTGAGACCTTTGGGTCCCAGGAAGTCCTAACCAAATATTATGGCTTATTCACTGGTTCAGCATCGATCGAGACGGATCATACTTCATGCCACAAGAAATGCTTCTGCCTTCCATTTGTATACTTACACGATTTCTGTTTTCGTATGATTGAAAACAGAACAGGTGCTTTCGAGATGTGCACCAATATGAGGTTCAGAATGATGGTCGCCATAATGTCCTACGAGAAGGTCAATTGGTGTCAGATTGTCCTTAAGAGGTTGTAGGAAGAAGTCTCCAAATCTACTTCTCAGAAGAAGTCTTTTGGTCTGTTTGTTAATATTATTCTGACCAAGTGCGGTGTTCCGCAAGCAAATGAAGCAAAGAAAATCAATTCACGAATATATATTGGAGGAACCAAGCCCTCCGTCTTCAACAAAGAACATATGATTGCGACAAGACCATTTGTCCGCACTCTGCCCCTTTCCGCTGATCCAAGGGATGTAACCTCGATGTCCGGAAGCAAGGAGCCCTCAGAGAAAAGGAAAAGATCTCACAGCAAGTCTCCCCTTGCTGGTGAGAAGCCGAAAAGCAAGCTTCAAAGGCTTTCCAAATTAAGGCGAAGGCACAACCCACCGTATCAAACACCCCAGGGCGCAACCCCTGCGGACGAAATAACTACTACTGTCCATACAGTAGATCCCGAGCCATTGGCGGAAACGACAGATGCACAGTTATTTGCCAACTTGAAAGACTCTGGCGAGTCGGCTGCCCCTTTGGAGCCAATAGCCACATATCCTGAACGGGAACCCACACCCGTAAGGGATTCATCTCCCCTTAGGGTACCAACCCTGTTCGGAATCCCTCTCCAATACAGGATCCCACACACTGTAGTGGAACCCTTGCCTACAGTGGACCCATGCATTGTACGCAGCCCCACTCCCGACTCCATAATTAACAGAACTTTGTTATCAATACAAATTGAACAGGCCTTTGACCGCTTCGTTCATTGGAAATCTTACAGGCTTGCTCCGTACGTAACCTTGTACAACTGGAGCGAATGGAGAGAAGAAGAAAAATTTGTTCTGGAAGTGACATACTCCCAAAATATTGAAGTCCTGATTCAATGGGACAACCTTTGCTGCAAAGAGCTGATTTCGAGCAATCTCATGGACAAAGCTGATTCTCGAAAGAAAGGAAAATCTATGTTTGAAGAAACAATTCCTATCAATCCAAAATCTGACCATGACTCAGACAACGATGACGACAACTCCTTCCAGACTGGTCTGAGGATGAGCCGTGAAGAAGCGAGAGAATAGGAATTCTCCAGAATGCAACATCACCAATGAGAAGGGACATCAAGCCAACAGTCCCCTCCCTAACAACAAGAAACTGTTCAAGACAGCAAGGAATCAGTCCCTCTTGTCGTGGAGGAACAAACAGTTTCACAACAAGCATCCGAGCCTATCGCCGACGATGAAGCCCGCGCCATCCCGCACGAGGAATCAGTCCCTCTGCCGGAGCAGGCAGAAGCTGAGAGACAATAGGAGGATTAAGTCCCTGCTGTACCTATGTCTACCGAAACCCATCAGTCCGAACAGCCGCAAGTTGCAACAGCCCCTACTGCCCCTGCACCATCACCCATTGAAGTGGAATCCGACGACGGTTTCTTACCTGAGGATGAACCACAACGGCCACCCTCACATGTGGTCATCATGTTGGAATATTTATTCCACATATTCATAAATAGTATTTTGATGATTAAGTTGCTAAACAAAACAAAACAACATCGAGGCGAAGCAAAACAACGAAGCAGACGAATACACAAAAAGCTGGACAAAATACAAAGCTAGCGCACGCTAGAAATATAAGTTAGCGCACGCTAACGGGTACCGGCTGCAGATCAGACGAGTTCGAAGTAACCTAAAGTGAAGTCACCTGATGAGGATAGTGCACACTACACATGCAAGATTGACGCACGCTATCGAGCCCATATTACCGTTGTGAAGAGAATTCAAACACATAATGACGTATGCAGTGAAGTTAGCTTAGCGCACGCAACAAGTGATATTTAGCGCACGCTAAATATCAAGTTTGAATCAAGTCAACCAATCCGTTGGGAAAAATCTGATGCAAGTCAAAAAGTATAAACGGATATATGACGCAGTACACAACGTACGCTAAGGCAAATACACGTGATAGCGCACGCTAAGGAAAAAAGCTTAGCGCACGCTAATATCAACTGGCAGTAACAGCTAGTTTGTGGAAGAAGGCTATAAATACCAAGTGAGTTGCTATCAATCCACACAACAACATTGAGCAATTCTTATACACTTGAGATATCATTGTAAACATTATAGTTGTTGTTCTTGAGCTTAAATTAGAGTGATTGAGTGTTATACACAAAATCATATACGAGTGAGAAAAAGAAAAGATACGATTGGATTCGGTGTTATTAGGATCAAGGATCCGGCATTCTTAGAATCGCAATCGCTATCTTAGTGAGTTTTATCTAGTACCGGTATAAAGCTAGAGTGGTTCATTCCTTGTCCAATAGAAAAGGAAAACGGTTTTACTCAGACCGATAGAAGGCGAGCTTGTAACGGTAATCCCTCAACCGATAGAAGAGAGGTGCAGAGGTTTTGATCTTTAGCCTATTGAAAAAGATACATCGAGAGAGGACGTAGGCACGTTTGCCCGAACCTCTATAAATCCTTGTGTGATTTATTTTCTGCACTTTATATTTACGCTTCCGCACAACGGCGCAAATATCGATTTTGCTCCAACAATTGGTATCGGAGTGTTTCCTCCAACACAGTGCTTAACATCCGAGGAGTCGATACAAAAAGCGTTTCAACTTGCTCCAGTCAAAGGCCTTTCTCTCAACCGACCACCATTTTCTGATGGCTCGAACTTTATGACGTGGAAGAAAAAGATGTCTATATTTATCCGAGCATATGACATCGAGCTTTGGAAGGTGATTTGTCTTGGTCCGAAAATTCCGACAAATTCCAACGGTACGCTTAAAACTTTCGAAGAATATGACGATTACGATTGGAAAAATGATCATTACAATTGTAAGGCAACTCAACTCCTATATTGTGCCTTAAATCCGGAAGAACACAACCGGATATCATCATGTGATAGTGCCATAGAAATTTGGAAAATGCTTGAGGTAACACACGAAGGAACGTTTCAAGTCAAAGAGACGAAAATAAACATGCTCCTTCACGATTATGAGTTATTCCAAATGAAGGAAGACAAATCCATCATTATAATGCTCGACCGATTTTCGGTCATCACAAATGGATTAGCATGTTTCGGGAAACCACTTTCGAGTAGTGAGAAAGTAAAGAAAATTCTCCGATCACTACCTCGAGAATGGGACGGTACGGTGACGGCTATAATGGAATCAAAAGATTTAAATACTCTTGATTTTAGTGCTCTCGTTGGTTCTCTTATCAACTACGAGATAGTTCTAAAATCACGGAATGTCAAATCGAAACCGAAGGAGAGATCGATAGCCATGAAGGCTAAGATGTCATTGTCAAGATCTAAAGAAGAAATCCTGGTGGACGAAAGCGACGAAGAATCGGCATATTATGCCAAAAATATTAATTAAGTTCGAACACTTATTAAACCATAGAAAGAAGGACATCCAAGCGGGCGAATCTTAGAAATTCGACAACACCTGTCGATTATGTGGTAAATCAGGCCACTTTGCTAAGAATTATCGTGTTAAACCCAAGGAGGTCTTAATTGCAACATGGAGTGACGAAGATATTGAAGATGAAGATTTTCTAAATCAAAATAATCTCACCCTCATGGCCCGGAGTTCATTCGATGATAGCGACGTCGAAAGCTAAGTAAGTAATTCTTACGACGAACTTTTTGAAGCATTCGAGTTATTAGATACCGATTGTCAAAATGCTTTAAATGAGATTAAACCCCTTAAAACTAAATACAAATCTTTGGAAAATGAAAATTCCAAAATGCTTGAGAAGGGAAAATTTGTTGAAAACGGTCATTCTAAATGTGTTGAAAACGAAAATATTTTAAAGGATGATCTTGTTAAGGTTCAAACCGAGCTCAAAAATTTAACGAAGAAATTCTCTCTCGAAAATGAGAAATTTGAAAATATGCGATCGGTTCAAAATATACGTTAAATAAAGAGGGGTTAGGATTCAAACCACGTTTTAAAAACGAATCCGTAAATTTCAAAATACCCCATTGTGAAAAATGTTTGAAAATTAGGCACCATATTTCAAACTGTAAGAGCTCAAGATGGACGATTAAAGTTAAGAAAATTTGGGTTCCTAAAGGAACATTGTTTCAAATATCGTCTGCGTCTCGAAAGAAAAACTGACTTTCGGTTGGATCCCCAAAAATTAATTTTTATCAAATTGATATTTTACAAAGGGGGAGATAATATTGTCAGGGGGAGTTTATACCCTATTATTGCATATTTTTTATATTAATGCATATTTTTTAATATCATCTATATTTTTTTTACACTTTTTGCTGAGTACAAAAAGGGGGAGAATAAGTTGAATCGGATAAAAGTGTCATGAAAGATACGACGAGAAAAATAATAAAAATCGAAGAAGTCGAAAAGGAGAAGAAAGCTTACAAAAAGGGGGAGAAACGAAGGAGTTGAAAAATACGATATGAAGTACTCGAAAATGGCAGAAAAAGAAAAGAATGGGTGAAACTAATGAAACGATCAAAGTCGAAAACTTTGAAACGTACATATATACATATTTTTATTTTGCAGGTTTTATCCAATTCAAGGTTGTTTTGTAATTATCAAAAGGGGGGAGATTGTTGGAGTATTTATTCCACATATTCATAAATAGTGTTTTGATGATTAAGTTGCTAAACAAAACAAAACAACATCGAGGCGAACCAAAACAACGAAGCAGACGAAGACGCAAAAAGCTGGACAAAATACAAAGCTAGCGCACGCTATACTTATAAGTTAGCGCACGCTAATGGGTCCCGGCTGCAGATCAGACGAGTTCGAAGTAACCTGAAGTGAAGTCACTTGATGAGGATAGCGCACGCTACACATGCAAGATTAACGCACGCTATCGAGCCCATATTACCGTTGTGAAGAGAATTCAAACACAGAATGACGTATGCAGTGAAGTCAGCTTAGCGCACGCAACAAGTGATATTTAGCGTACGCTAAATATCAAGTTTGAATCAAGTCAATCAATCCATTGGGAAGAATCTGATGCAAGTCAAAAAGTATAAACGGATATATGACGCATCAATGATGTAAGATTAGCGCACGCTACAAAAGAGTATTAGCGCACGCTAACAGTCAGAGACAGTAGCCACTGGACTAAAACTGGAAGACGTTAACGTACGTAACATGCAGTACACAACGTACGCTAAGGCAAATACACGCGATAGCACACGCTAAGGAACGAAGCTTAGCGCACGCTAATATCAACTGGCAGTAACGGCTAGTTTGTGGAAGAAGGCTATAAATACCAAGTGAGTTGCTATCAATCCACACAACAACATTGAGCAATTCATATACACTTGATATATCATTGTAAACATTATAGTTGTTGTTCTTGAGCTTAAATTAGAGTGATTGAGTGTTATACACAAAATCATACACGAGTGAGAAAAAGAAAAGATACGATTGGATTCAGTGTTATTAGGATCAAGGATCCGACATTGTTAGAATCGCAATCGCTATCTTAGTGAGGTTTATCTAGTACCGGTAGAAAGATAGAGTGGTTGATTCCTTGTCCAATAGAAAAGGAAAACAGTTTTACTCGGATCGATAGAAGACGAGCCTGTAACGGTAATCCCTCGACCGATAGAAAAGAGGTGCAGAGGTTTTGAACTTTAGCCTATTGAAAAAGATACATCGGGAGAGGACGTAGGCACGTTTGGCCGAACCTCTATAAATCCTTGTGTGGTTTATTTTCCGCACTTTATATTTATGCTTCCGCACAATGGCGCAAATACCGATTTTGCTCCAACACGTCAGACAACTCAATGGAGCTGAGGAAGAATTGCCAAGCTCTCCAGCTAGGCACGAGCAACTTCAAGCTCTTGGTCGACAAACTGTCTTCCTGGAGGACGCTGTTAATGCCCTGCATACTATTGAGAAAGAAATTAATTGGTTGCATAAGACAGCTATCGATGAAATGACTGGTTTCAAGCGTGAAATCTCCAAAGTGGAAGAAGCCTTTTGCATGGTACCAAGTGTCTTAAGGCAAGCTCTACACCAACTCCAACAGCGCCAGGAGCAGATCCTGAAAGAAGAACAGGCCAAGCTTCACATTTTTGAATCCAAGACTACATCTGCTCTTCAGGAAACAGGTTCTCACCTTATAGTCCACAACAAAAAGATAGATGATATGTCACTAGTGCTAAAATCACTAGTTGACAAACTCTAAAGTATGGAGACCAAATAGGATACTGCAATGAAAATCCTGGAATGCTTGGATGAAAAGGTCTCTTATCTTGATGAGGCCAAAAAGGGGGAAGAAGCTAGAGAAGCCGCAAAGCGATTAAGACTGGATCAAGAGAAGGAGCTTGAAGCTGCAATAGAAGACAGCATTACTGCTGCAATTACTCGATTGTCAGTTCCTTCTCATACTGTTAGGATACAGGGTGCTCGTCCGGAATTACATGATCCAAAATTGCCTTGGAAATACCTCGTGTAGAAGCCGCCAGTGATAAATCTCCCGACCAACCGTCAGCCGACAGCTGGTGAGATAAAAGATTGGAGGAAAAACGAACTGTTAAGATACTTTGTAGTTCTTATCAGGGATTCCCCCATATTCAATAATTGTGGAACACTGCAGGAAGCTGCCGAGGAATTCAAAAAGAGACTGGACGAAGGAAAGCTCCCCCTACAGCTCCAGGTGAAATCTAAACACAGGAAAGGTGATATGGTTACCCATCCTGAAGACTGGATCCTTGTTTTCGACAAATCAGCTGAAGGAAGAGCAATCTACTTAAATCGGAACATGGATACCTTGCAAAACTGGTGGAAGGGAACCAAGAATGATCCAAGAAGGCCTTGGAGACATGCTGACTACAGGAGTTAGCTTGTAGGATCCTTCCTGTATTTTAATTTTAGAAACAACAAAATTTTTGTATCTTTATTTTTGCCCAAACATTGTAATCTTTACTTAAACATCAATAAAATCTACTTTTGTCTTGAAAGATTAAAACTCGTAATCTACTATATTCCTGTATGATTATGAAATTAATTTGTTTGCTGCAATCCAACAAGTTTAAAACTTGTTAAGTATATAAGCTGTAAGAACTTGTCTGCGAACAGTTCATAGGTTAAGTTGTATTCAACTAGACTATACTGTAAGATTGTGCCTGCGTGCCAATCATAAGTTTAAAGTTGTAAAACACTTTTTTGTTAGATACTACCTTTTTACAACTTGCCTATGAGCAGTTCAAATTTCTTTAAATTGCTGAAGGCCAAATCATTCGACAGAAGATCAAGAAGACAGCATCTCTTTTTCAAAGAGGTTTTTGCATCAAGGTTTTGACCTCATCAAGAAGACTTGGCAATTATCAAAAAGGGGTAAATTCTTGGGATAAAAAATCCTGTATCGAGTTTTGATATAGTTCCAATAAACAGCAAGTAGTTATCCCGAAGACGATCGAAATGGTTGGGATAAACAATCCTGTATCGAAGTCTTCTCAAAGTGCCAACATACAGCAAGCTACTGTCCTGAAGTCAATCATACATAAAGATTACAAGTGCCTAATACAGCGAACGTATATAGTGGCATCATACAACTAGAAGCTCATCAGTCTGTATGATACCAAGTATGGAAGCTGTCCTGAAATATTCATACAGCATCTTTCCATACAGCAGCACATAGCCTACAGCATTATGTTGGATACAACATACAGGCTGTAAGTGTTGAGTCCTTCAACACTTATCCAACAGGACTGAAGACCGTTGAAACGGAATCTGCCTTATTCACTAAAGTCAAGTTTCGTTTAAAAACAAGTATTTAAATACTCAAGGGATAAAGTATTTAAATACTAGCCGACACAGATCTTCAATCAAGGAGCAAATCGTGTTTTATTCAAACAATCAACACGCTGAAACGAACTATAGGCTCAACGGATCTATTTCCAATGGATCTACTCAGAGGCTATATATATCCCAGAGTTTGAAGATCAGTTCACCCAAGATATAGAAGACATACAAGCTTACAAGCAATTGTAGGTCACAAGTCGTCCAGGAATAAGTCTAGAGGGGGGGTGAATAGACTTATTGAAACTCTTAAACTCTTTTTCACAAAGAGTAAGTTTCTTCAGCTGATAGATAAGCAAATGACTTAGAGTCGTTTGTTCTCAATACGTGTGGAAGTCAGCTGATGACGAATACATAACAACTAATGAAACACTTAACAATGAATGCAGCAGTTAAAGTATGATGATATAAAACAGTAAAATACGCAGTTATAGTGGTCTCATAGGTGGGGTAATCCTCTACTAATCCACTTTTCTCCAAACCAGTTGGAGATGAATTCACTATAATTGTCAACTAGTGATAAAGATTACAGTGATTCAACCAAATTACAACAGCTTCCAACCAGTGGAAATCCTTGCCGTTGCAACACCCTTGACTGCCTTGCAACTCTTGATCCGCGATCCTTGGATGCCTTTACAGTCTCGAACTTCAACCAGTGAAGTACCCCGAACTCAGGATTAAAGACACGAGTTTTTGTCTTCTCCAACTAAGAGCTTCTTCAAGTATGAACTTTTGAGAACTGCTCTTTTCACGATGCTATAGTTCGCTTTTAGATTGATTTGAATGCTTTGATTGCTTGAGATTATGTTCGCACCGATGTTGTGTGTGTTTTTGCTCAGCTTCAAATCTTCGGATATATATAGGTCACGATCTCTGAGCATTTCCTTCATAGTCGTTGCAAATCTTTTCAACAAATCCGTCCGTTGGAGAGGTAGACTTCATTGTTTTCTTTCTGAACGTTGCAAGGCTGGATTCCTATATTTTAATACATCTTTCGACCGTTGTGAAGACTTTGCATGTGAGGCGCCGTATCTTTTAAATATAAAAGAATTAAAGTCTTCAGTGGTAGGCCTGGATGAATTATTTAATTCATATCCTTTGCGGGAATCTCTCCAATATGTCTCTTCACGTTACATGTGACTTTCCGTAATATTTGACTTTTCAACGCATGCTGACGTGGACTTGGAGTACTTGGCTGATCTCAAGTTGGCTGATGAACAGTCATCTTCTCTGCAGTCTGGACTTCTCTGATGCTGACTGTTTGGGACTCGCCTGATCAGATGGCTTGTCTGAGGTCACTTGACTGCAGTCTGGTCAAACATCTCTGATTAATTTTGTTGACCAGAACTTCTCTGACTTGACTAGGCTGTTCCTCTCTGATGAACTCAGCTATACTTTTGTACTTAGCCGATTTGAGCCTAACTTATTTTGGCCTATAAAAGATACTCATTTGGTTCTTCTTTACATTTTGCCAAGTATTAAATATAATTTGGCCTATGGAAGATACTCATTTGGTTTTTTCTTACATTTTTGCCAAGTAATAAGTATTTGAATTACATTAATGACATCATCAAAATCTAACAAGTATTCCTAACAGCAATACGCGAACGATTTATAGACTGAATATTCATTATCATCAGATAAAGCTTACAAGAGCAAAGTATATTTCTTCTAGTACCTCTCATATCTGAGAAGAAGAAATATACCCAGTCAATCAAGAACAGCCATCATCAGCTCAAGATCTTCATAGTCAAGCTGTTGTTCTAACCTGGTTACTTTACTTCTTACCTCTAAGTAATAATCTAGTTCTGTGTAAACTAAAGAAGCTATTCTGACCTGTGTGGGACGAATAGGACGAAGCTTTGAAACTACATGTGAAGAAACAAGTCAAGAGTTAGCTTTGGCCCATCTATGTGAACGGTTGAAAGATATTGTCTTTGTATCAATCTGTGTGAACGATACGAGGATAGGTTTGATTATAGACACGTAGTTCTGTAGATAGTGTTTATAATAAAACGTTTTACTCATGTGTGGAGGACCAGTGGACGTAGAGGAGTTTACCTCGAACCACTTTAATTACTGTGTTAATTACCTTCTGCATTTACTGCTTTCATTATTGTGATTTGTTTAAGTATACTCCAAAAACCCTGTACGCACCAAGAAAACAGGAGATTAGCCTAGTTGATGTATTTACAGCAACTCATTGTTTCAAGAATTCCGCTACGCACTCTAATCTGAATTAGTACAGCTTGTTGCTAAAATCTTTCCAAGCTGTATTCCGTATACTTAGTGGCCATCCAATTCTCCCTTCATGAGATTAGAAAATTCTTGGCAAAGAGATTCGTTAGTAGCGCCGAAAACAATGTCGTCCACATATATTTGACATACAAGTATATCATTGTCTAAGATTTTCACAAATAATGTACTATCAACTTTATCTCTCGTATAGTAATTCATAATTAAAAATTGACTTAAACGATCATACCATGCTCGAGGTGCTTTCTTCAAACCGTAGAGAGCTTTGTTGAGCTTGTAGACATAATCTGGAAACTGATGATCTTCACAGCCAGAAGGTTGCTTGAGGGACACTTCTTCTTGAATGACGCCATTTAAAAATGCACTTTTCACATCCGTTTGATATAGCTTGATTTTCTTGTGAGATGCAAAAGCACATAACAAACGAATGGCTTCAAGACGGGCCACTGGTGCAAAACTTTCTTCAAAATCAAGACCCTCTTCTTGACTATATCCTTATGTGACCAAACGAAATTTATTTCTTACTGAATATCCATCCTCGTCACACTTAATTTTGTGCACCCATTTAGTTCCGATAATTGTTTTATCTTTAGGAGCAGGAACTAAATTCCATACTTTATTTCGTTCAAATTGAACGAGCTCCTCTTGCATAGCCATCACCCAACTTTCATCATCAAGAGCTTTGGATACAATTTTGGGTACAATCTCGGATACAAAAGCAAAGTGAGCAATATACTCGGTGGTTCTCCTCCGTGTTTGAACACCATCTTCAATATTCCCGATGACAAGGTCTCTTGGATGATCTTTGTTGTGCTTCCAATCTTTCGGCAAATCATTGATTATCTTCTTCTGAATATCCGACACAATTCTCCATTTCACTTGAGGGATGAGAGACCGGAAGAATACCTGCATCATCAAAAAATTCTACCTTTCTCGGTGGTGAGATCATATCATTGAATTTGACATGGATGGTTTCTTTGACTTTATTAGTTCTAATGTTATACACACAAAAAGCTTTGCTATTTGTAGAATAGCCAAGAAATATCCCGGAATCGGATTTGACATCAAATTTGCCCAAATTTTCCTTACCATTATATAAGATAAAAACATTGCAACCAAATGGATGGAAATAAGAAATGTTCGGCTTTTTGCCCTTCCAAATTTCATACGGGGTTCTCATTAGAGTTATACAAAGATGAACCCAATTGATCACATAGCATGCCGTGAAAATGGCTTCGGCCCAAAAATATTACGGGAGAGAATATTCGTTTAACATTGTTCTCAACATCTCCTCCAATGAACGATTTTTCCTTTCAACAACAACATTTTGTTGAGGTGTTCTAGGAGCCGAAAAATTATGATTAATACCATATTTATCACACAAGAGTTCAAATGGAGTGCAATCAAATTCACCTCCGTGATCGGTATGAACAGAAATTATAGAAAGATTTTTCTCATTTTGTACCAACTGACACCATTTAGAAAACTCGGAAAACGTGTCATATTTATGAGCAAGAAATCTAACTCAAGTAAATAGAGAATAATCATCAACAATCACCAAAGTGTAAACTTTACCATTTAGACTAACATATCTAGATGGTCCAATTAAATCCATATGCACAAGTTCAAGAATGCGACTCGTGGAAACCTCGAATTTTGGTTTGAGAGATTCTCGAGTATGTTTCCCTTTTATGCAAGACTCACATAAATAATGTTTACGATCAAATTTGAGTTTGGGTAAACTGCGAACTAAATCGAATCTCAATAATTTGGAAATAATAGGTAGAGATGTATGCCCTAATTTTCTATGCCATAAAAATGCATTTTCATCCAAAGTAATGAGGCATTTTTCATTAAATGAATTTTTATCATTAAGACCAACAATGTAAATATTTCGACATCTCAAACAAATAAATGCAACCTTGTTATTTTTAAAAGCGGTGCAATGCATTTCTTCAAACAAAATTTTAAAACCTTTATCACACAATTGAGGAACGCTAAGTAAATTATGATGCAAAGCTTCAACAAATAACACCTTATTAATAGAAGGAGAAGGTTCCTTACCAACCTTACCGGTTCCGATGATCTTTCCCTTTTTGTTGTCACCAAAGGTCACATATCCTTGCTTTTAATATTCGAGATCTTCAAAAAATTCCTTGGTACCGCACATGTGCCTCGAACAACCGATATCAATGCACCACTTGCTTTTCCTTGACGTTGGTACCTACAAAAATAGTGTTTTTCGGTTGTTTTGGTACCCAAGCCCTTTTGGGTCCTCCAAAGTTAACAATACTTATAGCGTTTGGAACGATTGTCCCTTTTGGAACCCATATTTGTTTAACTATGATGGTTCTCAATTTTGAACGACCTTTAACCTCATGACATCGTTGTTTGGGAAGAGTTTTTGAGTTCTCAGTTTCGGTATTCTTTATCTTGTCAAGATTTATAAGAGGTTGTTCTCTTTTAAACGGGTCGAAACTAAGACCATGTTTTAATAATGGAGATTTTTGAATCGATAAAAGCTTTTCGAACTTCTCATTTCCGAGAGTGAATTTATTCATTATGTATTTCAATATTTTTGCCTTTATTTTGAAGAGCAGAATTTTCGAGTTCTAAAGATTTTATTTTTCTATTTAAGGACATATTTAATTTGACAATTTCATCATATTCCATATTCAAGGATTCAAACGTGATTAATAACTCATCATCATAATTAATTTCTTGTGAGTCGCAAAAATCAAATGAATCATATTTGTTGCGAATTTCGTTGAACGCAAGTGCATGTTATCGTGGACAAGTAATAAAGTGATAAGTCAGATATCGTTCCCACGAGGACTGAATTACTAAATACCGATTTATGAGTATTCTAATTTTATCTGAACTGTCGAAATTTTAGGTGCAATAAATAATTAAGGAAAATTAACAAAAGCAAAGAATAGAAAAATCAATTATTCAAAGGAAGAAAATCAAATAAGGAATTAATCTAGGATTGTGAATCCACCTCGGTTTATCCGAATTACTCTCGATTATATGAATTTGATGATTTCCCAATTTATTGAAGGCGAAGGTTGCTAAAATACTCTACTGCCTCTACCGAGGTCAATAGATTTTTCTAAAGGCGAATAACACACTATATTCCTAGGTGGTTTAATTCGATAATAGGCAAAAGGCACGGAATCTTCAGAAAGCCACGTAGTTCCTATGAGTATATTCCTATCTCATAAGATAAAACGGTTCTCACCAATATATCCTCACCAACTCTCCTCTCCCGATTCGAGTTGAGTAATTAAAACAATTCAATTATAGGCCACACAATTGAAAGCATTAAAAACAATTGGGAGAACTCAACAGAAAAGGGAATTATATTAATAATCAAAAGTAAGTTCGCCAAAACCTCGGTTTCATCAAAATCCTAGTACAGGGTTTTAGCCTGACATGCTAAAGAATAAAAATACAGAAATAAATAAAGAAATCATAAAGATCAAACGCAGTCGAAGAGCTCGGATTCCTCCGTTCTCTAACTTCCGCTCTCTGCTCTTCTGTGTTTTCTGCTTCTCCTTGATGATGATCGATCCTCCGATGATAATCCTCGATTTTTCAGACCTTAAACCCTTATTTATAACTCTCTTCAGCCTCCAAAATGCGTCCGTGTGATTAGGTCGAGAACAGGCTCCAAAACGGCCCAAAAACGCGGTAATTTCTATCAAAACCGCCCCGTGGGCCGCGGCTCACTTAATCTGTGCCGCGGCTCACCCTGCTCAGCGCATATGCATGGGCACGCTATTTTTCCTCCTGGGCCGCGGCTCAGCAATCTTGTGCCGCGGCCTCCAGTACAGTCAACTCGGGGCTTGCTGGTCACCTGCGTGTGCCGCGACTCACTTGGTTCGTGCCGCGGCCCGAGGCCAAAATTTGCTGTTTTCGCTCGCTTTTCATCGTTCGAGCTTCCGGACTCCAATTTCCTGCCAAACATAAAAGAATGGTGCTTTAAAGGCTCATTTATGCAGGTTTAGACACAAAATGGATAAAGAATAATGATAAATAAGCGTATAAAAATACGCCTAACAAATACCCCCAAACTTGAGCCTTTGCTTGTCCTCAAGCAAAAATTATCGATTTCAAATAAAAGAATATCGTGAATGATCGTGCAACTCCATAGTGCTCAACTTAATCAATACTACCCTGAAATTCTCAAAGAATAACACAAGTATCGTAATAGTGAGTTACATCCAGGACACTGATTCCACAAAGTAACCAATTTCTGTGCTAATCAATCGTTCATGAAGAAAATCAAGCTAAAAGATTAACATGCGTGAATTTAACCGACCGCCAATATGAAGGGTTAAAATAAACAAGCTAGCTCGCCCAGTCCCACAGTCTAATGGCAAACAGTTTAGAGTTTCATCGTTTAAAAATAACCCTCGGATAGCATTCCCTTATATATGATCAATAAAATGATTCGAGTTAATCACTAGGTTCGGATCTCGGGATGTTTCATCGGGATAATCCTAGGGTGGAATTCCATTCTCATGTATTGGGGCACCGTTTGACGTAAAAGACACTCATGGGGCACATGGATGCTTCTAGTTACTAACTTCCCCTCCACAGTGGAGAAACAACTCGAATAGCTATTCCCGCATGTCCGATTCAAGGTCGCTGTTTTACGCGAGAGTAAACAACGGGTCACGCGAATACCCCCGGTTATTAGGCTCCCCATCATCGGCACATGCGAAATCTCTAAACCACTAGTCTAATCAGGGTCGTCGTTTTACGCGAGAGTAAACAACGGGTCACATGAATACCCCTGGTTACTAGACTTCCCATCATAGAACAAATAATATCTCGACTTTTTGGGAAAAACTGTCCGATTCTAAACTCAATTTAAGTGCCCACACGACTTATGTTACTGGACGACTAGCTAACCGAAAAGTATAACCAAACGTATAGGCGGCGATTTGAAAACACGTATGTCTCCTTTCTTATCTGCTAAGATTTCTACAAAAACGAAAAATTTCGGACCTAATTGAATACTCAACAGAAGCAGATATCGCTGACTACAACTCGACTAAAACTCAATTGTTTCTTCAGAGAGAAATCAGTATCGTAACATCAGTTTTACACAAAAAGAAGCAAGAAAAATTCACGAATGCAAATAATATCACGACAAGCAAGGCTAGCGACAAAAAATAACGAAAAATAATGAAAAATGCAAATGAATAAGTACAGCAACAGAAAGTAAAACCCCCCCAAACTTAGGACGTACATTGACCTCAATGTACACAAAATGTAATATGCAATAAAAGAAAAGGTCAAGTACTCCCCTACTGTCCACTCATGAACTGGTGCCGGCGTCGTCCGGCGAGGAGGGTGGCGTGGCTGGCCAAACTGGTGGGATGAAAGGCCCGTCCGGGTGCATAATATGGCTCGTCCACGCAGCAAGGTAATCCTGGTGGTAAGCATCCCTCGTTGCCAAGTGCCTCGTCTCACGTCGGTTGGCCCGCCGGGCCTGCTCTCTCATCTCATCTCGGATGGCTGCGAGGATGCTCTCTCTATCTCTCCTCATCTCCTCTCTCAGGCCGTCGAACATCGCCTGCAAGTGCTCTCTATCGGGCGGCGGGCTGGACTCCGCCTGCCCATGCGTCAAAAGAAGAGGCTCGGGGGACTGCTCGTATGCCTCATCAAGAATAAATCCTCGCCCCCGAGCGTGTGCCGGCGCTCCTCCCCACTGGTCGAAGTGAGAAATGATGCGATGATCTATCGGACCCTGGGGGGCCAGCATCGGCTCATCATCCGACCACGTCATGCCCGACTGGCGGCATAGAACGCAGATGGGAGAGGGGTGCTTCAGCCCCGTCTTGGCCCCTCCTTGAATGCATAGAAGAATAGATCGTACCAGAAGAGGGGCCACATCAAATCTTAGCCCGGAAGTGATGGCATATAGTGTACGGGCAAGAGAGAGTAAAACAGAGCGAATCTGCGAGGTATGATCTACACGAGTGCAGATGAAATACAACCAGGCACGCCCGAGCCGACTGAGGCGCGAGCTCTTAAAGTAGAAGGCCGACGAACCCGGGGCACGCGTCTCCCAGATGGAGCCGGGCTGTGTAAGTGTCTCGAGTAGGGCCTCCCTCGTGAGGCCACTCATAGCTCGCGTATATGCCGTCTCATCCACCACAGGCAGCTCGAATAATCTCCGAATAGCAGCCACCGAAAAATCCACTGTAATACCTCGGACGACGACATGAGTCCGAGTATCTGACTGCGGTACCATCTGCCCTGCTCGGATATGCTTCAGCAGAGCGCTAGCATAAAACTCCTGTACAATGGAGATCACCGCCGGCTCGGGAGGCGCAGCGAAACGGGCCCACCCCATCTCGTCTATCATCGTCAGAAGCTCCCCGTCCCGGGGGGCCGGAGTGAATCCCCGCTCCGGAATCAAAGGTCGAGGATGGATCTTTTCATTGAATATTTTATGAATTTCCGGGTCGGAGAATTGGTGCGACTCCAACTCGGCTCGGCTTTGTGAAGTTTCCCTTCGTGTGGGGGACGATTGCGTCCTAGCCCTTGTGTTAACCTTTCTCTTTCTGGCCATGGCGAGTTCCTGAAAAGATAAAGAACGGAAACTACTTATGCTGTAAGGAAAACGACACCACTTGACTAAAGATATGCAAAACGTGAATAAAGAGTTTAACGAGCTAGCACCGCCGTAAGAGAAAATTAAAATTGAGCTTTCACGTTCAAACTTGTCGTAAGGGTTGGGATACGCTGTAAATCTATAAACAATTTCGTTTGCATAAAGTTTCAAAACATTGACTTAACAAAGAAAAATTTTCATTCATGCATTTCATCAAACACCTTGAATGCATGATTTCAAATGAAGAACAAGAACTGTAATAGCTTAATTCAATCCCCAAAAATAACATCCTCAAGTCGACCATCATGACAAACGTTATATAACATAAACAATTCCTTCATAATCGACAGATAACATCAATAATCAATCAAAAACTTCATATTCCCAACTCAACCTTTGATAGAACTAAAAAAAACATATTCAAGATTTGAATGAATAACTACACCTCACTTTCCAAAACATGTATCAATAAGGGTTAAGAGATTTAGGATTACTTGACTTGGATTGTAGTATGCAAGAAGAAGAAGAAGTTGAGAAGAGGTTTTCGGCTGATCGCTGTGCGAAGAAAGGGAAAGAAGTTACCTGGGTGTCGGCCGATCTGTGTTATAAAGGTACCTGGGCCGTTTAACTTCCGAATGGGGGCCGCGGCACAACTTAAGTGAGCCGGGGCCCAGAGTATAGTTAGCCTGGGTGTGTATGCTATGTCGCCATGTGCCACGGCTCAGATTGCGGGTGCCGCGGCTCAGCATGTTAGTGTGTCGCGGCTCATTTGGTCTGTGCCGCGGCACGGAGTACAGCCTCCTGGGCATTTCTCGGACATTTGGCGTGCCGCGGCTCAGTGAATATGTGCCACGGCTCAGGATCGAGTGTGCCGCGGCTCAGTAAGGTCGTGCGGCGGCACAGAGTACAGTTTGTTTGGCCTTTTTCCTTCAACTGGTGTGTGCCGCGGCTCACTATCCTTGTGTCGCGGCCCATTGCTGATTTCTTCCCCTGGGGTGATTTCTGCACAGAATTTTCAAAAGAAAACATCAAGAGCGTGAGAGATAAGCATATCCAAGCTAAAATGACGAAAAATAAAGATCCAAAAATGCAAGAAAATACTGAAACACAAACAAAAAAAAAATCTATGACTAACACTCGGGTTGCCTCCCGAGAAGCGCTAAGTTTATAGTCTTCAGCCGGACTTTTTGAAAATCAGTTCGCTTTTCGCAAACACCATTTGAACTCCGCCCCGTCCATCGAACCCTTAAAGTGTGTTTTAAATTTTTGACCATTGGTCTTTAATAATCCGATTTTCGGTTTGGACACCCAATGTTCTTTGCGAAAAGATTTAAAAAAAAAAACAACTTTCCGAGACACCCATATGGCACATGACTTGGCCCTCGTTTTACTTCCGGCTTATTCTCCTTTTTCTCGAATGAACTTATGACAGCATCAGGATTTTTCATTGGTGGATGAACGGTTGATGATGACGACATGTCCAAATGCCTAAGATATGCGACTCGTTCTACATTTTTCTTAGATGTCGGAACATCTGGAACGGATTCTGAACACTTTGACCGACAACTCTCCCGGTGTGCGTCTCTTGCAAAGATATTTACACTTTCAATTTGTGAACTCTTTTCGACACTATTTGGACATGGATAGGGTTGAAACACTTGGAAAGTGACTTGCTCATCTTGAACCCGTAGAGTCAATTTCCCCTCTTCCACATCTATGAGAGTTTGACCGGTCGCTAAGAATAGTCTTCCCAATATAATTGGGATGTCTTGGTCCTCCTCCATATCGAGCACAATGAAATCAGCCGGAAAGATGAATTTATCTACCTTGACTAAAACATCTTATATAACCCCTCTCGGGTACTTGATGGATCTATCGGCTAGTTATAAAGAGACTGTAGTAGGTTTCGTTTCGCCAATTCCTAGCTTTTTGAAAATAGACAGAGGCATGAGATTAACACTAGCGCCGAGATCACATAACGCCCTATCAAAAGAGAGGTTTCCTATGGTGCACGGTATATTAAAACTTCCCGGATCCTTCAATTTTGGTGGGAGCTTCTTCTGTAGAATAGCGCTGCACTCCTCCGTCAATGCCACTATCTCATATTCCCCGAGCTTCCGTTTGTTAGATAAGATCTCTTTCATGAACTTTACATAGCTCGGCATTTGTTCCAAGTCATCAGCAAATGGAATATTTATATGCAGTTTCTTGAAGACATCGAGAAACTTGGAAAATTGTTTGTCCAATTTTTGCTTTTGCAAATGCCGTGGAAACGGGACGGGTGGCACATATGCCTTCGGATTGTCAGGAAACAGTACCGAGGCTCTCGAATTTTGTGATTCCTCAGTCGCCAAACTTTTATTCTCCTCACCCTCACTTCTCTTATTGTTCCTCTCGGGCTGGCCGCACAATTCCTTCCCGCTTCTCAAACTAATGGCATTAATACTCTCTCTGGGGTTCGTCTCGGTCGTACTTGGCAAGGTACCTTCTAGCCGAGCTACTAATACATTAGCAATTTGGCCCAATTGGACCTCCAAGTTGCGAATAGAAGCGGAATGGTTTTGCAAGATCGCTTCCGTACGGGCCATGAGCTGACTCGTATTTGCTGCCAATTTCGCCATTGCTTCCTCTAGAGATATTTTTGGAGCGGGAGGAGGCTGCTGTTGGTGTTTAGAAAACTGAGGTTGGTTTGAGTTTTGTCCGTTTCTCCATGAAAAGTTAGGATGATTACGCCACCCTGGATTATAAGTGTTGGAGTACGGATTGTTTTGCCAATTCCCGTTCCCCACGAACTGAGCTTGTTCCATCGGAGGTTGCTCGAAAGGGTTTCCGACTTGGCATTCCGCGCTAGGATGAGATCTGTTACACCAATTGCATGATTCAGTGGTAACGGGGGAAGGAGCATGTGAAAAGACTTGAAGTTTCTGAGTCAGTGCTGCGACTTGTGCTGATAATGTAGAGATCGGATCGTTATTGGAAATTTCCATAACTCGCTTCGGAATCACTCGTTCAGAAGGCCACTGATACGCATTTGCGGCCATCGCTTTCAATAGAGAGTGGGCCTCGGCCATCGTTTTTCCCATTAACACTCCTCCAGCGGCCGCATCAACAAGAGTGCGTGTAGAAGCACTCGATCCGTTGTAAAATGTTTGAATTTGTAGCCACTTCGGTAAGCCGTGGTGTGGGCATCTCCGTAATAAATCCTTGTATTGCTCCCAAGCCTCGTGAAGCGACTCAATATCAAATTGCCCGAAAGTAGTAATTTCGTTCCTCAGTCTCGCCGTCTTTGATGGTGGGAAGAACTTGGCCAGTAAGGCTTGCGCTAATTCCGCCCAAGTCGTGATGGAACCCGGCGGTAAAGAATTCAACCAAAATTTGGCTTTGTCCCTCAAAGAGAAAGGGAAAAGCCGTAGACGAATAGCATCATCAATGACACCGTTATTTTTGAAGGTGTCACAAATCTCGAGAAGCGACGCGATGTGAGCGTTGGGGTCATCGTTCGCCAGACCACAAAACTGGCTTTGCTTGTACCATCTGAATAATAGCTGGCTTGATTTCGAAGTTGTTGGCTTGGATGGTTGGACGCCGAATCCCTGAAAAGTTCGCATTGATTTGTGGTATAGCATAATCGCGAAGTGCCAATGCCGGTTGAGCTTGTTGCACAAGATTATCTCCTCCGTGATTTTTGGTATTATCGGCCATGGTGACTGTTGTCGTTAGCTCTCATTTCTCCTTCTTGCTTCTCCGAAGAGTGCGCTCGAGTTCGGTATCCAAAGGTAGTAGGCCTTCGTTACTGAATTTTCTCATGCACTAACCGGAAATTCCTGCAAGGAAAAACAAATAAATAAAATTACACAAAAATAATAAAAAATGTTCAAACTAAGACTAGAAATACTGAAATCGATATTAGTAAAATAATCAGTCCCCGAGAACGGCGCCAAAAACTTGTTGCGAATTTCGTTGAACGCAAGTGCACGTTATCGTAAACAAGTATTAAAGTGATGAGTAAGATATCGTTCCCACGAGGACTGAATTACTAAATACCGATTTATGCGTATTCTAATTTTATCTGAACTGTCGAAATTTTAGGTGCAAGAAATAATTAAGGAAAATTAACAAAAACAAAGAATAGAAAAATCAATTATTCAAGGGAAGAAAATCAAATAAGGAATTAATCTAGGATTGTGAATCCACCTCGGTTTATCCGAATTACTCTCGATTATATGAATTTGATGATTTCCCAAATTATTGAAGGCGAAGGTTGCTAAAATACTCTACCGCCTCTCTCGAGGTCAATAGATTTTTCTAAAGGCGAATAACACACTCTATTCCTAGGTGGTTTAATTCGACAATAGGCAAAAGGCACGGAATCTTCAGAAAGCCACCTAGTTCCTATGAGTATATTCCTATCTCATAAGATAAAACGGTTCTCACCAATATATCCTCACCAACTCTCCTCTCCCGATTCGAGTTGAGTAATTAAAACAATTCAATTATAGGCCACATAATTGAAAGCATTAAAAACAATTGGGAGAACTCAACAGAAAAGGGAATTATATTAATAATCAAAAGTAAGTTCGTCAAAACATCGGTTTCATCAAAATCCTAGAACAGGGTTTTAGCCTGACATGCTAAAGAATAAAAATACAGAAATAAATAAGGAAAGCATAAAGATCAAACACAGTCGAAGAGCTCGGATTCCTCCGTTCTCTAGCTTCCGCTCTCTGCTCTTTTGTGTTTTCTGCTTCTTCTCCTTTATGATGATCGATCCTCTGATGATAATCCTCAATTTTTCAGACCTTAAACCCTTATTTATAACTCTCTTTAGTCTCCAAAACGCGTCCGTGTGATTAGGTCGAGAACAGGCTCCAAAATGGCCCAGAAACGCGGCAATTTCTATCGAAACCGCCCCGTGGGCCGCGGCTCACTTAATCTGTGCCGCGGCTCACCCTGCTCAGCGCATATGCCTGGGCGCGCTATTTTTCCTCCTGGGCCGCGGCTCAACATCCTTGTGTCGCGGCCCCCGGTACAGTCCACTCGGGGCTTGCTGGTCACCTGCGTGTGCCGCGGCTCACTTGGTTCGTGCCGCGGCCCCAGGCCAAAATTTGCCGTTTTCGCCCGTTTTTCATCGTTCGAGCTTCCGGACTCCAATTTCCTGCCAAACATAAAAGAATAGTGCTTTAAAGGCTCATTTATGCAGGTTTAGACACCAAATGGATAAAGAATAATGATAAATAAGCGTATAAAAATACGCCTAACAGTATTCATCATCATTGAGTTTAGAGCTTACCTCTATAGCATTTTCTGAGTTGAGATCCATGAATGCGAGATTTGCGTCTAGGCATCTTTCAATATTCTCCTCGTCATCACTCCAAGAGGCAATTAGGACTTCCTTCTTTTTGAATCTTTAGATTTGGGGCTTGGAAGTAGATCATCGGCATTCTTTGGCGGCGTGACCGCATTTCCGACATTATTGTCGAACTTCTTTGTAAGAACATAAGTATTTTTCTTTTGTTCCGTCTTAGCATCCCGACGAAGGAAACTCCACCTTCTTTGAATTAAGTTTTTGTACCTTCTAAAGTTCTTGGCGTAGAGAGCGAGTTCCTCGTCGTCTTCATATTTTGGAATTTCTTCCTCAATATCGCTATCAACGTTGAATGCGACCACTTTTTCGCGAGGCTTTGGTTTGGAGCCTCTCGATTTGAGAATGATCTCATAGTTGATGTGACCCAATGAGGGCGCTAAATTTGAGCTTGTTGAGATCTTTGGATTCCATGATTGCACTAACCATGGCATCCCATTCACGTGGCAACGAGCGAAGAATTTTCTTGGCCTTGTTGCTACTTGATATAGGTCTTCCAAAATATGCAAGACCATTGGTTATAGCCGAAAAACGATCCAGCATATTAGTGATCGTTTCATCATTCTTCATGGAGAATAGTTCATAATCATGAAGGAGCATGTTGATCTTGGTCTCCTTGACCTGAGTGGTTCCTTCATGAGTTACCTCAAGAATTTCCCAGATTTTTTTCGCGCTTTCGTAATATGATATCCTGTTAAATTCTTCAGGATTGAGAGCACAATACAGGAGTTGACTAGCATGAGAGTTAATGTGCATGTTCTTCCAATCTTCGTCATCAAATTCGTTGAATTTTTTCAACGACCCATCTTCCTTCTTCGCAATTTTCGGACCAAGAGCGATGACTTTCTAGATTTCAATGTTGTATGCTTGAACAAATATATCCATATTCTTTTTCCACGTCATGAAGTTGAAGCCGTCAAAGAAGGGAGGACGGTTAAGAGCATTTCCTTCGATTTAACCCAATAGAGCCTTTTGCGGATCTTTTTCTCTAAGGTGTTTAAACCTTTAATAAGATACCCGCTCTGATACCAACTGAAGAAATAAAAGTACCACTAGAAAGGGGGGTTGAATAGTGGTATTGCGGACAAATAAACTTTCTCGCGAAGGAAAAAGAAATTGTGCAAAGAGTAAAAGACACAACGATGTATAGAGGTTCGGCAACTTGCTGTTTGGATTGTAAACTGCAAAGCATACTTTATGCTTGTATTACCTAAATTCCTTGTTACTACCTATGAGAATATTAATTACATTTAATCACATGTTTTGCATATTTATTCACGTTATGGTTATGCAAATGAAATGTCTAATTATTTTATATTGTAGATAATGTGGTGTGTTGGTGTCACACGGAAGATCACATTATTGGTGCCTTATAAAATAATATAATAGTTCACAACCTATATAATCATTAGACAAATTATATAAAAGGTTGTAGTGTATGCTTGAGAATAGTTGGTCTTGACTATTAGCATACATTAGCGTATTTGCATACGTTGAACTGGAACGAGGTGAGCTAGTGTCTTCTATACTGACTGTAAGAAGAACGTAAATCTCGGATAATTATTATTTCTCAATTCTAAGTATATAATATTTAATTGTATATTTATAATAATTATTGCTTTGATTTACCATAGGTGAGAGTCAAAATGATCGACTCAATAAGCCTCGTATCTTGGGCAATAATATTGTTTATACGACAGTTATTATTATTACTAGAAATCGTGTCCCCACTCGTGCGGGTTGATGATGTCCCCTTGAGGATCTCGATAATGATTTTTATATTAAACCCTGCAGGCGGATTTAATTCTGATATAATAATAAGGTTCGAGTGGTACTACTCTTGGATAAGATATTAATTAATTAAAGCTGTCAGTAGCTTATAATTAATTAATGGACATTCGATATCTTAAACACGGGAAATAATATATTTAATAAGGAGCCCAATTTTGTAATTTGGGATTTTGGTAGGAATTGCAATATGAACCTTTTAGTGGACTAAGTTGATATTAATAGATTCATTATATATTAGGAAGAGTCCTAATAAGGCAAGATGAATTTATTGGGAGTCCTTCCATAATCCTCCTTAAGATCCCTAGTAGTAGTCCAAGAGCCTATAAATAGGACTTATGGGGAGGTGTTGGCCGAATTATTCATTGTCCCAAGCTTGAGAGATCGATTTTCTTCTTCTTGTGTTTAATTGTAGATCTAGACTTATGTCTTTGATTCTACAATTTAGATAACACATCAATTTGCTAAGAGTGTTCATAAAATACTAGAAAGCAAAGAAAAATAAATTGAGTGATCCCAAGTGAAGGAGTTTCGGCCGATTCCCCATAGAAGTCCAAACAAGATCCGGTAGCTCGTTGCCCACACAACGTCCGGGTTAAGGCGGATCATACTCTAGAAGGTCTAAAGGTAGAAATACAAGGTGATCAAGACGAAAGCAACCAATACTCTTCAAAAGTTAATATCTTATGATCTTGATCTAGATTAGGATATTTTAATAATCAACATATTTAATTAATAAATAATAAATAATATTTAAATTGCTTAATAGTCTTAGTAATTAATTAATTAGCATGCCTAAATAGATCTTATGCTCGTAGATGCGTAAAACGCGATTATCATCTTTCCCAAACCTCGCTTCCGCTGTGTTTTACTTTCCAACAATTGGTATCGGGGCCGGATTTTTAGGCTTTTGCTATTTTAATTAATTTTGGTGATTAATTGATAGCAATTTAAATATTCATATATTTTGATGTTGGAATATTTTGCTAGATGTGTTCTTGCAGGTGATATGATCCAATTATCATGGTTTATATGAATGGTGTATTTATTTATTTTTATTAATTATGCAATTGTTGGTTTGGCCCGTTTTTTGAGGCATCTAATGCTTTTTCCCGTGAGAAAATCCGCGAGTAGTTCTAGGTGTTTTTATTTTTCGTGTAATCTTGATGTAATTTCGATTTATTTTATTTTGTATAAAATTGTAATCGAATTCGGAAAAGATGGGATCACAAAGAAATAGAGCAGAACCGGATCGCCGCTGGCATTCTGCGCCGATATAAGCGACAAGTAAACCTTGTCGAAGACACGGCTGCTTAGGCGCCGAGCATTTACCAGTGCCGCATGGCGGCTGGTCGGGCGATTATTGTTCGGTCCGATTTTGGTCCGGTCCGCTTTCGCGCCTTTTGTTGCGTCATTTGAGAGTCGGGATTTAAAATTAAATTTTTTATGTAATTAATTTTGCATAAAAGTGAAATTTTCATTTTGGAAATCCACGGCCCTAGGGAGGAGCGACGAGATGCTTGATTCAAATGGGAGAGATCGAGTCGAAGATTTTCGGATTCAACTCAAGGAAGAAGACCATGATAATTGGATAATTTAATTATCCATGCTTTATTTTTGGTTTTTATTGTTTTGATGTATGGCATGTATGGATGTATGCGTGATATGTTTCCTTGCATGTTAGGATGAGAAAAATTAAAAACCTTAAGGATAAAATAACTAAGTGATTAAATTGATTTATTTTTAAAATAAAATCAAATTGGCCTCCATAATTAATTTAAATTGTGAAGTAATTAGCATGCGCGTTGACATTAGAGTCTTCCTCCATATCGGATGTGCTAATTATAGGTTCACTAGTTTTAAATTTCAAAATGATAATATAAGGTAAATATTACTTTTTATGATAGGACATCTCCATCTGTAGGACTATTATTTAAAAGATAATATTTTAAGGATGTTAAATTATGGTGTTCACTTAGGTGTATTAATTAATAAGCTCCCCATCGGAGTCTATGTTAATTAATACATGGCCAAGAGGAACCAACTATTAATTTTACTTGTCATAACGTAATTTGACTAGATAGTAAAATTAAAGACGTAAAACTCTACTTGGAAAATATGTGTGTAAATGTCCACACGATCGTGGCTTGCATGTGCGGATTTTTCGAGGTGTTGGTTGCTAGCATATATATTGTGTTTTGAGGTTTTTCGATATGTTTTGCTATGCATTATGTTATGGATGTTTTTAATTTTTATCTCAGATGTCTTTCAATCCACTAGCTGTTATTCTCAAAGAAAATAAACTTGATGGCACTAACTTTGCCGATTGGAAAAGAAATCTTGACATTGTCCTGACTGCTGAGGGGCATAAATTTATCTTAATCGAGGAGAGCCCTCTAGAACCAGAACCGGATGCCACTCCCGAAGAGTTGGCTGGACATTGTCCTGACTGCTGAGGGGCATAAATTTCCTGACTGCTGAGGGGCATAAATTTCGGCCGATCCAAAGGTTGTCCAAACAAGATCCGGTAGCTCGTTGCCCACACAACGACCGGGTTAAGGCGGATCATACTCTAGAAGGTCTAAAGGTAGAAATACAAGGTGATTAAGACGAAAGCAACCACTACTCTTCAAAAGGTAATATCCTATGATCTTTGGATCTAGATTAGGATATTTTAATTATCAACATATTTAATTAATAAATAATAAATAATATTTAAATTGCTTATTAGTCTTAGTAATTAATTAATTAGCATGCCTAAATAGATCTCATGCTAGTAGATGCGTAAAACGCGATTATCATCTTTCCCAAACTTCGCTTCCGCTGCGTTTTACTTTCCAACAATTGGTATCGGAGCAGGATTTTTAGGCTTTTGCTATTTTAATTAATTTTGGTGATTAATTGATAGCAATTTAAATATTCATATATTTTGATGTTGGAATATTTTGCTAGATGTGTTCTTGTAGGTGATATGATCCAATTATCATGGTTTATATGAATGGTGTATTTATTTATTTTTATTAATTATGTAATTGTTGGTTTGGCCCGATTTTTGAGGCATGTAATGGTTTTTCCCGTGAGAAAATCCGCGGGTAGTTCTAGGTGGTTTTATTTTTCGTGTAATCTTGATGTAATTTCGATGTATTTTATCTTGTATAAAATTGTAATCGAATTCGAAAAAGATGGGATCACGAAGAAATAGAGCAGAATCGGAATGCCGGATCAAGCAGTGCGGCCGACGAGTAGCAAGCAACTGCCGGCAGCCTGACACTGCCGCTGACCTTAGCAGTGCGATGCAGCGGGCGGCACTGTCCGAGCGATTATTTGGTTCGGCTGATCGTCGATTTTGGTCCGATCCATTTCGCCGCCGTTCGTTGCATCCGTTGGAGAGTCGGGATTTAAAATTAAATATTTTTTATGTAATTAATTTTGCATAAAAGTGAAATTTTAATTTTGGAAATCCACGGCCCGGTCGGGGAGGAGCGACGAGATGCTTGATTCAATGGGAGAGATCGAGTCGAAGATTTTCTCGGATTCAACTCAAGGAAGAAAACCATTATAATTGGATAATTTAATTATCCGTGCTTTATTTTTGGTTTTTTTATTGTTTTGATGTATGGCATGTATGGAAGTATGCGTGATATGTTTCCTTGCATGTTAGGACGAGAAAAATTAAAAACCTTAAAGATAAAATAACTAAGTGATTAAATTGATTTATTTTTTTTAAAATCAAATTGGCCTCCATAATTAATTTAAATTGTGAAGTAATTAGCATGCGCGTTGAGATTAGAGTCTTCCTCCATATCGGATGTGCTAATTATAGGTTCACTAGTTTTAAATTTCAAAATGATAACATAAGGTAAATATTACTTTTTATGACAGGACCTCTCCATCTGTAGGACTATTATTTAAAAGATAATATTTTAAGGATGTTAAATTATGGTATTCACTTAGGTGTATTAATTAATAAGCTCCCAATCGGAGTCTATGTTGATTAATACATGGCCAAGAGGAACCAACTATTAATTTTACTTGTCATAACGTAGTTTGACTAGATAGTAATATTAAAGACGTAAAACTCTACTTGGAAAATGTGTGTGTAAACGTCCACACGATCGTGGCTTGCATGTGCGGATTTTTCGAGGTGTTGGTTGCTAGCATATATATTGTGTTTGGAGGTTTTTCGATATATTTTTCTATGCATTATGGGATGGATGTTTTTAATTTTTATCTCAGATATCTTTCAATCCACTAGCTGTTATTCTCAAAGAAAATAAACTTGATGGCACTAACTTTGCCGATTGGAAAAGAAATCTTGACATTGTCCTGACTGCTGAGGGGCATAAATTTGTCTTAATCGAGGAGAGCCCTCTAGAACCAGAACCGGATGCCACTCCCGAAGAGTTGGCTGAATTCCGAAAATGGAAAAAGTCTGATGAGATGGCTTGCTGTTACATTTTGGCTTCACCGATAAATGTATTGCAGCATCAGCATCAGACGATGGGCTCGTCCGCGGAAATGATTAAAAGTCTCACCGAGATGTTTGGTCATCAGAATCGGGTGGCTAGACAAAATACAATGAGGGTATTGATGACAACCCAAATGTCTGAAGGGACTCCAGTGAGGGATCATGTTCTAAAAATGATGTCCCATTTGAACGAACTGAGCATACTGGGGGCTACTATCGATGCAGAAATGCAGGTCGATATTATCTTAGGCAACTTACCTAGAAGCTTTGAGCAGTTCCGCCTTAACTACAATATGAACCGTAGGACATATAGTTTGGCGGAACTTCTGACAGAGCTTCAGTCTGCTAAAGGTCTCTTCAAACAAGGTTATCATCAGATTCTTGTGGCAACCGGTGCTACTTCTTCCAAACCCAAATGGGGAAAGAAGAAGAAACAGGTTGGCCAGAAGCAAGTGGCAACCCTCAAGGTGAAAAGCAAGGATCCTCACCCCGAGGCGAACAAAAAGCCAAAGGGAAAGTGCTACAAGTGCGGTCAAAAAGGACATTTTAAAGCAGACTGCCCTGCTCTTAAGAAATGTATGTCTCGTGCACTAGTAGTCAAAACATATTTGGCAGCTTGTTCTTCCACTTCGTGGATAGTTGATTCAGGTTCCACTGATAATGTTTGCTTTGACTCGCATGGTTTTCAGGTAACCAAGCAGCTTAGTGCGGGCGAGATTACCATCAACTGGGGCGATTATTCCAGGCTTATGGCTGTTGCAGTGAGAGTCGTGCAGTTGAATATTAATGATAAATTATTAGTTCTCAATAATGTATTATTAGTACCGGATTTTAGAATGAATTTAATTTCAGTTTCTAAATTAAAAAGCGATGGTTATTCAGTTTCTTTTGATGATGATGCCATTATTAAGAAAAGAAGCGGTGAATATATTTGCAAAGGTATTTTTAATGATGGACTATATCTCGTTAATAATGCACAAACTCCTATACATAAATCACTTAACTCTTTGTCTAAACCTAAAAAGAGAAAAGAACCTTCAAGCATAAACCAAACATATATGTGGCATTTACGGTTAAGGACATGTAAACCTTGGAAGGATTCAAAGATTGGTAGATGATGGCCCATTGGATGATCTCCAAGTTGAGTCATTTCCAATTTGTGAATCTTGTCTGGAAGGTAAGATGACCAAAAGTGTTTTTAAAACTAAGGGAAACCGTGCTCAGAATGTGTTAGAATTGGTTCATGCGGATGTATGTGGTCCAATGAATATCCAGGCTAGGGGTAGTTTCGAATACTTCATCACGTTCATAGATGATTATTTGAGATATGGATACATCTTTTTGATGCGACGTAAGTCTGAAGCCTTTGACAAGTTCAGAGACTTCAAGGCAGAAATGGAGAAGCGTCATGGGAAGAGTATCAAGTCACTACGATCTGATCGTGGTGGCGAATACCTTAGTGGAGAGTTTTTGGATTTCTTGGCGAATGAGGGGATTTCGTCCCAGCTCACCGCGCCGGGAACTCCACAACAAAATGGTGTGGCTGAAAGAAGGAATAGGACTCTTTTAGAAATGGTTATATCATTGATGAGTTATTCAGATTTACCTATTTCGTTTTGGGGATACGCCTTAGAAACAGCGATGTACATTCTAAACCTGGTGCCTTCGAAATCAGTTCCAAAAACACCCACAGAACTGTGGAGTGGGCGTAAGCCCAGTCTAAGACATGTTCGGATTTGGGGTACTCCATCACATGTGCTGAATAAGGAAGCTGATAAGTTGCATCTCGTACAGAAGTATGAGTGTTTGTAGGATATCCTAAGGGAACGAAGGGTGGCTTGTTCTATAGTCCCTAGGATCAGAAGGTCATTGTTAGCACCAATGCCCGATTTCTGGAAGAGGATTATATGATTAGTCACAATCCCAAGAGCGAGATAATTTTGGAAGAGCTGAGGGACGAGACTCCATATATACCAATCGTACAAGCGCCAACTAACACTGCACCACGTATCGATTCTGGTACTTTTACACCAACTCAGGATTTGCCTCGTCGTAGTGGGAGGGTCGTTCGCCAGCCCGAACAATTCATAGACGTGGGAAAGTCTTCGGACTTAATCCCAGGCGAAGATGAATCAGATCCCTGGACCTATAAGGAGGCAATCCAAGATAAAGATGCTGACTCCTGGCAAGTAGCAATGGAATCAGAAATGGGATCTATGGATTCCAATCAAGTGTGGGAGCTAGTAGAGCTACCTGATGGTGTACAAGCCATTAGGAGTAAATGGGTCTACAAGCGAAAGAAAGGACGTGACGGGAAGATTGAAACCTTCAAAGCGAGGCTTGTTGCAAAAGGTTACACTCAGAAAGAGGGTATCGATTATGATGAAACCTTTTCGCCGGTAGCCATGCTTAAGTCAATCCGGATTCTTTTAGCTATAGCTGCGCATTTGGATCTGGAGATTTGGCAGATGGATGTCAAGACTGCATTCTTGAATGGGAGTCTAGACAAGGAAATCTATATGCTCCAAGCAGAGGGATTCATTGCTGAAGGAGAAGAGCACTTGGTGTGCAAACTTAAGAAATCCATTTACGGACTTAAGCAAGCATCTAGATCTTGGAACACTCATTTTGACGAAGTTGTCCAGTCATATGGATTCGTCCAATGTCCGAGTGAGAGTTGTGTGTATAAGAAATGTGATGGAAACGTGTTGGTATTTCTTATACTGTATGTAGACGATATCCTTCTTATTGGAAACAACGTGAAGGAATTGTCGGACGTACGGGTATGGCTATCTGAGCAGTTCGATATGAAGGATCTAGGAGAAGCAGGACACATTCTTGGAATCAGGATCTTTCGTGATCGGAAGAAAAGGATGTTATGCTTATCCCAGGCATCCTATATAGATACAGTGCTGAAGCGGTTTAGCATGGAGAATTCCAAGAAAGGTTTTCTACCTTACAGACATGGAATTCAACTATCTAAGGATACGTGTCCTAAGACACAAAAGGAGATAGATGACATGAAGATGGTCTCTTATGCATCTGCTGTGGGAAGTCTCATGTATGATATGCTTTGCACTATACCAGATATCTGTCATGCCGTGGGCATGGCTGCTAGATATCAGTCAAACCCAGGACCAGGACACTGTATTGCTGTCAAACACATACTCACGTACCTGAGAAGGACTAGGGAGTACATGCTTGTATATCAATCAGACGACCTATTTCCGATGGGTTACACTGACTCATATTTTTCATCGGACAAAGAAAAGTCCAAGTCTACTTCGGGTTATGTGTTTAGCCTCGGAGGTGGAGCCATTAGTTGGAGGAGTGTGAAGCAGAAATGCATCTCGGACTCTACCATGGAAGCCGAGTATGTGGCATCCTCTGAGGCAGCCAAAGAGGCAGTGTGGCTCAAGTACTTCCTGCAGGACTTAGATGTTGTTCCCGATTTGCCATAGGGTATTACACTTTATTGTGATAATACTGGTGCAGTCGCAAATTCGAGGGAACCACGAGCCCACCAGGCAAGTAAACATATCAACCGCAAGTACCACATCATACGACACTTTGTAAAGGAAGGAGACGTAGTTGTAGCCAGGGTTGCATCGGAAGATAATCTTGCTGACCCTTTCACGAAAGGCCTACCTTCAAAAGTTTTTGAAAGGCATGTGGAAGGAATGGGATTACGGTGTATGGTAGCATTACTTTGAGTATAAGTGGGAGAAATGAGAGACTATGTCATAGAGTAGTATACTTAAAAGCATGCTTTGAGTATAAGTGGGAGATTGTTAGGATTGTATACTGCAAAACACACTTTATGCTTGTATTACCTAAATTCCCTGTTACTACCTATGAGAATATTAATTACATTTAATCACATGTTTTGCATATTTATTCACGTTATGGTTAGGCAAATGAAATGTCTAATTATTTTATATTGTAGATAATGTGGTGTGTTGGTGTCACACGGAAGATCACATTATCGGTGCTTTATAAAATAATATAATAGTTCACAACCTATATAATTATTAGATAAATTATATAAAAGGTTGTAGTGTATGCTTGAGAATAGTTGGTCTTGACTATTATCATACATTAGCGTATTTGCATACGTTGAACTGGATCGAGGTGAGATAGTGTCTTCTGTACTGACTGTAAGAAGAACATAAATCTCGGATAATTATTATTTCTTAATTCTAAGTATATAATATTTAATTGTGTATTTATAATAATTATTGCTTTGATTTACCATAGGTGAGAGTCAAAATGATCGACTCAATAAGCCTCGTATCTTGGGCAATAATATTGTTTATACGACAGTTATTATTATTACTAGAAATCGTGTCCCCACTCGTGCGGATTGATGATGTCCCCTTGAGGAGCTCGATAATGATTATTATATTAAACCCTGCAGGGGGATTTAATTCTGATATAATAATAAGGTTCGAGTGGTACTACTCTTGGATAAGATATTAATTAATTAAAGCTGTCAGTAGCTTATAATTAATTAATGGACATTCGATATCTTAAAGACGAGAAATAATATATTTAATAAGGAGCCCAATTTCGTAATTTGGGATTTGGGTAGGAAGTGCAATATCAACCTTTTAGTGAACTAAGTTGATATTAATAGATTCATTATATATTAGGAAGAGTCCTAATAAGGTAAGATGAATTTATTGGGAGTCCTTCCATAATCCTCCTTAAGATCCCTAGTAGTAGTCCAAGAGCCTATAAATAGGACTTATGGTGAGGTGTTGGCCGAATTATTCATTGTCCCAAGCTTGAGAGATCGATTTTCTTCTTCTTGTGTTTAATTGTAGATCTACACTTGTGTCTTTGATTCTACAATTTAGATAACACATCAATTTGCTTAGAGTGTTCATAAAATACTAGAAAGCAAAGAAAAATAAATTGAGTGATCCCAAGTGAAGGAGTTTCGGCCGATTCCCCATAGAAGTCCAAACAAGATCCGGTAGCTCTTTGCCCACACAACGTCCGGGTTAAGGCGGATCATACTGTAGAAGGTCTAAAGGTAGAAATACAAGGTGATCAAGACGAAAGCAACCAATACTCTTCAAAAGTAATATCCTATGATCTTGGATCTAGATTAGGATATTTTAATAATCAACATATTTAATTAATAAATAATAAATAATATTTAAATTGCTTATTAGTCTTAGTAATTAATTAATTAGCATGCCTAAATAGATATTATGCTCGTAGATGCGTAAAACGCAATTATCATCTTTCCCAAACTTCGCTTCCGCTGCGTTTTACTTTCCAACACTTGCCTACGTCCTCTCTCCGATTTCTTTTTCTATTGGCTCAAGAAAAACCACACACAATCTTGCCTTGTGTTCTATAGGTCCGGGCACAACAGTTACAATGCTTGTCTTTGATTGGTCCAAGCACAACCAAACACTCAATATAAATTTTCTTTTCTAGTGTTCTATAGGAACTAGATAATCCTCACTTACGATCGTCAGAGTGTAATCCTAACAATGCCGGATCAAAGATCCTAATAACACCGGATTAATAACTCTTGATTCGTTTCTCTCAAGCTTGTGAAGGAGTGATGTAACACTCACAGCAATCAAACAAGATACGAAGTATATAAGATATTACAATATGTGTATAACACTCGTATCTTTTATCATCGCAACTTAAAATGCAATGAATAACAATAATCTGAGCTCAATAGTGCATTTGTATACTTGAAGTTGTATATCTTGAGATACCCAATGCCATGGGTATTTATAGTGATGAATCCCTCTTGATATGCTGGAACTTGTATTATTAGTATGCGCCAATAATTCCTTATAGCGTGTGCTATCGATGGATGACTTTGATGGACTGAAGGGTCTTCAAACTGTTCCAACGGTAATATGACATGTCTAGCGTGTGCTAGACATTAGCTTTAGCGTGCGCTGTCGATTTGGTCAACTTACTTTATTGACCTGAATAACTTAATATGACTTTGTCTCCAATGTTCTTCTCCAACGGATAAGTTTTGAGTTTAGTGTGCACTAATGTTCATCCATAGCATGCGCTAGATAGTCATAACTTGCTTTCCAGATTTTCCATGATTCCTTTGTTGACTTTGTCGTCCTAATGGTTGAATGGCTAATGGTAGGATTTTGAATACGTAGCGTGTGCTAATATGTATTGATAGCGTGCACTACTAGCTCTTCATAGCGTACATTACATCCTTTGATTAGCGTGCGCTTCCTACTTCCTTGCTTGAGTCCAGAGCCTACTGTCTTCAAAATGCTTCCAGGTAACGTACGTAAAATATCATCTGTAGCGTACGTTACTAACCGAAATAGCATGTGCTATTCTCTTTTCATATCGTGCGCTTCCTGTTGCCTTGATTTGAGTCCAAACCTTACTGTCCTGAGAATACGAACAGGTAGCGTGCACTAGGCGCTCTTTGCGTGCATTAAAAATGATCCGCAGCATGCGCTAGTATTAGAATGTTGCGTGCGCTAAGGTATCAGGTGGGATTCCAAGTGCTCTGCAGGTAGGTTTGTGACTTCAGGTAAGATCTTCGATAGTGTGCGCTATCTCATAGCTGTAGCGTGCGCTAGACTTCATTTTTCTTGAATTTTGTGATACACAACGTTTGAGCCTTTGTTTAAATGTTTTGAAAGAATTCATGATCAAAATAATTTGTTCAACATCGTTTTCACGGTTTGCTCTCGTTCGTTGTTGACGGACTCCTGTTGTTCGCCATAATTGTAGCTAGCCCGGTTTGACAGTGAATCAGGGACAGAGGGTGACACTTCCCTCTCAGCATTTCTACGTCTGCGTCCACGACCGTGACCACGTCCATGTCCTCCTCTCATCATAATGCAAGTATAAATACTCAATATACAGGAAACAACATCGTTCTAACGTTCAATTATCAAAAAGGATATAGCATGTAAAGGACAAGTTAGGGTTTAGGAAACTTACAACCACCGCTCACATGAAGATGTAGGCAGTACAGTGATGTTATTCACGGTCGGTTACCTCAGAAAATGCATATGAACCCTATTTTAACCCAATGGCCAATATACCCATAATCTTAGCTCTGATACCATATTATGTAATACCCCGAGATATTCAGGATTATTACAGTGCCGTAAATCCTCAATATAAGGATTTACAAGGCTAAGAGTTTAAAAACAACATTTATTAAATACCAATCATAGAAATAATTACTACATTACCAGTATAAAACATACAAATCAATCCACATCCGAATACAAATTTCAAAGACGACGACAAAACAACAGCGTACTCGAGTACTTTATTAAAACAAAACAAACATCTGACAAATCATTCCGACTGTAACATCACTCTGCACCCTCGTCGTCATGCAGCTCTAGTGGTTGTTTTCCCGCCCTCCTGGATCCTGAACATAAAACAAATGTTCACCCCCGAAGGGGTTAGCACAACGATGCTAGTACAAGTACGATAATTATACAACAATGATTTATTCAACAATCCCTGAATAATAACGTCAACAATATCAACAATAATCACAACAAGTCTCTCCAACGAGAAACAATAATAATACACAACACAACATGTCAATCTCAACAGACTAGTGGTATTCCAACGATCCATCGCACACAGCTATAGATTCCCAAGATGATCCCGTCGGACAAACGCATGGTGGAAATACCTATCCAACGATCCAGCGATTCCCATGATGATCCCGTCGGACCAACGCATGGTGGATAAAATAATCACAACATATATGCACGACACACAATAATATAATCGACATCAATACGAATAAATATAATTAAGGTACTTGCCTTTGAAAGGTGGCAAGAGATAAATACTTTAACGACTCCAACAAACTCGAAGGCCGCCCCTTCGATCAACTGTTCGTAAAGCTCGACCCTTACACGAAAGGAAATAGCGACAACTCAACTTTACATAACAAGGCTATCACACGATCATGCTAAACGTTCCAAATGGTGACCGAACTAATCAGCATTACATGGTTGATTCTTGGTTAACCTCTTAAAGAACACTACGTCGAATGAATACCATGTTACATGCGAAACGAAAGATCATATCAGGGATAACATGATGATGTATACGGATTTTCAGCGTCTTCAAAATGTCCCAAACCATAATTCTATTCTTCCCATTGATCCTAAATGCAAGCAACGGCTATCTAAATGAATTCATAACAAGGTGAGTACGTTCAACCGAATTCTAAGTTAACCCCACTTATGATTCTCGTTCTTTCCACAAGTAGATTCATCTTACCCAAGTTCTACGTTCACCACGATTTTTACAAGAAGATCATAACGTTCTAACCATTCAAATGAAGTTTATCAATCTGAATAATACTTACAAGCCCCAGATTATACTTAAGGAATAATCCCTACGTTCAACATCTCGGATTCACCTAGTCTAGGTGATAACATACTCATTTCTTTCATCATAACAATCATCACAAAATCATCATAAAGTAGGTCATACTCTTCGAGAATCATGTCCTTACAATAGGCACTATCAAGGTTCGACTATTACCAACGAAAGCCCTAAGTTCGTACACTTCAATTCTCTTAAACATGTTGTTTTTCATAACAAGCTCAATAACTTCAGTAATCTACTCATGAACATTCCTAAGAACATGAATTCCATATGGTTCGAGTATCACATACCTTACTACGGAAGGAAATGATGAAATCACTTGATGAAAACCCAACTCCGAAAGCTTGAGTACCAATTCAAGATGCTTCCCAACTTCAATGACTAGATAGAGAGGTTAAAAAAAAGGTTATATAGTGGGAGAGGCTCTCTGGTCTTGCAGAAATCGGACAAGGGGTGAAAGAAAATAAGGTGAAATGAAGTGGGGTGCTGTTCCATTTATAAGATCATGTTCTTTACGTACGTTAATCTCAAAGCCTTACATATGTAATCGTCTTAACGTATGCTATCTGAAATCCTTAGCGTATGTTAACGTCCGACAATAGCTTACTGCCTCGATCCTGGTCTCTTTTACATACATTAACAACACCTTCTATGTACGTAATCTCATCAACATAGCATATGTTATTAGCCATGTATAGCGTACGTTAAGTCTCGTTGACTTGCTTTATCAAAAAGCTGTCCAAGTTCACGCGAGGAATCTCTACCTAATCCTGTCCCCAACTGGCCCATGTGCCGACCAGACCTACATGTCGCTGACTGCCTTACGTACGCTAAGCTTCGTCCATAGCTTACGCTATCTACATATCTTAACGTACGTTATGCTCACCTTATTGCGTACGTTATGACGTAGCTACATGCATGAATATGTAAACTCTTCCTAATATGATCATGAATGTTGATGCGAATACGGAAAAAAATCACACTTCGATTATTGATACCACAAAGTCGAATATTATAAGGTTCAAATACATATGAAAATACTCAGAAATTATCCGGATATTACACAAGTCTTTTATAAGTTGGTCCAACTTCATCTTGAAAATGCGACTCATAACATCAGGCCTATCCTGGAGTCCTAAACCCTTGGACTCGACAAAACATGTTATCTTAGGCCATTATATGATAAATACTTCCAGATATCCTATACTCTTGCATATGGCCATAGTGTCTTGGAAGTTCTGGACCATATATCTAGGACGTCCGACGAAAAAAGTGTAATATCCGTATTTTTTCTTTCCCTTGTATTTTCGTTTTTGGTGTATTTCTCGATCGTAGTGACCCTCGTGTACCTTTCAGTGTGTCCTTCCTGGCAACTGTTGAACTGTATACTCGTTATTGTTGTGCGGAACCGCCGTTTCGGGGTTGCCGTGGATCCATTTCGTGTTATTGGTTCCCAAATATTGATTCCTATCGTTTTTATCCTCTTTCCGGATCATTTTTATCATTTTGGGACCCAAAAGGGGTGTGGGCCGCGGCACAAGGTGTGTGCGCCGCGGCACACAAATTTCTCCAATTGTTGGTCGAGTAAACTGTACTGTGTGCCGCGGCACACCCATCCGGTGCCGCGGCACAGTGCCGAGTCAGTGCCGCGACACACTCGTCCGGTGCCGCGGCACACCAGTGTGACATCTGCGACCAAAACCCGACTGTACCGGGTGTCGCGGCACACGCAGGCTGTGCCGCGGCACACTGCCGAAACCTGGGAGTAATTTTTTGGCCTGTGCCGCGGCACACAAAGCGGTCAACTGTGCAATCTCATCCTTATTAGACGAGATCGGTCGTCTTCTCCTTCATTTCACCTGCGCGAGAGAGAGAGAGAGGTCTAAGGGGGGAGAACTTCTCAAGCATTCTTCATTCGGGGGTCGATTTTCATCATCTTCCTTCTGTTGTAAGGCTCGGATAATCAATCTAACGCGTGTTCTACGGATCTTAGTACTTGAATCTCCAAAGGTAATAGTTCTAGAACCCTATTTTCGATTAGTTTGGGGGTTTTGGGTTTTACTTCCGATTCGTTCCGTTTTGTTGGTGGATTCATGATGAATACGATTAATATTGTTAGTATATTTAGTTTTCCTACGGATTCATGGATATTTTGTGGATTTTTACGGAATCGAGAGGGTTTGGTTGTGGTCCGCCCTCATTATTATTTTTGGTACGAATATACATGAATCGTAGACGAGTTTCCGGGTGTATTCCATTTCCGTAATCGTCTAGAGTTGGTTGTGATTGTGTTATTCGAATCGTTAGGTTCATTTCCGCCGGTTCCTTGCGGTCGTGTTCAACTCTTCCTTTCCGTTCGTATCACCGTCTATTAACCGAGGCAAGTATCCTTATGAACTTACAATCTTAACGTAGTAGTATTGCATGAGACTTGTGTGTGTGTATGCTCACTACGGGTTAGATCCGACGGGGTCTCGGTAGGGGTCCACGGAGGGGTGGATCCGCGAGCTTGCTTTTAACCACTACGGGTTAGATCCGACGGGGTCTCGGTAGGGGTCCACGGAGGGGTGGATCCATGGTTAATTGTGGTGCATTTTTACAAATGTGATTTGATTATGGCATTTCCGGAAATGAGTGTTTTGAAACTATGTTTTCTTGATTGCATGTATATACTATATGTGTAAGATGTAAGTCGTTCATTTGGTTACTTGTACTAGCGTAATTGCTAACCCCTCTGGGGACCCGTTTTGGGGAAATTCATTTTATGAATTTCAGGTCAGGTTCATCGGGACGAGCGGGCGCTGGACCAGTACACGGATGATGGCCATGCGTGATGATTGTGCATAAGTGACGTCTTAATGTCCTTTTATCTTTTTATCTTTTGTGGCTTTTGAACTAATAGTTGTACTCGAGTACTTAAGAGTTCTTGTTCGTCCGGATTGTATTGTTGCCTATTGTGTTGTGTTGGATGATGATGTTATGTGACCGGTTGAACCGGGTGGATTATTCTGTTTTGCGTCTTTATGACGAGGTGTTATTTTGTCGTTTCTGTGAGTCGATGAGTATGATGCTGTTCAGCCTGGTGAGTCCCATATAGGGATTCACGGCACTGTAATATACCTCAAATATCTTGAGGGTGTTACAGAAAATGGTATCGGAGCGCTCTAGGTTTATGGATACCTAGGCTTGTCGGTTTATTGGGTCTTGTAGTGTTTTGTTTTGCACATCATCGTCACGCTGCCATGATTCCGGTACTACCAGTGTCCGTAAGTTTTTCTTCCTCTGTTCATTAATTCCTTGTATCGTACCCTTGATTCTCGACTTGCGATCGTTCTTTTCTTGTACTTACCATCGTATGGCTTTTGCTACTTATTTAACTCCAGTATGGATGCTGGAAGAGGTCGTGGTCGCGGTCGTGGTCGTGGACGCGGCCAGGGACGTGGGGCAGCCGGTGGGGCGGCCACGTCACAGTCTTCGGGAGCCGGCAGTACTGGCAACCGTCATAGCCATGCTTCTTCCCAGGAGCGTGCCGATCTTGGGATTGCGGCCGTTATGCAGCAAATGGTGAATCAAATGGCGGCAATAGCTCGGGCGGTTCAGTACCCGGATCAGGCCCACGCTAATCGGGGCGGAGCGGATCGATGGCTCCAAGATGTTATCAAGATGCATCCTCCTCAGTTTTCGGGAGCTTCAGACCCGATTGGCTAGGAAGGGTGGATCAAGGAGATATCTAAGGTCTTCGTTGCCACTAACTGTCCCGAGGACCGTAAAGTCCCTATTGCTCAATACTTTCTCATAGGGGACGCTACGGACTGGTGGGAGGCCGTTGGGCCCAAAGATCATGCTGCTTCGTGGGCTGAGTTTCAAGAATTGATGGAGACTGAATATTGTCCGTGGCCGGTCAGACAGGCTCGGGTACATGCTTTTTATGATGCTCAACCGCGGGATATCCCCGTATCTCAAGCTATTGCTGATTTTAACAAAGAGTTGGGTTATGTGAAGACCCAAGTTGTCGAGGAGAGCGACAAAATTTTCCATTTTTCCAGACGGATGAAATTGTCGATTCGGGATTATATGTCGGGGCTCGTCTGTACTACCTTGAAGGATTACCAGAGTAGGGCCCTTGCTTATGATATGTCTGCGACGGCAAGTGAGGCGACCCGCGAGAGCAAGAAGCAGAAGGCTGCCGGGAATTTTTCGGGCCACAAAGGTGGGGGTCAGCAGAAATTCCAGTCTGCTAACTTTTCCGCTGGTGGTGGCCCAGCTCGATCTACTGGATTTCCCAGTGGTCGGTGCCCCTTCTCTGAAGTAAAATTTTTAATCGTGGGCCACCTGTGCCACATCAGTCGTAATTGTCCGAGTCCTTTGTTGACATGTAATCAGTGTGGCCAACCAGGCCACAAGGCGGCTTTCTGTGCCGAGAGGGAGAGAATCGTGGGTGCCCGGACTTCCACTCCAGCGCCTAGGGAACCGAGTGTGAATCAAGGATCGTTTGCTTCTCAGTCCCCACCGAGTGCCAGTCGAGGGAGAGGTCGGGGTCAGACCGCCAGAGGGGGAGCTTCTAGTGTCGGCTCCGCCCATCCGCGGGTTTATGAGATGCGGAGAGCCGATGATCCAGCGGCTACCGTAGCGACAGGTACCGTTCATATTCTTTCTCATCCTGTCAGTGTGCTTTTCGATTCTGGTGCTACGCATTCGTTCATATCTCTGGATTGTGTGCGCCGTTTGAGTCTCGATCGTTTGACGCCTTGTGAGCCCTTCATCGTTAAGCTTCCTAGCGGTGATAGGATCATTGGTGATCAGGAGGTTCGAGACTGTTCTGTGTTTATTTGTGAGAGGACTTGGCCCTCTAATCTTATTGTTGTGAGTATCGAGGGTGAGGATTTGATTCTTGGTGATGATTGGCTCGAGCGGCATGGTGCGATCATGAACTACCGCACGAGAATCATCACCATGTTAGCCGATGATGGCACCGAGCACTCTTTCGCCGGGCGAAAGAGGGGGAACCAGAAATTCGTTATTAACGCCTTGAAGGCGATGAGACTCCTGCGAAAGGGGTGTACCGGCTATTGGTGCTACGCCTTGAAGGCGAAGAGTGGTGGAGTCGAGCTTTCGTCGATTCCAATCGTTAATGAATTTCCTGATGTTTTTCCTGAAGAGTTACCGGGATTGCCACCGGATCGTGAGGTCGAGTTCGCTATAGAGTTAGAGCCGGGTGCGGCTCCTATTTCGAAGGCACCCTATCGCATGGCACCTTCAGAGATGTCCGAGTTGAAGAAGCAGTTGAGTGAACTTCTTGAGTCGGGGTATGTTCGATCGAGCGCCTCTCCTTGGGGCGCACCGGTCCTGTTTGTGCGGAAGAAGGATGGTTCACTACGTTTGTGTATCGACTATCGCGAACTAAACAAGGTGACCATCAAAAACAAGTATCCCTTGCCGAGAATTGACGACTTGTTCGACCAGTTGCAGGGAGCTGCGGTATTCTCAAAGATTGATTTGAAATTGGGGTACTATCAGCTCCGGGTGAGAGAGTCCGATGTGCCGAAGACAGCTTTTCGGACGAGATACGGACATTATGAGTTTGTAGTTATGCCTTTCGGGTTAACTAATGCGCCGGCGGTGTTCATGCAGTTGATGAACAAAGTCTTCATCGAGTATCTGGATAAGTGTGTCGTCGTCTTCATTGACGATATTCTTATTTATTCGAGGAACGAGGAAGAGCATGCCCATCATTTGCGGATAGTGTTAGACATTTTGAGGGCCGAGCAACTCCATGCGAAGTTCTCGAAATGTGAGTTCTGGCTGAAGGAAGTGATGTTTTTGGGTCACGTGATTTCAGCCGAGGGGGTTCGTGTAGATCCGCAGAAGATCGAGGCGGTATTGGATTGGGCACCGCCCAAAAACGTGAGAGAGCTCCGAAGTTTCTTGGGTTTGGCTGGCTACTACCGTAGGTTCGTTGAGGTTTTCTCGAAACTGGCTCGGCCACTTACGCAGTTGCTCCAGAAATCCGAGAAGTTCGTCTGGAATGACGAGAGGCAGTCGAGTTTTGAGGAACTGAAGAAGCGTTTGACTTCAGCCCCAGTTTTGGCGTTGCCATGTGGCAACGAGGGTTTTGCCGTTTATAGCGATGCTTGGTCGTGGTCTTGGGTGCGTATTGATGCAAAGACGGCAAGACCATTGCTTATGCATCGAGACGATTGAGGCCGTTTGAGCTTAACTACCCTACTCATGATTTAGAGTTAGCAACGCTTGTTTTTGCGCTCAAGATTTGGCGTCACTATCTTTTCGGCTCGCATGTCGATTTTTACCGATCATAAAAGTCTGAAATACATATTTACTCAGCGAGAGTTGAATATGAGGCAGAGGAGGTGGTTAGAGCTGATTAAGGATTATGACCTTGAAATCCTTTATCATCCGGGCAAGGCGAACGTCGTGGCTGACGCCTTGAGTCGGAAACCGGTGGCGTTGCGAATGCTTGAGATCCTTACGTCTCAGTCTGAGCTTCGAAGGGCTTTGATCGAGTCAGATGTTGAAGTCTTATTGCCTGGAGCCGTCAGGCAACTATGTGCTTTAGAGATTTCGTCATCTTTGATCGATGAAATTAAGCTGAAGCAGTCAGAGGATCCGATGATTACTCAAATCCGAGAGAACGTTCTTAAGGGAAAGTCTCCTGGGCTTGTGATTCACGAGGATGGTATTTTGAGATTCCAGAGTCGGCTTTGTGTGCCGAACGACTCAGAGTTGAGACAGAGTATTTTGCGTGAGGCCCATGCTACACCTTATTCCGTTCATCGTGGTTCGAGTAAGATGTACAAGGACTTGAGAAGGAACTTCTGGTGGAATGACATGAAGGAGGAGGTCGCGCAGTTTGTAGCAAGGTGTTTGACTTGCCAGCAAGTCAAAATCGAGCATCGGACCGGTGGGCTTTTGTACTACTCCCATTCCGGAATGGAAATGGGAAGATATATCGATGGATTTCATTACGAGTCTGCCGAGATCGAGGTCGGGCATGAATATGGTATGGGTGATTGTTGATCGTCTGACCAAGTCGGCACATTTTCTGGGCATCAAGGACACTTGGGGCCCGGAGAAGTTGGCTCGTGTGTTTATCGCGCAGATCGTGAGACTTCATGGTACCCCGAAGTCTATTGTTTCGGATCGTGATGGCCGTTTTGTATCGCACTTCTGGCAGGCGGTGCATAAGGCGTTGGGTACCCGGTTGCGTTTGAGTACCTCTTTTCATCCCGAGTCAGATGGACAGTCGGAATGCACTATCTAGACATTCGAGGACTTGTTGCGTGCCTGTGCTCCCGATTGGAGTAGTGACTGGGAGGAACATTTGCCATTGATCGAATTCACGTATAACAATAGTTGGCACGCGTCGATTCGGATGGTCGTTTTAGCTCACCCGCTCATTTTTCAGTTATTGGCTGATCACTGCCGACCGAACTCGGCCGTGTCGTCCGACACGGCCCGTGCTGTACTCGTCCGGAAATGCCGAAGTCTCTGCCCACAGGACTCGACCGTGTCGTCTGCCACGGCCGAGTCGAACTCTTCCGGACAAGCCAGAACCGACTGCCCAGACGCCCGACCGTGTTCCAGGACACGGTCGAGTCAGTGCCGAGTCGCTGTCGGACAGGTCACTATCGGAAGGCCCATCGCGCCGCGACCGTGTCAAGCAGGACACGGTCGAGTCCCTGCCGGCCAGTTGCGCGCCGCGACCGTGCCGATCGGCCCGGGCCGGGTCCGACAGGCGATCAACACCTATAAATTCGATTTTTGAGCATTTCAGCCCATTCCTTCCATTTCTTCCACCTTCATACGAGAGAGAGAGGCTTGAGGGAGAAAATTCTCTTCACCTATCACTTGAGTGTGGTTTTTAATCATTTTCATTCGGTTGTGAAGCTTGGATACTCGATTAAACTTGTGTTCTTCGGATCGAAGTGGTTGGATCTTCAAGAGGTAATTTCTTCAACACCTTGGATTTCGATTCTATGTTGAGATATGATGTTTTGGACGTTATAATCATGTTATATGAAGGGATATGTATATGATTATGAGTTTGTATAAGGATTCATTGGATTATTGAGGGATTATTCAAGAACACTTTGATTATCGAGTTGAAATTGGGGGTTTTCGATTAATTGTCGTTATAATCACGTTTTCGGATATTCATTTCGGATTATTGATCATTTGGAAGATGTTTATTGGTTTGAAACACCTCTTGGGGGATTTGATAGTGGCTCATTGAGATTTGATTGTAAACAATCGTAGTTTGGCCACAACGTATTCGATATAATGCCCCAATGAACTTAGTTTAATCGTATCGACGTTTTGAGTTCGTTATATTCGTGTTTGATTCGTATATTGAATGGGTTGTTGGATATTGTATAATTCAAGGTTGTTCGAGCGACCGATATCTCAATTAGGACGTTGTTCGTGGAAGGATAATTGTCACCGGTATTGTGTAAGTTAATTCTTACTCGGTTAAAAGGATATTCATCCCTTTTGTTGTTGTTCATTCATAATCATAACTCATTCATCATTATATTAACCGTATCAAAACTTGTTGTTGTCAATTAATCACTTCAGTCATAAGGAACGACGGTTCCAATCTTTTCATTGAGCTGTCATTTATTTCATTACCATTCCACCATGGTGAGTCATTATTCATTTTCGATGTCACTTTTGTTATATCGTGGCATTCCGGGTCATACTGGCGTGCCGGTTGGTATGTGTTGGATTTTCATGTCGGGCACGTTTAAGTTGTGTGTTGGTTGTTGGCCTCACATTGGACTGTGCACACGAGTCATATTGTCTCGTGAGACTGATTAGGTACAAGACCACACGGGTATTCGATCGATACTCGTTGGTGGCTTGTGCACGGACACATTTCCATCTCGGGCGTAGTGTGGCGCCACCCTTTGAGCCGTACTGTTAGTTGATTCATATAGCATGTTTGATTGCGTATGTTTCGACAGGATATTTCATAACTTCAGATATAATCATGATTGTGTATTTTCAACCCTTGAGGATTGTTGTTCTTTGTAACTGACCCCGTTTGGGGATTTTGTTTTTCAGGTCTTGGCAAGGCAAAAGTACGGGGAGAACACGCTGACGTCGAGGAGTCCCAGTGATACTAGTAGGGGGCCCCGATCTTTCAGTTATTCATGTTATTGTCCTTTATTTTCCGCTGCAGACTTTCATTTGAATACTCCGTTTCATTCAGTGTTGTGTATTTTATCTTCATATAAAATACACTAGTATTCGGTATTGTCCTGGTGTGTTGTAACTAAACTCCTCATCGGAGTAATTATTGTTGTAATGTAGTTCGGTACTACATTTACCCTGTGTAATTCATTCATTTTCATTTGCCTGGTGGGTCCCGGTTGGGGATCTACGCCACTGTAATATCCGCCTAGTTTGGGGTGTTACAGTCGCTATAACCATGATAAGTATTATGCATGTAAAATTCAGGGTTATTATTATTAATCTAGTACGAATGCCGTCTTGGAGGTGGAGCCATTTTCTTCGGCTTTACAGCTTGCCTCCTGGGTCTCCAGTTGGATTCCCAAAGCTATTGTTGATACTGTGCGGATACCTGCTTTCGCGATGAATAACAAGGATCCTGTATATAATATCTAGGCGCGCTGTACTGCTGGAAGTACTACTGTGCGGATCTTTGATATTTGGGTACAGCCTTATTTCTGAAGAGCTGCTGGCGCTTTTGATATGCTCATGGAGCATGCTGTAGGTTACGCCTTACAGGTCTGAATGGCTGAGCATTGATTTTAACTGGATCTGTATGGGGGAGCTTTCCTTCATCCAGCCTCTTTTCAAATTCCCCAGCATCTTCCTTCAGTGTTTTACAATTGTTGAATATGGGGGATTCCCTGACGAGAACAACGAAGTATCCCAACGGTTCGTTTTTCCTCCAATCCTTTATCTCATTGGCTGTTGACTGTCGGTTGGCCGGGAGATTTATCACTGGCGGCTTCTGCACAATGTTTTTCCAAAGAAATTTTGGATCGTGGAATTCAGGACGAGCACCCTGTATCCCAACAGTATGATAAAGAGCTGACAATCGAGTAATTGCAGCAGTAATACTGTCTTCTATTGCAGCTTCAAACTACTTTTCTTGCTCCAGTCTCAATTTCTTTGCAGCTTCTCTATTCTCTAGCTTCTCCCCCTTTTTGGCCTAGTGATTTAATCACTAGTGACATATTGTTGGTCCCCAGAATGATGAAGACTGTCCCCACTGTACCAATACGAGTCTTTTCTAGCGCGCTTTGTCCTCACTCACGCACACCTGAGAAACTTCCCAGGGGGTCACTCATCCCATAACTACTCCAGGCCAAGCACGCTTAACTTTGGAGTTTCTATGAGATGGATACCAGAAAAGAAGATGCATCTTGTTGGTATGAGTAGTCCAAATCAATTCATTTAACCACTTTCTAGTGCAGATCTCACAAATCGAATCGCAAGCCGCGCCTCGCGCATTTTTAAGCTAATGCAGGCAGGATGTTGACCGAAGCCCAACAATCCCCCTTCCAGTATCTGCCAGCATATCGGCCCTATAGTCTGGAAACCTCCGCGAACTAGATTTGATCACACAGCCCTCTAGCGGCTAGATTCATTCACACAGTCCTCCAACACTTGACATAAGCATTTGTTACAGCTCTGTTTACTTCTGCTGGGCCAGTATCTCAGTTCCAGCATACTAGATTTGATCACATAGCCCTCCAGCACCTGACAACCTCCACAACGCCAACATCTTAGTTCCGACCAACTGGCAACATTTGCTGCATGCCCGCCTCTTAGTTCCAACACTCTAGCAGCCTTCGCTGTAGGATACTTCGAGGGAATCCGCACCCATGACCTGCTCTGATAACAATTGTTGGTCCCCAGAATGATGAAGACTATCCCCACTATACCAATACGAGTCTTTTCTAGCGCACTTTGTCCTCACTCACGCGCACCTGAGAAACTTCCCAGGGGGTCACCCATCCAATAACTACTCCAGGCCAAGCACGCTTAACTTTGGAGTTTCTATGAGATGGATACCAGAAAAGAAGATGCATCTTGTTGGTATGAGTAGTCCAAATCAATTCATTTAACCACTTTCTAGTGCAGATCTCACAGGTCGAATCGCAAGCCGCGCCTCGCGCATTTTTAAGCTAATGCAGGCAGGATGCTGACCGAAGCCCAACACATATCATCTATCTTTTTATCATGGCCTCTAAGGTGGGAGCCTGTTTCCTGAAGGGCATATGTAGTCTTGGCTTATGAGATGCGAAGTTTGGCTTGTTCCTCCAAGAGAATCTGCTCCTGGCGCTGTTGGAGTTGATGCAGAGCTTGCCTTAAGATGCTTGGTACCATGCGGAAGGCTTCTTCCACTTTGGAGATTTCGCGCTTGACACCAGCCATTTCGTCGATAGCTGTCTCGTACAACCAGTTAATTTCTTTCTCAACAGTGTGCAGGGCATTAACAGCGTCCTGTAGGAAAACAGTTTGGCGATCGAGAGCTTGAAGTTGCTGGTGCCAAGCTGGAGAGCTTGGCTTTTCTTCCTCAGCTCCATTGAGTTGTCTAACGACCACATGAGTGCATGGCCGTTGTGGTTCATCCTTAGGTAAGAAACCGTCGTCGGATTCCACAGATGGAGATGCGGGGGCATCGGGAGCTGTTGCAGCAGGTTGTTCGGCCTCAGCGGCAGGGGGGACTGATTCCTCCTGTTCCGAAATGGTTTCTGTAGACATAGGTAGAAGAGGGACTGAATCCTCCTGTTGTCTCTCAGCTTCCGCCTGCTCCGGCAGAGGGACTGATTCCTCGTATGGGATGGCGCAGGCTTCATCATCTGGTTGGGCAGCGACATGCTCGGATGCCTGTTGTGAAACTTTTTGATCTTCGGTGATAGGAGGGACTTATTCTGTAATATCCGGATTTATTATTACGTATTTCATCTGTATTTGAACCCTGTATTATTCGGAATGGTGATCTCGATAATTAGAGTATGATATTTCTCACATTTGTGTCCTTGTACATAAGTATAACAACATGCAAAATTTCTCATGCAAACTCGTGATAGCGCACGCTAAAAAATGTAGCTTAACGTGCGTTATCGGCTATAACTAGCGCATGCTACGAATGAAGAATTGCGTGCGCTAGGCAGTCAATTATTGAGCTGGGCGGCTAGGACATACGCCAGCCGGACGTGGGTCCTGATAAGATTCCCGCGGATGAACCTGGACAGTTTTGGAGTCAAAGTTTATTAGCGTGCACTAAGGATTGTATGATAGCGTGCGCTAATCAGCTAGTGTGTACAGAAACTTTATATAAGGGACAAAACTCCATTTTCTTCTCATTTCTTTCGAGTATCCTTTGTTCTTGAGAGACCAGAGAGCATTATATCTTCTTTAAACACTTAGACCACCTCTACTTGATTCATTAAATATTGGATATTACTTGTGATTGATCATTGAAGTGGAGTAGCACCTTGGATTGGCATACAACCAACCGGAGTCGGATTCTACCTTTTTGGCTCAGTGATTTCGTCATATTAAGGTATGTTAATTCTATCTCCAGCCTTAGATTCGTGTTCTGAAGAACAAGATGATCATGCTATCAAGATATTGAGTTCCATTGGTGATTTATTCGAACAAATATCATGTTTAGAAGATTGGAATGTTTATGCTTATGATATTGTCGTTGGAACATCGTAATTGGAATTGTTAGTTCACCTTTAAGATGAAGTCTGAATGTATAAACGTCAATGGAATCTAGTGCATCAACCTGAAATCACGAACTTCACATGAGAATGATAATCGAGTTGGATATAAGAGTTGTGATGATATTCATTTCCTTGAATTCAAGATGTTTGAATACGTAAGATCATTCATAAGTTTATGAACATGACATGTAGACGGATAACGTACATTAATCACTGAGGAGTTCGTAATTTCATCACCGTAGAACAGTTTACTGCCCAGTAGTGAACTGCCATGCATGATTAGCGCATGCTAAGCTATGTAGATTAACGTGTGCTATCGGGCATAAGTTAATGTACGCTACGTTTGGTACGTAACGTACGTTATGTCATCAGGCGAGTCAGTCGGCTGATCAGAGAGGACTGTCGATACATAGTTAGCGTACGCTAGGCTTCGTTGTTTACGTGCGCTAAGCAGTTCAGGCAGATTACTTTTTATGAACTTTCGGCCATAAATTGGATTGTTAGACATTCGTAGGACGTGAGATAAAGTCTATATTATTTCTTTTGTTAAGGTTCAAGCTTGCTACATGATTGATCGAAGGGGCGACCTTCAGGTGTTTTGTTTTTCGTGGAAGTAGTATTCTTGTCTTCGAATCGAGGCAAGTACCTTAATTGTTTTATGTATTGATGTTATACATATTGTTGTACATTTATGTCGTTGTTGTATGTCCACTTCGTGTTGGTCCGACGGGATCATCGGGGGATCTATGCTCGCGTGCGCTGGATCATCGGATGGGTTTTTCCACCTCGGGTTGGTTTGATGGAATCATCGAGGGGTCTAGGCAGTGAACGCTGGATCATTGGAATTACCATGTGTATGTTGTGATATCATGTTGTGATTATCATGTGTGTATGTTATTATTGAGTTTCTCGCAGGAGAAGACTCGTTGGTTCTTTTGTCATTTATATTATTACTATTCTTCGTGAAATGTTGAATAATATGTTGTGGTACTTGTATTAGAAATCGTTGTGCTAACCCCTTCGGGGGTGAACATTTGTTTATGTTCAGGATCCAGGAGAGCAGGGAAACAACTGCTGGAGTTGCATGACGACGAGGGTGCAGAGTGATGTTCCGGCCGGGTTTATTGGTCTGTTGTTTGTATTGTTTTAATAAGTACTCGAGTACATAGTCGTTTGTGATGATTTGGATTTGGTGATGTATTAATACTCTTCCTTTGGACATTTGTATTTCAGTTTTGGTCAGAACTGTTGTACCTTATTTCCGTTATTTCTATACATTGGTATATGTTAATGTCTTTTTAGTTCTTCAGCCTTGTAAATTATTATGTAAAGAATTTACGGCGCTGTAATATTCCTGAATATATCGGGGGTGTTACAGAATAGGGTATCGGAGCTAAGATTATGGATATCTTGGCCATTGGGTTAAAATAGGGGTCATATTTATCTTTTGAGGTAACCGGCCGTGAATAACATCACTGTACTACCTATGTCTTCGTGCGAACGGTGGTTGTAAGTTCCTAAACTCTATCTCATCCTTTACATGTTGTATCTCTTTATACTTGAACATTAGAACGATATTGTTTCCTGTATATTGAGTATTTATGCTTACTGTATGTTGAGAGGTGGACGTGGTCGCGGTCGCGGACGCGGACGAAGAAATGCCGAAAGAGAAGCTTCACCTTCTAATCAGGCCAGCCACAGCTCAGGCGAGCCGCAAAGATCTATTAATAATGAACCGAAACCTGCTGTGCCCGAAATCCTTCGTCAGGTGGTAAACCAGATGATGCAGTTTGCCCAGGTCGTGGACCGAATGCAGGTGGCGGTGGGATTACAGCAGGGAGATAGACAGCAAGGGATCCCAGACATGGAAAATCGAGGTGACCGATGGCTACAAGAGGTGGCGAGCCTCTATAGCTCAGTACTTTCTGATAGGGGAAGCATCTGAGTGGTGTGGAAGCCATCCGGCCTGCAGATCATGATGCTGATTGGACAGAATTTAAATTGATGATGGAAGCTTAGTACTGCCCTCGTCCTATGAGGGAAGCCAAAGTTCGAGAATTTTTCTCCGCACAGCCATCAGACGAACCCGTATCCCAGACAATTAAGACGTTTAACCAGCAGCTAGCATTTGTCGACATCTGGTCAGAATAGATGCAGAAATGATGATCCATTTTGATATGAGAATAAAACCAGAAATCCAAAGGTACATGTCCGGTTTTGAATGTACCACTCTCCGTCAATACCAGGATAAAGCATTGGCGTACGAAATCAAGGAAGCAACAATGGAGAAGTTTACGCAATCCAAGAAGGAGAAAGTATCTGGTACTTTTACAGAGCACAAGAGCAGAGGGCCCCACAAGGCCCAATCATCTTTTCATTCTTTCAAGAAACCTGCGCACCCATCTAGGAGCGGAAAGAACTTCGGAGCAATATCAACCATGACAGATGTCACCAAAAAATGCTTTAACTGTGCCCAGACAGGGCACTATCGACGGAATTGCACCCTACCTACCGTGACTTGTTTTGATTTTGGTCAAGAGGGACATCATGCGGTGTTCTGTGAAGAAGCTGCAAAGTCTTTTAGAGCTCGTACACCGCAGCCAGTTCAGAAGGAAACTAGTATCCAACAGACGCAGCAAAGTGTACAGATGCCTCAGAATTTTGGCCGCGGACGAGGCAGAGGACAGTGGGACCAAAAGGGTACATCGAGTGCCGGATCTGTTCCCCCACGTCTGTACGAGATGAGAAGAACAAACGATCAGGATGCTGCTGTCGCATCAGGTACTGTTCAGATCCTTTCATAGCCAGTTAGTGTTTTATTCGATACGGGAGCTAGGCATTCATTTATATCCTTATCTTGTGTAAATCGTTTAAATATTTCTGGTTTTCATAATTGTGAACCTTATGTTGTTGGTTTACCGAGTGGAGAGAGGATTGTTGGAAACTTAGAAACTAGAGATTTCCCTATATCGTTTGGAGGCAGAGAGTGGCTCTCAAGTCTGATTGTGATAGAAATGCAAGGAGACGACCTGATACTCGGAGACGATTGGCTTAATCGATATAGAGCTATTGTAAACTACCGAAGGAGGAATATCTCGCTGATTGCTGATGATGGTTCCGAAATACTGTTTGAAGGATGGAAACCAGGAAGCTCAGGAAAGTTGATCAAGGCGATAAAAGCGGTCAAATTGTTGAAACCGGGCTGTATTGGATACTGGTGCTATGCAATAAAGAAAGAAGACGAAATTGTGGAACTTTCATCCATTCCTGTTGTGAATGAATTTCCGGATGTATTCCCTGACGAGTTACCTGGACTATCTCCACGACGGGATGTAAAATTCACCATTGAGCTGGAACCCGGAGCTATACCAATTTCTAAGGCTCCGTATCGTATTGAACCTAGTGAGATGTACGAATTGAAAAAGCAGCAGGGGAGTTACTGGATAAAGGCTATATCCAGCTGAGCGTTTCACCCTGGGAAGCACCAGTTCTTTTTGTCCAGAAGAAGGATGGATCACTTCGACTGTGTATTGACTATCGAGAGCTGAACAAAATGACGATTAAGAACAAGTATCCCTTACCACGGATTGATGATTTGTTTGACTAGTTGCAAGGGGCAACAATGTTTTCTAAAATCGATCTGAGATCAGGATACCATCAACTGAGGATTAAGGAATCTGATGTTCCGAAGTCAGCATTCAGAACTCGTTACGGACATTATGAGTTTGTAGTGATGTCGTTTGGTCTCACTAATGCACCTGCTATATTCATGAACTTGATGAACCGAGTGTTCATCGAATATTTGGATAAGTTTGTAGTTATGTTCGTTGATGACATTCTAGTTTATTCCAAGAGCCTGGAAAAACATACGCAGCATTTGCGGGTTGTTTTGGAACTTTTGAGAAGCGAGCAATTGTACGCCAAACTTTCTAAGTGTGAATTCTGGCTAAAGGAAGTAATGTTCCTCGGCCATGTGGTATCAGCTGAAGGAGTCCGAGTATATCCTCAGAAGATGGTAGCGGTTATGGATTGGAAGCCTCCAAAGAACGTGAAAGAAGTCCGGAGTTTCTTAGGACTTGCTGGGTATTATCATCGGTTCGTGGAAGGGTTTTTCAAAATTTCCCGCCCACTTACTCGACTACTGCAGAAAACACAAAAGTTTGAGTGGAACGAGTTGTGCCAAAAAAGCTTTGATGAATTGAAGAAGAGATTGACGACATCACCGATTTTAACACTTCCACAGGGAACTGGAGGATTTATAGTTTACAGTAATGCTTCGAACCAAGGACTCGGATGCGTATTGATGCAGAATGATAAGGTGATCGCTTATGCATCACGACAGCTAAAACCTTATGAAGTGAATTACCCAACGCATGATTTGGAGCTAGCAGCAGTAGTTTTTGCTTTGAAAATCTGGAGGCATTACCTGCTCGGGACTCACTGTCAGATCTTTACGGATCACAAGAGTCTCAAATACATATTCAGTCAGAAAGAGTTGAACATGCGGCAAAGGAGATGGCTTGAACTTATTAAGGACTATGACTTGGAGATTATTTATCATCCAGGCAAAGCAAATATAGTGGCCGATGCACTTAGCCGCAAGCTGTTGCAAGGGAATCCCTCACACTATGCCGCAAGTGCACGGTGTCAACAAGTAATAAAGTGATAAGTAAGATATCGTTCCCTCGAGGATTGATTTCACTAAGTACAAAAATATAGTCGACTCGTAATTTTATTTGAAGAACAATTATAGAGAATTTATTACTAAACTAATTGCAGAAAAATAAATAGCAAATAATAATAGTAATAATAAAACTATTAATAATAAGGGCGTAGGATTATGATTTTCACCTCAAACAATCAGGAATGATTTTTATTTAATTCCAATTCACTTTTATTCAATTGATTGTAAGCCAGGAATTCCTAAATTATTCTAAAGCCTTTCCCAAGGTCGATAGAAAATACTACGAATTATTAACTCGATATATCCCTATTCGAATTAGATAATTAATAGCTAAAACAGTTCAAGAATTCCCACAATGAATAGGCTTCACAATTCCCATGAGTACATCCCTATCTCACGAAAATCATGATTATTCTCACAAGAACTATGCCTAAATTTCATCTCCCGAATCGATAAAGACATTCAAAACAATTTAACTGTTGGCCAGACAATTAAAAAGCATTAAGAACAATTAGAAGAATTTAACTTAATACGAATAACGAGTAAATTGAAATAAAAATAAATAAATCAAACCGTTATGTAATCGGCTACAATCACAATCCTACTCGAACAGATCTAGGAACTAAGATGCGGAAAAATTAAGAAAAACCGTAGGGATCCGTGGTCTTGTCGTCGCCTACAAATCTCCTCCTTGTGTTCTTCTCTCTAGCTATCGATGCTTCCTCCTCTGTCTGATCCCCCTTATTTTCAGCCCTCCAATGTTTATTTATAACTGTCCTAAGCCTCCAAAATGCTCTGTGTGATTAGGTTGGGAATAGGCTCCAAAAATGGCCCAGAACCGCGGCCAATACATCAGAACCGCCTCGTGGGCCGCGGCTCACTTAATCTGTGTCGCGGCCGCTACTGCTCAGCGCCTATACCTGGGCGCTTATTTTTCCTCCTGGGCCGCGGCTCACTTAAGCTGTGCCGCGGCTCAGGGTACAGTTCGCTCGGCACTTGTTTAGCCACCTTCGTGTGCCGCGGCCCGCTTCCCTTGGGCCGCGGCCCCAGGCCAAAAACTGCCGTTTTCGCCCTTTTTTCGTCGTTCGAGCTTCCAGACTCCAATTTCCTGCAAAACATATAAGAATAGTGCATTAAAAGCTCATTTATGCATTTTAGGCTCAAAATGGATATAAACTAATGATAAATAAGTGCATAAAAATACACCTAACAAATACCCCCAAACTTGAGCCTTTGCTTGTCCTCAAGCAAAAATCAATTTTAAACAAAATGTATCGTGAATAATCATGCAAGTCTGTAGTGCTCAACTTAATCAATACTACCCTGAAAATCTCAAAGAATAGTACAAGTATCGTAATAGTGAGTCACATCCAGGACACTGATTCCACTAAGTAACCAATTTCAGTCCTAATCAATCGTTCATGAAGAAAACCAAGATCAAAGATTAACAAGCGTGAATTTAACCGACCGTCAATATGAAGGGTTAGATTAAACAAGCCAATTCGCCCAGCCCCACAATCTAGTGGCAAAATTCAAGAGTTTCATTGTCAAAATTAATCCTCGGATAGTATTCCCTTATGTATGATCAATAATATAGATTCGAGTTAACCACCAAGTTCGGATCTCGGGATGTTTCATCGGGATAATCCTAGGGTGGATTTCCATTCTCATATATTGGGGAAGCGTTTGACGTAAAAGACACTCATGGGGCACATGGATGCTTCTAGTTACTAAGTCCCCCTCTACAGCGGAGAAACGCATGTCAAGGTTGCTGTTTTACGCGAGAGTAAACAACGGGTCACGTGAATACCCCCGGTTACTAGGCTTCCCATCATCGGTAATGCGATATTTCTAAAATATTAATCTATTCAGGGTCGTCGTTTTACGCGAGAGTAAATGACGGGTCACGTGAATACCCCCGGTTACTAAACTCCCCATCATAGAATATGCATAATATCTCGACTTTTTGGGCAAAACTGTCCGACTCTAAACTCACTTTAAGTGCCAACACGACTCATGTTACTGGACGACTAGCTAACCGAAAAGTATAACCAAATGTATAGGCGGCGATTTGAAAACACGTATGTCTCCTTTCTTATCTGCTAAGATTTCTACAAAAACGATAAAATTTCGGACCTAATTGAATACTCTACGGAAACAGATATCGCTGACTGCAACTCGACCAGAAGTCAACCATTTCTTCCAAGAGAAATCAGTATCGTAACATCAGTTTTACACACGAAAGCACAAAAAATTCACGAAAAAATCACATTTTTAACCATCAACAGCATGCAAGTACAATAAAGCAATCACAATTTATACCCAAGAAAAATTAAGAAAATTATCGCATGCTTCAATTTATTCCACTACACATAACATCATCAATAATAAAACTCATGTGAAAATAAAAGAGATAAGGAAAAGTAAAACTTATTCCAAATGTCTTCTTGAACGCCAGCACATGTCTGAGTGGAATCGTCTGTCATACTTCAAGTAATGCCCAACATCACCAGGAACCCCCAAACTTAGTCTATAGTCATGAAATAACATATCCGAGGTATATATCTCCATGTTACCATTTTATTCATCATGTCATTCATACAACCTCAAGAATCACAACAGAACCCTTATCGTCATATGAAGAAGATCTCAATAATCATATCATCATCCGAAATCTCTTATTACGATTCCAATAAATCTCGTATAGCATTATCACATGATACCATATAATACCTCAATACCGAATACCTTCCCGTACACAATCTTCTATGTACGATTACCACAAAACATACCTCTATCCGGACTTCCTTCCGAAATGTATACCATAGACCAAGAATATCCAAAATGACATCAACAATATCCGAATACTACAATCTTCACCCCAAAACCTTACGGGAGTATTACACGTCGTAAACCCTTCTCACAAGGATTTACTGTGCTAAGCACAATTTTCCACGTCATTTAAAAATGTCAAAAAGATGATGACGGTAATATTTTTCAAATACTAAAAAAATCGTTTTCCAAATACCGTCAAAGCGATCAAGGTTAAAATGCCAAAAACTCGATTTAGGGAATCGGTTTTACAAAATAAAATTTCAGTTGGCAAAATACCAAAAATCCATTTCAAAAATACTCACGCCGCGGATAAAAGTACAGTCCAATTTATGCATTTTCATTGAAATAAGACGAACATCAAAATACACGATTCCCAATATACTCCCTCCCAAGTAGTAATCCAAAAAGAAAAAAAATGAGCCACTATCAAAGGGATACGAGGATTACCTTGTATGGACGAACCACGAGGAAAGAATAATTGAACTCCATTCCAAGAATCATTAAATCATCATAGTCATCATATGGCCTCAAGAACATCAAGATCTCTATGATTCCATAATCATAATCAACATATTCAAAGCATATCATTATCTTCCTTCAACATAAACCTCATAGAATATGGATAACACAAGAAATCACTTCAAGAATCAATGATAGTTCCATAACCAAGCTCTAATTCCATGACTCCAAGCTCACAATCATGTTAAAAGTGTTTAGAACACTCTTAAAAGTAAAGAGGGACGAGTTTTGGAGGGAAATATCTCAAAGGATCGTGAGAGAAATGAAAGGCAACACTTCAATATATAAATTGCACTCTCATTACGTACGTAAGTGTCCTTTCTTAACGTACGTAACAACTTTATCGTACGTAATCCAAAATCCATAACGTACGTAACCAACTCCTTTGTCTCATTCCGTGCGATCCATTACGACGTAACCCATACCATAAAGCGTATGTAATATACCGATTGACTTGCTACGGTACAATGGTTGTGTTACGTCGTAACACGTCCGTATAACGTCGTAACACGTCCGTATAACGTCGTAACACGTTACGTATAACGTCGTAACACGTCGTTGACTCTTATCAACATCCTCCGCCGAAAGTTGCGAAACAGTGGTTCCACTGCCGACCAGACTCGGTTACGTCCGATGCCTTCGTTACGCGTAATACCTTAGCCTTAACGTCGTAACCATGCCAATCTTACGTACGTAATCTCACCTTATTAACGTACGTAATAATGCCATTCTTAGCCAATCTCAACAATTCCTGTCCAAAGTCATGACATACCAAATACGGGCATACGACAAAATCAATACATATACTCAATTCAATAACATTTCAACGGGGATTCAATTTCACCAAGAATTATCGAATAATTCGAACAACATACTTACAGGTCCGCGAAGTCGAAGATCTCCCGTGATACTAGCATGCGACTCCTAAACAAAGTCTCAACATAATACTGATACACACCATTATCGAAATTAGCAACTTAACAAAATCTCAAGGAAGAGTTCACGTCCGTGACCACGGCCACGATTCTTCCTACTTTCACCCAACAATCAAGGGCACATACATGCGTAAGTATAATCCGAATCGCACATTCTCGAAGTGACCAATTTCCAAGAATACCAAGCTATAGGCGAAACGATTAAGAAGAATACAAGAAGAGTGAGAGGACTTACAAGTACCGGTCGCCTTTGTGATGATGGCGAGTAGTGATACGTGGGCAAATGCCGACTCAATCGACCCAAAAGACCGACTGACCTAGGTATCCATAAACCTAATCTCGATACCATATTCGTAACACCCCCAAGTTATTCGGGGTATATTACAGGCCGTGAGCCCGTGGGACCCACAAGGCTAAAAATACGCGGAACTATAAACTTGACCGATAAGGTCTACATACAATAGGAAGAAAGACGATACAAATGGTATTCAAAACCATAACCAATGAAAACATATACATCAACTGCAAATCAATACCTCGGCAACACAGTAGGAACAACAAGGAAATCAAATACAATACTCGAGTATTTAAAAATCCATTCCAGACAACAACACCGAATGGAGAAATCCAAGAAAAATAACCGAGACAAAACACGGTATCACACTTGCCCATCATCTTCATGCCGACCCGATACCCGTCTGTCCGCTCTCCTGGAACTGAAATACATGAAACGTATTTCCCCATAAAGGGGTTAGCCGTCGAATAGCTAGTGCAAGTATAACAATATGAAACATAATACTTCTCGACAATAAAGTAAATGTAATCCGTCAATTCATCAATATCCGTCAATTCATCAATATCCGTCAATTCATCAATTTAAGACTAGTATTCCGGAATGACTAAAATCTCAAGACGTATGTGAATGCCGTAAAAACGGTTCGTTCATATCATACGCCGTTACATGTAGGAATGCCGTCAAAACGGTTCGTTCATTACATGCCAACATTATTTCATATGAATGCCGTAGAAACGGTTCGTTCATATCAACCATGGAATCGCACCAGAGGCTACGAAACCCTCAGAGGACCATAGGCCCGTCCCGGAGTGGCTAGAAATAATCATATCATCAATATTTCATACTTTCAAAGTCGAGAACGTACAATCATAAATGTATACTTGCCTTAATAAACGTTACCGAAAATCCCGAAGAACACGGTTCGACCGGGAAGCTTGAACCACGAAGAAGACAACGAACGGAAGGGTTTCGACTTAAGTTCTTCACAAGGATTCCGTACCTAAGTCATATCAATGATAAATCAACAATCGTACGATGAATAATAATCGTACAACGCACAAACCCCCCCTCCTAGACCTTTTGTCGGACACCTTGAAGGCGTCGACTAATAACTCAACCAAAACGACGAATCAATACACTCCAACCAAGGAATAACGATGGGAATGATAGAATACACCTAAATCATCATCAATCCATCACTAATCTAAATTACTACGGATTAAAAGGATGAAGTCAAACAAAATCCCCAATTTCCAACACAAAATTCAAAGTGTTCTTGAATAATCTTTCAAAAATCCGATGAATACCCAATCATGTCCATCATCACGCATATATCACCTCATACACCATGTTTTTATCATCCAAAACGTCAATACCCACACAAAAACGAGAAGTCAAGATGTCGAAGAAATTACCTCTTGAATATCCAAGCTCTATGATCCAAGGAATACGCGATAGATCGACTATCCGGGCTTCCCAACCGATTGAAAGTGGTAAATCTTCAACACACAAGTGATAGCTATGAAAAGAGTTCCTCCCTCAACTCTCTCTCGCCAATAAGGAAGAAATGAAGGAAAAGGCTGAAATCTCGCTTAAAAAGCCGAACTATGCAGTTGACCGCATTGTGTGCCGCGGCTCAGCATAGGTGTGCCGCGGCACAGGCCTAAAAATTGTTCCCAGGTTTCGGCAGTGTGCCGCGGCTCAGCTCAGGTGTGCCGCGGCACCGGGTACAGGCGGGTTTTGGCTGAGAATGCCACACCAGTGTGCCGCGGCTCAGCCCAGGTGTGCCGCGGCACCGGGTACAGGTGGTTTTGGCCGAATCTGGAGAATGAGAGTGACTTAGCTATTTCGACCATAACTCCCTCGTCCGGACTCCGATTGACTCACCGTTTGAACCATTGGAAAGCTAACTCGATGCTTTATAATATTGCCAAGATTCAGAATTTTTGGAGTTTCCAAGAATTTACGGTGATTTAACAAAGTCGAACTCATACATGGAAAAGTCGCTAAAGAACACAGAATTCAACAGAACGATACCGAAACGAACTCGGATGACAAAAAGTGTAGAATTAATCATTCTCGGGATGACGAAACGGTCCCAAGCAAGTTGTCAAAAACGGACTTCCGCCAAAAATAGAAAATTTCCGGGGAACAAAATTACGGGTATTACATTCTACCCTCCTTAAAAGAAGTTTCGTCCCGAAACTTAAAACAGGTAGGGAGAAGAAATATTTCGCCAGGAAAAGCTCAACGAGATGCACAAGAACCGAAACTTACGCCCAAACGGCGAATCATCAATATAGAACACAACAATACATTACCCGAAGGTAAACCAAACCAATGCCGAAAAAGATACGAATTCACAATGCCCGAAGGCTCCAACGGAAATACCGATACATCACAATGTCCTGAAAGCCGAACAGCCCAAAGCTGTAAATCATCACAATACAGATCTCAAAGAAGCAAACATGACTGTCGGGCATACCCCTCGGCGTATGAACAACCAGTCGCAAATCGTCGGACATATCCAATACAACATGGACTACGAACGATCAATCAATAAAGCTCAAGAGGGACATCACAGTATGCCCGATCCGGAAATGTGTCCGTGCACATGTCCACCCCGTATACGGAATCCAGAATATACGTGTGACAATGTGCCTAATTAGCCTTAAGAACTACGTCTCGTGTGCACGGTCCAATGCGGAAATATCCACGCATGACCATCGAGTGCCTGGCTAAAAATCCTACACATAACCAATCGGCACGCAGACATGATTCCAGATATGCCACGATACAACATGACAACGAAACTCAAGGGATAAAACATCCAATACGGATCATACGACTCACCAAGTGAACGATGACACACGAATAATGAAAGATCGACACGACCAACGATATTCAAAACAACCATCCTGGGATCAGAATTCCCTAAGGACCGATTAATACGAGCAACGATCACAACACAACAGTTCAGGAAAATCCTCAACCTTCAACGATCACAAAATTACCGAGTTTACAAGAATAATAGTGTGCTGCCTTGAATCGGCCAACACGACAATAATAATTCAACGGATGGGAACTATCCTCGACAGTCCCAATTCAATACTTCGATTACCGTAGAATGGCCAATCGATAACAATTATACAACGGATGGGAATTATCTTTTTGACAACGGGTGGAAATTATCTTTGATAATCCCAATTCAATATATCGATTACCTTAGAACGGTCAATCGATAATCAATGATACGATAGAATAGAAGTCCCGGTGTCTTAAACCGACCACCGAAACGGAGATGACAAAAGGATATATCAAACGTCCCCGATCGGTTAACGCAACATCATAGCAACAGTTCCAATTTGACGACAAATATTCAACGATGTCTCAGAACGACATTAATCGCGAACAATAATAATCGATACATCGATACCGTGAACCGGCTATCGACAGCAACTTTACCAACAAGTATCGTAATGCCTTGAACCGGCCATTTACAACCAACAGTAACATTTGGCATAATTTTCCGACGGGCGTCGTATCAATGATCCCCTGATATCAATACAATCATAAAGAGGCCAAGTCCCGAAATGATACACACATTCGTACGCCTACACAATAACATTAGTCTCATTGATTAGTACGAGTATAAAACTTGCCTCGATATCAATACAACGAATCATTACCAATTCAATCGATTTCGTCTTACGAGTCTCGACCAAGTTAATCTACGAACCCTTCAACCTTAACCGCAACACAAAAGTCATAATCTATGATCAAACATCATGTCTTCTCAGAAACGAAGGATTGATAATCAACCGGTTCGATGACGACCAATATCAATACCACCAAACCACGAACTCAATCGTTTCACCATATCTCGACCAATCATAGTCTGAATCGCCCAACTCGGACCCTCACGAATCCATGTCCACATTACGAGCCGAAATCCGATGATCATATCAGCAATCAATTCGGACCAATAATAAGGGTCTAAATATTATCGGTTCCAAACTCAATTCTTAAACACGAATTGACAAGTTTCCCTTCTCGTAAATCCGTAGTTAAAATTTTCCGATGATCATCGTTAATTCTAACCATCCAATTAGTTCAGCATTATAGATAATCATATTTTAAGGTTATCAAACACTCCAATCATTCGATTTGAATATTTGCTCCGTACGTATGGGCTTCCAAATTCAGAGATGAATAATAGTCTCATCAAGCTCATAATCACATTCGTATTTCCTATACGAATATTATTTCCAACACACAGTTTAGCTCTAGATATGAATATTCCATATTGATATTCAAAACATCAACACTTCTTAAAAATTTTCATCACCTCGTATAATTCAAGAGTTCTTCAAGAACATGAAATATCCGAAATCACGTTCAGAACAACATATCCGAGGTATATATCTCCATGTTACCATTTTATTCATCATGTCATTCATACAACATCAAGAATCACATGTAACCCTTATCGTCATATGAAGAAGATCTCAATAATCATATCATCATCTGAAATCTCTTATTACGATTCCAATAAATCTCGTATAGCATTATCACATGATACCATATAATACCTCAATACCGAATACCTTCCCGTACACAATCTTCTATGTACGATTACCACAAAACATACCTCTATCCGGACTTCCTTCCGAAATGTATACCATAGACCAAGAATATCCAAAATGACATCAACAATATCCGAATACTACAATCTTCACCCCAAAACCTTACGGGAGTATTACACGTCGTAAACCCTTCTCACAAGGATTTACCAGGCTAAGCACAATTTTCCACGTCATTTAAAAAATGTCAAAAGATCGATGACGGTAATATTTTTCAAATACTACTAAAAATCGTTTTCCAAATAACGTCAAAACGATCCAGGTTAAAATGACAAAAACTCAGTTTTGGGAATCGGTTTTACAAAATAAAATTTCAGTTGGCAAAATACCAAAAATCCATTTCAAAAATACTCACGCCGCGGATAAAAGTACAGTCCAATTTATGCATTTTCATTGAAATAAGACGAACATCAAAATACACGATTCCCAACATACTCCCTCCCAAGTAGTAATCCAAAAAAAAAAAATGAGCCACTATCAAAGGGATACGAGGATTACCTTGTATGGGACGAACCACGAGGAAAGAATAATTGAACTCCATTCCAAGAATCATTAAATCATCATAGTCATCATATGGCCTCAAGAACATCAAGATCTCTATGATTCCATAATCATAATCAACATATTCAAAGCATATCATTATCTTCCTTCAACATAAACCTCATAGAATATGGATAACACAAGAAATCACTTCAAGAATCAATGATAGTTCCATAACCAAGCTCTAATTCCATGACTCCAAGCTCACAATCATGTTAAAAGTGTTTAGAACACTCTTAAAAGTAAAGAGGGACGAGTTTTGGAGGGAAATATCTCAAAGGATCGTGAGAGAAATGAAAGGCAACACTTCAATATATAAATTGCACTCTCATTACGTACGTAAGTGTCCTTTCTTAACGTACGTAACAACTTTATCGTACGTAATCCAAAATCCATAACGTACGTAACCAACTCACTGTCTCATTCCGTGCAGTCCATTACGTACGTAACCCATACCATAAAACGTATGTAATATACCAGTTGACTTGCTACGGTACAATGGTTGTGTTACGTACGTAACACGTCCTGTATAACGTACGTAACACGTCCTGTATAACGTACGTAACACGTTCTGTATAACGTACGTAACACGTACGTTGACTCGCCTGTCAACATCCTCCGCCGAAAGTTGCCGAAACAGGGTTCCACCGACCAGGACTCGGTTCTGTCCGATGCCTTCGTTACGTACGTAATACCTTAGCCTTAACGTACGTAACCATGCCAATCTTACGTACGTAATCTCACCTTATTAACGTACGTAATAATGCCATTCTTAGCCAATCTCAACAATTCCTGTCCAAAGTCATGACATACCAAATACGGGCATACGACAAAATCAATACATATACTCATTTCAATAACATTTCAACGGGGATTCAATTTCACCAAGAATTATCGAATAATTCGAACAACATACTTACAGGTCCGCGAAGTCGAAGATCTCCCGTGATACTAGCATGCGACTCCTAAACAAAGTCTCAACATAATACCGATACACACCATTATCGAAATTAGCAACTTAACAAAATCTCAAGGAAGAGTTCACGTCCGTGACCACGGCCACGATTCTTCCTACTTTCAGCCAACAATCTGAAGGGCACATACATGCGTAAGTATAATCCGAATCGCACATTCTCGAAGTGACCAATTTCCAAGAATACCAAGCTATAGACGAAACGATTAAGAAGAATACAAGAAGAGTGAGAGGACTTACAAGTACCGGTCGCCTTTGTGATGATGGCGAGTAGTGATACGTGGGCAAATGCCGACTCAATCGACCCAAAAGACCGGCTGGCTAGGTATCCATAAACCTAATCTCGATACCATATTTTGTAACACCCCAAGTTATTCGGGGTATATTACGGCGCCGTGAGCCCGCCGTGGGACCCACAAGGCTAAAAATACGCGGAACTATAAACTTGACCGATAAGGTCTACATACAATAGGAAGAAAGACGATACAAATGGTATTCAAAACTATAACCAATGAAAACATATACATCAACATGCAATCAATACCTCGGCAACACAGTAGGAACAACAAGAAGCGAAATACAATACTCGAGTATTTAAAAATCCATTCCAAGATTACAACAACCGAATGGAGGAATCGAAAAATAACAGGAGACAAAACACGGTATCACACTTGCCCATCATCTTCATGCCGACCCGATACCCGTCTGTCCGCTCTCTGGAACTCAAATACATGAAACGTATTTCCCCCATAAAGGGGTTAGCCGTCGAATAGCTAGTGCAAGTATAACAATATGAAACATAATACTTCTCGACAATAAAGTAAATGTAATCCGTCAATTCATCAATATCCGTCAATTCATCAATATCCGTCAATTCATCAATTTAAGACTAGTATTCCGGAATGACTAAAATCTCAAGACGTATGTGAATGCCGTAAAAACGGTTCGTTCATATCATACGCCGTTACATGTAGGAATGCCGTCAAAACGGTTCGTTCATTACATGCCAACATTATTTCATATGAATGCCGTAGAAACGGTTCGTTCATATCAACCATGGAATCGCACCAGAGGCTACGAAACCCTCAGAGGACCATAGGCCCGTCCCGGAGTGGCTAGAAATAATCATATCATCAATATTTCATACTTTCAAAGTCGAGAACGTACAATCATAAATGTATACTTGCCTTAATAAATGTTACCGAAAATCCCGAAGAACACGGTTCGACCGGGAAGCTTGAACCACGAAGAAGACAACGAACGGAAGGGTTTCAACTTGAGTTCTTCACAAGGATTCCGTCCCTAAGTCATATCAATGATAAATCAACAATCGTACGATGAATAATAATCGTACAACGCACAAACCCCCCCTCCTAGACCTTTTGTCGGACACCTTGAAGGCGTCGACTAATAACTCAACCAAAGCAGCGAATCAATACACTCCAACCAAGGAATAACGATGGGAATGATAGAATACACCTAAATCATCATCAATCCATCACTAATCTAAATTACTACGGATTAAAAGGATGAAGTCAAACAAAATCCCCAATTTCAACACAAAATTCAAAGTGTTCTTGAATAATCTTTCAAAAATCCGATGAATACCCAATCATGTCCATCATCACGCATATATCACCTCATACACCATGGTTTTATCATCCAAAACGTCAATACCCACACAAAAACGAGAAGTCAAGATGTCGAAGAAATTACCTCTTGAATATCCAAGCTCTATGATCCAAGGAATACGCGATAGATCGACTATCCGGCTTCCCAACCGATTGAAAGTGGTAAATCTTCAACACACAAGTGATAGCTATGAAAAGAGTTCCTCCCTCAACTCTCTCTCGCCAATGAAGGAAGAAATGAAGGAAAAGGCTGAAATCTCGCTTAAAAAGCCGAACTATGCAATTGACCGCATTGTGTGCCGCGGCTCAGCATAGGTGTGCCGCGGCACAGGCCTAAAAATTGTTCCCAGGTTTCGGCAGTGTGCCGCGGCTCAGCTCAGGTGTGCCGCGGCACCGGGTACAGGCGGGTTTTGGCTGAGAATGCCACACCAGTGTGCCGCGGCTCAGCCCAGGTGTGCCGCGGCACCGGGTACAGGTGGTTTTGGCCGAATCTGGAGAATGAGAGTGACTTAGCTATTTCGACCATAACTCCCTCGTCCGGACTCCGATTGACTCACCGTTTGAACCATTGGAAAGCTAACTCGATGCTTTATAATATTGCCAAGATTCAGAATTTTTGGAGTTTCCAAGAATTTACGGTGATTTAACAAAGTCGAACTCATACATGGAAAAGTCGCTAAAGAACACAGAATTCAACAGAACGATACCGAAACGAACTCGGATGACAAAAAGTGTAGAATTAATCATTCTCGGGATGACGAAACGGTCCCAAGCAAGTTGTCAAAAACGGACTTCCGCCAAAAATAGAAAATTTCCGGGGAACAAAATTACGGGTATTACACTCATCACACTTTATGTAATTATCAGGTGCTGGGGGATTGACCCTAAAACATAGAATGTCTTTCTTCTCAACCTCCCCCTCAACTTCACTACTAAAGCAATGAGCTGGAAAATAACCATAGTGAATCTCAAGACCACGACTTGCACATTCTCACTCAAGAGGGGTACTATAAGGATTTTTGAGAGCGTCTACACATTGTTCAAGCATGGTCTTTTGTTTTGGGGAGGGGGCTGACTGACCCTTTTAGGCAGATTATTAAGAACATCGAAATTTATGAAATGCCAAGGGTCATGATAATCAAAGGAAAACATAATGAAAAAAATATAAAAATAAAGAGACTAGAAAAAAAACTTCAAATTAAAATTAGAGTCGCTTGGTATTGATATTAGCAAAAAATCAGTCCCCGGCAACGGCGCCAAAAACTTGTTGCAAGGAAATCCCTCACACTATGCCGCAAGTGCACGGTGTCAACAAGTAATAAAGTGATAAGTAAGATATCATTCCCTCGAGGACTGATTTCACTAAGTACCAAAATATAGTCGACTCGTAATTTTATTTGAAGAACAATTATAGAGAATTTATTACTAAACTAATTGCAGAAAAATAAATAGCAAATAATAATAGTAATAATAAAACTATTAATAATAAGGGCTTAGGATTATGATTTTCACCTAAAACAATCAGGAATGATTTTTATTTAATTCCAATTCACTTTTATTCAATTGATTGTAAGCCAGGAATTCCTAAATTATTCTAAAGCCTTTCCCAAGGTCGATAGAAAATACTACGAATTATTAACTCGATATATCCCTATTCGAATTAGATAATTAATAGCTAAAACAGTTCAAGAATTCCCACAATGAATAGGCTTCACAATTCCCATGAGTATATCCCTATCTCACGAAAATCATGATTATTCTCACAAAAACTATGCCTAAATTTCATCTCCCGAATCTATAAAGACATTCAAAACAATTCAACTGTTGGCCAGACAATTAAAAAGCATTAAGAACAATGAGAAGAATCCAACTCAATATGAATAACGAGTAAATTGAAATAAAAATAAATAAATCAAACCGTCATGTAATCGGCTACAATCACAATCCTACTCGAGCAGATCTAGGAACTAAGATGCGGAAAAATTAAGAAAAAACGTAGGGATCCGTGGTCTTGTCGTCGCCCACAAATCCCCTCATTGTGTTCTTCTCTCTAGCTATCGATGCTTCCTCCTCTGTCTGATCCCCCTTCTTTTGATCCCTTCAATGCTTATTTATAACTGTCCTAAGCCTCCAAAATGCGTTGTGTGATTAGATTGGGAATAGGCTCCAAAAACGGCCCAGAACCGCGACCAATACATCTTAACCGCCTCGTGGCCGCGGCTCACTTAATCTGTGTTGCGGCCCCTACTGCTCAGCGCCTATACCTGGGCGCTTATTTTTCCTCCTGGGCCGCGGCTCACTTAAGCTGTGCCGCGGCTCAGGGTACAGTTCGCTCGGCACTTGTTTAGCCACCTTCGTGTGCCGCGGCCCGCTTCCCTTGTGCCGCGGCCCCAGGCCAAAAACTGCCGTTTTCGCCCTTTTTTCGTCGTTCGAGCTTTCGGACTCCAATTTCCTGCAAAACATATAAGAATAGTGCATTAAAAGTTCATTTATGCATTTTCAGGCTCAAAATTGATATAAACTAATGATAAATAAGCGCATAAAAATACGCCTAACACAAGCCTGTTTCTATCCAGATGCTGGAGACTCTGACCTCCCAACTCAGCATTCAACGTGAGATGATTCGAGAAGGAATTGAAGTATGGTTACAAAGAGTCCAAGGACAACTGTGCGTGATGGAAATAACTTCATCGTTAACCGAAGAAATCAAATCTAAGCAAGCAGATGATCCTTTGATGATTCGGTTACGTGATGAAGTGATCAAAAGGAAGGCCCCCGGATTCGTAATTCATGATGATGGAGTTTTGAGATTTCAGAACCGACTCTGTGTTCCCGATGTCGATGTTCTGAAACAGACGATTATGAAGGAAGCTCACAACTCGCCCTATTCTATCCACCCGGGCACCAGTAAGATGTATAAGGACTTAAAGCAGAACTTTTGGTGGGGCAACATGAAGAAAGATGTAGCGGATTATGTTTCGAAATGCTTAACTTGTCAGCAGGTTAAGATCGAGCATCAACGACCTGCTGGGATGTTGAAGCTTCTCCCGATTCCTGAATGGAAGTGGGAGGATATATCAATGGACTTTATCACTAGTATGCCGATAACCAAGACAGGAATGAACATGATTTGGGTGATAGTTGATTGTTTAACCAAATCAGCTCATTTCCTAAGCATTAAGGATACGTGGGGACCATAGAGGTTGGCACGGGTATTTTTTTCAGAGATAGTCCGACTGCATGGTACGCCGAAGACCATTATTTCTGATCGAGACAGCCATTTTGTGTATCATTTTTGGAAAGCAGTTCATAAGGCCTTGGGGACCGAATTGAACTTCAGTACAGCTTATCACCCGCAGACAGACGGACAATCCGAGAGGACCATCCAAACGGTGGAAGACATGCTGAGGGCCTGTGCCTTAGATTGGACAAACGATTGGGAAGTTCATCTACCGTTGATTGAATTTACCTACAACAATAGTTGGCATACTTCCATTAAGATGGCACCGTTTGAGTCATTATACGGGAGGAGATGCAAATCGCCCCTATGTTGGGACGATTCATCAGACTTTATCGGGACAGAACCAAAGTTGATCGTAAAGACACGAGAGAAGATAACCTTGATTCGTGAAAGGCTGTTGACCACCCAGAGTCGACAAAAATCTTATGCAGATGTACGCCGTCGCCCATTGGAATTCAGTATTGGAGACCACGTACTTTTAAAGGTTTCTCCTACTCGGGGAATCTTTCGTTTTGGAAGGAAAGGAAAGCTCAATCCGAGGTATATCGGACCATTCGAGATCCTTGAGAGAGTTGGAGAGTTGGCATACAGATTGGCATTGCCGCCGTCATTGAGCCATGTTCATAACGTGTTCCACGTATCTCAGTTATGGAGATATATACTGGATCCTAGTCATGTTATTGATTTCGGTGAGATCGAAGTCGCTCAGGATGGAACGTTTGAAGAAAGACCAGTTAAGATACTCGAGACTCGAGTTAAGCAATTAAGGAACAAACCAATCATTTTTGTCAAAGTTCAGTGGTCACGCCACGGAGTGGAAGAAGCCATATGGGAAACGGAAGATAGCATGAAGTTTAGATATCCAGAGTTATATTAGTCTTGAGTTTCGGGACGAGACTCCTTTTTAGTAGGAGAGTATGTAATATCCGGATTTATTATTATGTATTTCATCTGTATTTGAACCCTGTATTATTCGGAATGGTGATCTCGATAATTGGAGTATGATATTTCTCACATTTGTATCCCTGTACATAAGTATAACAACATGCAAAATTTCTCATGCAAACTCGTGATAGCGCACGCTAAAAAATGTAGCTTAACGTGCGTTATAAGCTATAACTAGCGCACGCTACAAATGAAGAATTGCGTGCGCTAGGCAGTCAATTATTGAGCTGGGCGGCTAGCACATGCGCCAGCCGGACGTGGGTCCAGACAAGATTCCCGCGGACGAACCTGGACAGTTTTGGAGTCAACGTTTATTAGCGTGCGCTAATCAGCTAGTGTGCAGAAACTTTATATAAGGGACAACACTCCATTTTCTTCTCATTTCCTTCAAGTATCCTTCGTTCTTGAGAGACCATAGAGCATTATATCTTCCTTAAACACTTAGACCACCTCTACTTGATTCATTAAAGTACTTATGATTGATCATTGAAGTGGAGTAGCACCTTGGATTGGCATACAACCAACCAGAGTCGGATTCTACCTTTTTGGCTCAGTGATTTTATCATATTAAGGTATGTTAATTCTATCTCCAGCCTTATATTCGTGTTCTGAAGAACAAGATGATCATGCTATCAAGATATTGAGTTCCATTGGTGATTTATTCGAACAAATATCATGTTTAGAAGATTAAAATGTTTATGCTTATGATATTGTCGTTGGAACATCGTAATTAGAATTGTTAGTTCACCTTTAAGATGAAGTCTGAATGTCTAAACGTCAATGGAATCTAGTGCATCAACCTGAAATCACGAACTTCACATGAGAATGATAATCGAGTTGGATATAAGAGTTGTGATGATATTCATTTCCTTGAATTCAAGATGTTTGAATACATAAGATCATTCATAAGTTTATAAACATGACATGTAGATGGATAACGTACGTTAATCACTGAGGAGTTCGTAATTTCATCACCATAGAACAGTCTACTGCCCAGTAGTGAACTGCCATGCACGATTAGCGCACACTAAGCTATGTAGATTAACGTGCGCTATCAGGCATAAGTTAACGTACGCTACGTTTGGTACGTAACGTATGTTATGTCATCAGGCAAGTCAGTCGGCTGATCAGAGAGGACTGTCAATACATAGTTAGCGTACGCTAAGCTTCGTTGTTTACGTGTGCTAACGAGCAGGCTTAACGCACGCTACATAGAATACGTAGCGTACGCTAAGCAGTTCAGGCAGATTACTTTTTATGAACTTTCATCCGTAAATTGGATTGTTAGACATTCGTATGACGTGAGATAAATTCTATATTATTTCTTTTGTTAAGGTTCGAGCTTGCTACGTGTTTGATCGAAGGGGCGAACTTCGGGTGTTTTGTTTTTTGTGGAATTAGTATTCTTGTCTTCGAATCGTGGCAAGTACCTTAATTGTTTTATGGATTGATGTTATACATATTGTTGTACATGTATGTCGTTGTTGTATGTCCACCTCGTGTTGGTCCGACGGGATCATTGGGGGATCTATGCTAGCGTGCGCTGGATCATCGGACGGGTTTTTCCACCTCGGGTTGGTTTGACGGAATCATTCGGGGGTCTAGGCAGTGAACGCTGGATCATTGGAATCACCATGTGTATGTTGTGATATCATGTTGTGATTATCATGTGTGTATGTTATTATTGAGTTTTTCGGAGGAGAAGACTCATTGGTTCTTTTGTCATTTACTCCATGTTATTATTATTCTTCGTGAAATGTTGAATAATATGTTGTGGTACTTGTACTAGCAATCGTTGTGCTAACCCATTCGGGGGTGAACATTTGTTTATGTTCAGGATCCAAGAGAGCAGGGAAATAACCACTGTAGTTTCATGACGACGAGGGTGCAGAGTGATGTTTCGGCCGGGTTTATTGGTCTGTTGTTTGTATCATTTTAATAAGTACTCGAGTACGTAGTCGTTTGTGATGATTTGGATTTGCTGATGTATTAATACTCTTCCTTTGGACATTTGTATTTCAGTTTTGGTCAGAACTGTTGTACCTTATTTCCGTTATTTATATACAGTGGTATCTGTTAATGTCTTTTTAGTTCTTCAGCCTTGTAAATTATTATGTAAAGAATTTACGGCGCTGTAATATTCCTGAATATATCGGGGGTATTACAAACTCCTCGCTGTCTTGAACAGTTCGTTGCTGTTAGGGAGGGGACTGTTGGCTTGATGTCCCTTCTCATTAGTGATGTTGCATTCTGGACAATTTTTGTTCTCTCGCTTCTTCACGGCTCATCCTTAGACCAGCCTGAAAGGAGGCATCATTGTCATCTGAGTCGTGGTCAGATTTTGGACTGATAGGAATTGATTCTTCAGACAGATATTTCCCTTTCATTCGAGCATCAGCTTTGTCCATGAGATGGCTCGAAATCAGCTCTTTGCAGCAAAGGTTGTCCCATTGAATCAGGACTTCAATTGGAGAGTCTGTCACCTCCAAAACAAACTTTTCTTCCTCCCTCCACTCGCTCCAGTTGTATAAGGTGTCGTACGGAGCAACTTTGTATGATTTCCATTGAACGAAGAATTCGTAGGCCTGTTCAATTTAAACTGACAGCAGAGTCTTGTGGATTATAGTGTCGGTGGATGGGCTGCGTACAGTACATGAGTCTACTGTAGGCAAGGGTTCCTATACAGATGTGGGAGCCTATATCGTATAGGGATCCCGTACAGGGGTTGGTACCCTGAGGGGAGATGTATCCCTTATGGGTGTGAGTTCCTGTGCAGGAGATGTGGCTTTTGGCTCCGAAGGGGTAGCCGACTCGCCAGAGTCTTTCAAGTTGGCAAATAATTGTACATCCGTCATCGCCACCAATAGCTTGGGATCTGTCTGGAAAGTAGCAGTTATTTCGTCTGTAGGGGTTACGCCCTGGGGTGTCGATACAGTGGGTTGCGCCTTCGCCTTAATTTTGGAAATCCTTTGTAGCTTCCTTTTCGGCTTCTCACCAGCAAGGGGAGACTTGCTGTGAGATATCTTCCTTTTCCTCGAGGGATCCTCACTTCCGAACTTCGAGGTTATGTCCCTTGGATCAGCGGAAAGGGGCAAAGTTCGGACAAATGGCCTCGACGCAATCAGATGTACTTTGTTGAAGACGAAGGGCCTCAAATTAAGCTCAAGAACAACAACTATAATGTTTACAATGATATCTAAAGAGTATATTATTTGCCCAATGTTTTTGTATGGTTTAATACCAAGTGGTTTGGTATTTATTGCAATTTCCATCAAACTAGCCATTACTGCCAGCTTTTATTAGCGTGCGCTAGCCTTCTTGCTTAGCGTGCGCTATCGCGTGTTTTTGCATGTAGCGTACGTTATGTATTGCATGTAGCGTGCGTTAACTGCTTGTAATTCCAGTCCAGTAGCTACTGTCTCTCTTTGTTAGCGTGCATTAGCTTCTTCCTCTTGCGTGCACTAATCATATATCCATTGCATGATTTTGTCAAACTGACCGTTCCACTTTATGACTTTGGTTCATCATCTCTCAATGTTCTGATTGACTTGAATTCAAAATGCTATTTAGCGTGCGCTAAATATCATTAGTAGCATGTGCTATGTCTTATGTCAGTGCATATGTCATTCTGTGTTTGAACATCTTCACACGGTAAATTGCCTTCGATAGCGTGCGTTAATGTTCATGTGTAGCGTGCGCTATCTTCATCTGGAAGGTTTACTTCAGGCATCTTTGAACTTGACTGAACTGCAGATAGGACCCGTTAGTGTGCGCTAACACAAATGTCTAGCGTGTGCTAGCTTTGTATTTTGATCAGCTTTTTGCGACTTCGTCACCTTTGTTGTTTTGCTTCGCCTCATTATTGTTTTGCTTTGTTTAGCAACTTAATCATCAAAACTCTATTAATTAATGTATGGAATAAAATATTCCAACATCACTTTCTTGGACCTAGACTTGTATCTTGGTTTAGTAAGAAGCAATTGACAAACTCACTTTCCACGGCAGAATCAGAATAATATGCTGCTGGTAGTTGCTGTAAGCAGATCCTTTGGATGCAACAACAGCTGTCAAATTATGGAATCACTTTCAAGGAAACACGCATCATGTGCGATAGCACGGGTGCAATTACAATAACGCACAATCCTGTATTGCACTCGCTCACTAAGCATATTCATATGAAGCATCACTTCAATAGGAATCATGTTGAGAACAAGGATGTTCGACTGGAGAAAGTTCATACAGATATCCAGTTAGCCGACATCTTTACCAAGCCTCTGAGCATAGCAATATTCTGTATACTTCGACAAGAATTAGGAATGTCATAGCCCGACTCCCTGTAAGTTTTAATGCTTTTACTAAAAAATTGAGGGGGAAAACTGTAAGACCTAAGAATATAGTATCCACCGTTAATTATCTGTACACTCAGACAATTCGACAGCACTGTAGGAACAAAGAGACATGAATTATCCTACAACTGATGTGTGCAATAATTAAGGGGGAATACAGTATGACTCATGAATACAATATTAATCCAAATACTATTGTAAGAATTGAATCCCGTATGTACCTTTTAAGTGGGAACGCTGTATTTTCGTGGATACATCACATACTATGGAAATTCAATTAATATTATATTTATACGTTATTCCTTTTTAAAAACAATTTTTAGTCCACGTGCCCTGTTTTTAAATCAGACGTCTTTTGCATTAAATGCATTACACGACATCTGGACTATTTTATATCAAACGCCACGACTTTTCAAATTATTTTATAATTTCCAACCGCCGTTTCGGGCAATAAGGGAAGTCGAAACATCATATATGTGACCCGCTATCATTTCAAAATCGGATGGATAAGATGTGCCTGTTACGCTCAATCCATCCCGTTCGTTCATTCAAAACGACGGTTTCCATCCCTTAAATCTGACCGTTCACTGTCTGGAAACCCTAAATCTTTCCACCACCCACTATAAAAGGACTGTTCTTGCCCCCATTGACTCTTTACGCTTTCTGCAATTTGAACGAGTCTTTGAGCAAACAGCCTACATTTCACTGCGACTTTCTTTGAATCTCACTTACTTTTCTTCAAGAAACTACTATTCACAGACTTCCTCTCCATCTCTCAAGAAGACCGCCACCATCATTGACGGACGGATCTTTGCCAGATATGTCGTTATTTAATGTGTTCACGCTGAAGGAGACGACGTTTCTTCCCTCTTGCATAGGGAGGAATCGTCTCTGACATTTCTGCCACCGTCCGCGGAGTAGAGATCCGCGTTGACCAAGACTTGCTGCAGAATGTATACAGGCTACCTACTGATGGCCTGTGTATGGAGGAACTTGAGACTTTTGGGTCTCAAGAAGTCCTCAACAAATATTGGGGTTTATTCACTGGCTCAGCATCGATCGAGACTGTTCATACTTCTTGCCAGGAGAAATGTTTTTGCTTACCATTTATTTATTTGCACGATTTTTGTTGCCGTGTGATTGAAAACAGGACAGGTGCTTTCGAGATGTGCACCAATATGAGATTCCGAATGATGGTCGCCATCATGTCCTGCGAGAAGGTCAACTGGTGCCAGATTGTCCTCAAATGGCTGCAGGAAGAAGTCTCTAAACCTGCCTCTCAGAAGAAGTCCTTTGGTCTCATTCTTAATAACATTCTGACCAAATGTGGTGTTCCGCAATCAAAGGAAGCAAAGAAGATCAATCAGCGAAATCATCACAATGGCCCGAAGCCAAAACAACCCGAAGCTATCTCAATGAGGGCCGAAGCCACGGCACGAAGCCGTAACACAATGATATCATACAATGACCATGACCTGCTGAATTGCAGGTGCTGGGAAACCAACCGCAAAGGTTCAAGCCCCAGAATTACCCATAATGAGATCACCCAATGACCGTAACCTACTGAACTGTAGGTGTTGGGAAACCAACCGCAAAGCTTCAAGCCCCAAACTTACCCATAATGAGATCACCTAGTGATCGTGACCTACTGAACTGTAGGTGTTGGGAAACCAACCTAGAAGGTTCAAGCCCCAAACTTACCCATAATGAGATAACCCAGTGACCGTGACCTACTGAATTGCAGGTGCTGGGAAACCAACCGTGAAGGTTCATGTCCCAGACTTACCCATAATGAGATCATCAACATGACCGTGACCTACTGAACTGTAGATGTTGGGAAACTAACCGCGAAGGTTCAAGACCCAAGCTTACCCATCGAGCACTAGCCGAGACTAGCCTTCAAAGCACAATTAATCACAAACGGCAACGATCCCAAGCTTACCGAATTCACGAGAATGATAGTGTGCTGCCTTGAGTCGGCCAACACGAAAACAATGACTCACAGATGGGCACCGTCCTCGGCGGTCCCAATTTAATACCTCGATTACCTTAGAATGGTCAATCGATAACAACAACACAACGGATGGGCACTGTCCTCAGCGGTCCCAATTCAATACCTCGATTACCTTAGAATGGTCAATCGATAACAACAATACAACGGATGGGAACTATCCTCGACATTCCCAATTCAATACCTCGATCGCCTTCGTATGGCCAACCAATAACAATGATATAATGAATGATTCAATACCTCAATAGCCTTAGAACGTCCAATCGATAACAATGATACAACGAATGCCTTAGCACCTTTAATCGGTTACCGATGATGAAGATGAGAAACGAATATGCCAATGCCTTCAATCGGCCAATACAACATCAATGATAAAACACCAACATCAATAACAATGATTACAACTATGTCTTAGATCGACATCGATATCAACAACAACAATCCATACAACGATAGCGCAAACCGGCTATCGACAATAACATTAACAACAAGTATCCCAATGCCTTGAACAGGCCATTAACGAACAATAATAAACATTTGGCATAATTTCCAAAGAGTATCGTATCGAACGATCCCTTAATATCAATGAACTCATGAAGAGACTAAGTCTCGGAATGATACAACACATTCATACACATATATGATAACATTAATCTCATTGACTAGTACAAGTATAAAACTTGCTTCAAACCGACGGCACGAAAGTCCTTCCACGATCAACGTCCTTTATGGAATTATCAGTCGCTCGAACAATCTTGAATAACATAATTACCAATAATTCGCTTAATATACATATCCACGTATAATCAAAATCAACTCAAAAGGTCGATACAACACTTCCCAACTCATTGGGGCAATTTAACAAACACATTGTAAACCATCTTCCATTGTTTACAACCAATCCCAATTATACTGAAAACCAACCTCCAATGAATGATTCAATCCATCTAAACATCCTCAAAACACTCGACAATCCAAAAGGAAGACACAATATGAGATTCCAACAACATCTAATCGAAACCCCCAATTCCAAAATCAACATTCAAAGTGTTCTTGAATATTCCCCCAACAATCCAATGATAATTCATAAAAACTCATAATCATACGTATATCCCTTCACATATCATGATTACAACATCCAAAACATCATACTCCAACTAAAAATCGAAATCTAGTGTTTGAAGAAATTACCTTAGATTTAGGATGAAGAATCCAAGTAGATGTTGTTAATCTGCACCAATAACTCAAGGAGGATGAAATCTCTGAGATTGATGATTCTAAATCGCCCAAGAATTCGCCTAAGAGTCGCCCAAGGAGAGGAGGAATGAAGAAAGTGATGAAATGAACTGCTATCCTCAAAAATTCGCTGAAAAAGGGTTATCTGACTTGCGTGCCGCGGCCCGGATTGAGTGTGCCGCGGCCCACGGCCGAAAATTGCGAACAGCTACTGGCTGGTGCCGCGGCCTGGCCATTAGTGGGCCGCGGCACGTGGTACAACCGCGCCAGGCTGATCCTGCAAGATGTGTGTGCCGCGGTGCACACTCCCCTGTGCCGCGGCGCACGCTACTCGTGCCCAAAAAAGATGAAAATTGACCCGAAAAGAGAATAAACGTAATTGAACTCAAAACTCTGGAATAATAACATGAAATGGAATTGCGGGAATCCTAAAACGGTGGCTCCGCGCAGTGATTACGAGAGTTGGTCCAAAATAGCACGAACTGAACAAGAAAGAGTAAATTCGAAATGATATGAACTCCAAAATCAACATCAACTTACTGAACAATTACAACAATTATGATAATATTCTCGTATCGATTCTCAAATAGGGTTGAACGTTGAACGATAACTGATACACGATTCCAAAGTACGCCGAACGATGGACACAAATGAATGAACATGAATGATGAATGATTATTAATGGGTGAAAAATTTTTGAGTGACAATTACTGAATGATAATAATAAATTCACAACCGGGTATTACATACTACCCCCCTTAAAAAGAGTTTCGTCCCCGAAACTAAGGTAAACAACTCGGGATATGACCTATCCATCATGATCTGAAAATATCTCCAGGAATACTCCTCAACGCGAACCACTTCGCCTGCACAACTGGGCCAACCCCATGGGTCCCCGCGTCTCTTCTGCCTGAACAAGGCGAAAGGAAAAATTTAAGTGATAAAAGACTCAGTCAGGTGTGAGATCAGTCGAATCATGACTTATCCGCTAGAGAACAGCCAGAAAGTCGTACCAACCGCATGACTCGAAACACCAGCGTACACATCCCGAGGGAGCCGCTCATTGTACATGTCCACAATCTATCGGTGTACACTTTCCCATCCTCATCGGCGTCGGACGCCCATGCAATCACTGACTCACGTCACACAATGATAACAATAATACATATAGTCCTTGGGACCATATCAATTGTACGCCCAAGTTCTCACAACTTGACGTCTCGAATCACCAATGAACAATTACTCAGATTATCACGAAATCTCGGGTACCACACCAAAGGGAAAAAATACAAACAAATGACCCAAATTTCAAGATTCTCAATTACTATAATTACAAGATAAATCAACAACAAATGATTAACAACCACAATACTACCATACAGATTAAGTTAAATATTAATCCGAAAACAAAGAAAGGAAAATATAAATCGAGGTTACACCTAAAATGTACCCAACATCGATATCCTCCAGATCATCGATCTTCTCGATCTCATCGATTCAAGGATGACCCAAATCTGAAATCACTGCTCAATATGATCCTGGAAGGTCACAAGAACAAGAGTGGCCACAATGAATGATAATGAATAGAAATCCGACAAGGATCAAGAATGACTCACCGAGGTGAATTAATAATGCAATGAGTGATAGCTCAAATCAAATGGTTGGAACCATCGTTCCTCCTGAATTGAATGATTAGTTTGATGATTACAAGTCTCAACATGATATATATTATGAATGAATTACATGCATGAATGAACAACAACGAACGGAATGATAATCCTTTAACATCGGTGATGAATGTCCTTACATCTGGATCTCGAAGCCTGATAGGACCTGGATGACGCGCGGGCTGGAGTAAAAAAATCTCTCGAGGCTTGCGAGATCTCTCGAGATCTACTGGCATTAGAACTCCTGAAGTATCCATAGGTGTCCCTACCTCCCACACAGAAAACAAGCAATAGTCTGTATCGAGCACCGGGTACTGCGATGTCCTATTGTATCACTGTTAAAACAAGCAACGGTCGAACTCGTCGTCGGAGAGGAAGATGTTTTCCCAGCATGAAGATGACTAGAAAACGACCTCTTGGACGTCGGAGCCCGATGTCCCTCTGAACGAACCGGCATCCTAGTCTCCCCACCAGAAGAAGCTGGAGGATGCTTCCGAGCAAGCTCCTTAATCAAAAGCTCAGCTCCAAGAGCCTTCTCAATGAATTCACCAAGTGAATTACAATTATGATTGAACAACTGCATCCTCAACTGCGGGTTTAGCCTCTTGCTAAAATACTTGATCTTATCCGCCTCAGTACGGATAACGGACGAAGCAAACTGAAGAAGTACCTGAAACTTCTCAGCAATAACAATAACACCCTCATTCTCGACGGATTCGGGGTTCAAAACCTCTAATAGCTTGGCTTCACGAAGTGGATCCGGATAATACCTCTCTAACATGAGAGTCTTGAACTCGCTCCAAATACAATCACGATCGGTGGGTTTCACAAAAAGCCACCAAGAATAAGCACCTTTGCTCAAGTAGTAAGCCGCGACTTCCACTTTACTCTCTTCGGGACACTGAACCATGTCGAAGAGTTTATCAAAATGTTCAAGCCAATTAACAATATCAACTAGTTCTGACGAACCCTCAAAAGTAGGCGTCCTCTAACGAGAGATATCGCCAACAATCTGACTCACTCCTCTAGTCTGTCCATGAAACGGCACCTGGAATCCCTGCTGTGGTGGACCACAAACCATCGAGGTCTGCATGGTATCCGCTATCCGCGTCATCTGGGCCCTCATACCCTGCATACATATGAATGGGTCAACCCGAGCACCTTCCGATTGAGGTGCATCTCGGGTACGACTCTCTGACAGTGAATGATTGTCTGCCGGTGAATGAGTAGCATTGCTACCTGTTGAACTAAGGTTACTCTCGCGTTCGCGTGGGTATTCACACAAGATCCCGGGTTTCGGCCCGCACCGCGGCCTCTTACCCTGCGTCCTCTAACAGCTCTATCCAAATTGAAGCAGGAAAGTCACATGATGATTATAGATCCCACATGAATATCACATTATGATTACGTTACGGAATGACAATAATGAGCATACACGCTCTAACACAATGAACACATTAATAGTGCCGTAAAATGATCTTCGACGTGACGCCGGAATATGATAAGATCGCATGAAAAAGCAAGTGAGATGACATGATTATCTGATGAAAATCCTAAAATGATTATCTTGAACAAGTTAACAAGATTAATAATTCGATCCACAAGATCAACAACTGAGCAATGAGATTAACTGAGTGATTAATGAATTACAATGATCGATAAGATCAAAAAATGATGATTGAGGATTGTTAACTGATGAATGAGTTGATCCTTATCGCTTGCACAGGTCACGCGTGCTCCAAAACAATTAGTCATGAATCAATCGTAACACTAATATCACATATAGGTTTCAACAAAACATGTATAATCAATGACATAATGAATGTATGAACATAAAGAGAATCGACTCCTTACATAGGTCATAGGAAGCTTTGAGGTCTTGCAATACTAGTCTTCACTGACGACGACTCGATGAATGAATGACTCGTGCAGTCGTACAAATTTCACGACTCACAAAACCCGCCTGTCCAGATTGTCATAACCTGACAGTCCCACTACTACCGCGTCGGTAGAGCCACATAACTCACATATCAGGGTATCTGACAACCCAACGCTCTGATACCATCTTCTGTAACACCCACAAATCCCATTGGGTCATTACAGTTCTGTGGACCCCACACCAGGAGATCCACCAGGCGAACACGACTAAAAATACATCAAATTAACCAACAAGGGAACCACAATCCTTATTATGATAACTGACACAATATTCCGATAAGGAATTTCAATGACAATGATGGGCCTACATGGCCAAAAATGAAAATACAATAACACCCACAAGCCTTGCTCGGGTAATACATAATGACAACAACTGACAAAACTGGAGTACTCCAAACTATTTGGCCGACATGAACAACTCGGACTAGTATCAATCGAATACCTCGTCGCCATTGTCATGCCCCTGTGTCTCAACTCTCTCCTCGCAAGCACCTAAAACATGAAAACATGTTCCACCCCCACAGGGTCAGTCATCCAGATAATCAACATCAAATACATGTATAACATGATATGCATCTAAAGGCAGAATGAAACGGTACAATAATAATAATAATAATATGAGATGCTCACAAACCAAGGTAAGAACCGAGCATTCGTGAAACACTATGCCCACGACATACTATTAATACCTGTTCAACAGGTTAGAACATAAATGCCCAACGGCAAATCAAAAATATAGAACACCACAATGAATTACACGAACGTGAACCAAACCAGAACTGAATTAAATATGAATCACAATATCCGAAGGTCCAACGAAAATATCAAGACATCACAAAGGCCTGAAAGTCACTCAGCCGAATCTATCAAACAACACAATCTCCTGAAAGTTACTCAGCCGAAACTGTAAATCATCAAAATGGCCCGAAGCCAAAACAACCCAAAGCTGTATCAATGAGGGACGAAGCCACGGCACGAAGCCGTAACACAATGAGATCATCCAATGACCATGACCTGCTGAATTGCAGGTGCTTGTTGCTTGATTTCGTTTAACAAAAGTGCACGTTATCGTAGACAATTAATAAAATGATGTGTAAGATATCGTTCCCACGAGGACTGGCTTACTAATTACCAATTTATATGTATTCTAATTTTATTTGAACTGTCGAAAGTTGAGTTTCAGGTAATAATTAAAGAAAATCAATAAAGAATAAATAGTAAAGACGATTGATTTAAGAAAGAAAATCAATTAATGAATAAATCTAGGATTGTGAATCCACCTCGGTTTATCCGAATTTACTCTCGATTATCTGAAGTTAATGATTTCCCAATCTATTGAAGGCGAAGGTTTCTAAAGTACTCTACCGCCTCTCCTGAGGTCAGTAGATTTTTCTAAGGCGAATAATACACTCTATCCCCAGGTGAATTAATTCGACAATAGGCAAAAGGCACGGAATCTTCAAAAAGGCCACGAAGTTCCTATGAGTATATTCCTATCTCACAAGATAAAACGGTTCTCACCAATATATCCTCACCAACTCTCCTCTCCCGATTCGAGTTGCGTAATTAAAATAATTCAATTATAGGCCACACAACTGAAAGCATTAAAAACAATTGGGAAAACTCAACAGAAAAGGGAATTATATAGATAATCAAAAGCAAATTCATCAAAGCCTCGGTTTCATCAAAATCCTAGAACAGGGTTTTAGCCTGACATGCTAAAAAATAAAAGTACAGAAATAATTAATGAAAGCATAAAGATCAAACGCAGATGAAGAACTCGGATCCCTCCGTTCTTCTGGCTTCCGCTCTCTGCTCTTGGTGTTTTCTGCTTCTCTGCCTTGATGATGATTGATCCTCCGATGATTCTTCTTCAATTATGACCTTCAATGCTTATTTATAACTCTCCTGAGCCTCCAAAACGCATCCATGTGATTAGGTCGAGAACATGCTCCAAAACAGCCCAGAAACGCGGCAATTTCTATCAAAACCGCCCCGTGGGCCGCGGCTCACTTAATCTGTGCCGCGGCTCACCCTGCTCAGCGCATATGCCTGGGCGCGCTATTTTTCCTCCTGGGCCGCGGCTCAGCATCCTTGTGCCGCGGCCCCCGGTACAGTCCACTCGGGGCTTGCTGGTCACCTGCGTGTGCCGTGGGTCACTTGGTTCGTGCCGCTGGTCACCTGCGTTTGCCGTTTTCGCCCGTTTTTCATCGTTCGAGCTTCCGGACTCCGATTTCCTGCAAAACATAAAAGAATAGTGCTTTAAAGGCTCATTTATGCAAGTTTAGACACAAAATGGATAAAGAATAATGATAAATAAGCGTATAAAAATACGCCTAACAAATACCCCCAAACTTGAGCCTTTGCTTGTCCTCAAGCAAAAATTATCGATTTCAAATAAAAGAATATCGTGAATGATCGTGCAACTCCATAGTGATCAACTTAATCAATACTACCCTGAAATTCTCAAAGAATAACACAAGTATCATAATAGTGAGTTACATCCAGGACACTGATTCCATAAAGTAACCAATTTCAGTGCTAATCAATCATTCATGAAGAAAATCAAGCTCAAAGATTAACAAGCGTGAATTTAACCGACCGCCAATATGAAGGGTTAAAATAAACAAGGTAACTCGCCCAGTCCCACAGTCTAATGGCAAACATTTTAGAGTTTCATCGTTTAAAAATAACCCTCAGACAGCATTCCCTTATATATGATCAATAAAATGATTCGAGTTAACCACTAGGTTCGGATCTCGGGATGTTTCATCGGGATAATCCTAGGGTGGAATTCCATTCTCATGTATTGGGGCACCGTTTGATGTAAAAGACACTCATGGGGCACATGGATGCTTCTAGTTACTAAGTTCCCCTTCACAGCGGAGAAACAACTCGAATAGCTATTCCCGCATGTCCGATTCAAGGTCGCTGTTTTACGCGAGACTAAACAACGGGTCATGCGAATACCCCCGGTTACTAGGCTCCCCATCATCGGCACATGCGAAATCTCTAAACCACTAGTCTAATCAGGGTCGTCGTTTTACGCGAGAGTAAACAATGGGTCACGTGAATACTCTCGGTTACTAGACTTCCCATCATAGAACAAATAATATCTCGACTTTTTGGGAAAAACTGTCCGATTCTAAACTCAATTTAAGTGCCCACATGACTTATGTTACTGGACAACTAGCTAACCGAAAAGTATAACCAAACGTATAGGCGGCGATTTGAAAACACATATGTCTCCTTTCTTATCTGCTAAGATTTCTACAAAAACGAAAAATTTCGGACCTAATTGAATACTCAACAGAAGCAGATATCGCTGACTACAACTCGACTAAAACTCAACTGTTTCTTCAGAGAGAAATCAGTATCGTAACATCAATTTTAGACAAAAAGAAGCATGAAAAATTCACGAATGCAAATAATATCACGACAAGCAAGGCTAGCGACAAAAAATAATGAAAAATAATGAAAAATGCAAACGAATAAGTACAGCAACCGAAAGTAAAACCCCCCAAACTTAGGACGTACATTGACCTCAATGTACACAAAATGTAGTATGCAATAAAAGAAAAGGTCAAGTACTCCCCTACTGTCTCCTCATGAACCGGTGCCGGCCTCGTCCGGCGAGCCTGCACGCTCATCGACTACACCATGCGGAACGTGAATGAATGAGCTTGCATCATCAAATAGGAAATTAAGGATGAGCTCTCAAGTTTAAACATGATGTAAGGGTTGGAAGACAATGCAATCCGATAAAATAATTCGTTGCATATAGTTTGAAAATGGTTGGCTTAAAAATTTTTCATTGCTGCAATGTATCAAACACTTGGTATGCACAAGTTTAAATGAAGAACAAGAATTTTAATGGCTAAATCCAAATCCCCAAAAATAACAACATAGATATATAGCCATGATAAACGACAAATAACATCCCCAATTCGTTCATAATCACAAATACCATCACAATCAAACACCATATTCACCATATTCTAACTCCATTTTTGAGAGAACTTTGAAGAAAAACTAACATATAACAACAACTTACTTTTCAAATCATATATCAATTATGAATAAGAGATTGAGAATTACCTGACTTGGAATGAAGAATGCAAGAAGAAGAAGAAAAGGAGGGTATCGGCCAAGTGCTTGTGCGAAGGCAGGAAGAGACTTTACCTGATGTGTGCCGGCCGATCGTGTATATGAAGGATACCTGGGCTTTCCCATTTGCGACGGGGGCCGCGGCACAACTTAAGTGAGCTGCAGCCCAGAGTACAGCCTCCTGGGCATTGTTTGTTCTTTCGCCTTGTGCCGCGGCTCAGCATGTAAGTGGCGCGGCTCATCATGTTAGTGTGCCGCGGCTCATTTGGTCCGTGCCGCGGCATGGAGTACAGGTACCTGGGCGTTTCTTTGGCATTTTGTGTGCCGTGGCTCGCTGCATATGTGCCGCGGATCATTGATCGAGTGTGCCGCGGCACAGAGTACAGTTCGATTGGCCTATTTCCTTCAACTTGTGTGTGCCGCGGCTCACTCTCCTTGTGCCACGGCCCATTGCTGAATTATCCCCTGGGGTGATTTCTGCACAGAATTTTCAAATAAACACATCAAGAGCGTGAGAGAAAAGCATATCCAAGCTAAAATGACAAAAAATAAAGATCCAAAATGCAAGAAAATACTGAAAAACAAAAATCTACAACTAATACTCGGGTTGCCTCCCGAGAAGCGCTAAGTTTATAGTCTTCAGCCGGACTTTTCTAGCATTCATCCGGCGGTGGATAAGACGGCGCTCGTCTTCTGCGCGTCTATTGGATTTCCCAAGTAGGCCTTCAACCGCTGTCCATTAACTTTGAATTTGCGGTCATCTTTTTGTACTTCCATTGCACCGTCTGGGAACACTCGAACTACGGTGAACGGTCCCGACCATCGTGAACGCAATTTCCCGGGGAATATCCTTAAGCGAGAATTAAACAACAACACCTCTTGACCCGGGACAAACTCTCTCTGTGTGATGTGCTTATCATGCCAAATATTTGTCCACTCCTTATAAAGCTTCGCATTTTCGTACGCGTCGTGGTGAATTTCTTCCAACTCGTTCAGCTGCAAACAACGCTTTTCACCAGCAGATTTCAGATCAAAGTTTAATTTCTTTATCGCCCATTAAGCACGATGTTCCATATCTACGGGCAAATGGCAACTTTTCCCGTAAACCAATCTATAAGGCGACATCCCGATAGGTGTTTTATACGCAGTACGGTACGCCCAAAGTGCATCATCGAGTTTAAAAGACCAATCTTTTCGAGACGAGCTGACTGTTTTTTCTAGGATCCACTTTATCTCTCGATTTGATATCTCGACTTGACCGTTCGTCTGAGGATGGTAGGCTGTAGCAACACGATGAGTGACTCCGTATTTTCTCAAGACCACATCAAGGAATTTGTTGTGGAAGTGTGAACCACCATCACTGATAATAGCACGTGGAGTCCCAAAATGCGTGAAAATATATTTTTTTGCAAATTTGATCACGACATTGGACCCATTCGTTGGTAGTGCAACTGCTTCAACCCACTTTGAGACGTAGTCCACGACTACCAAAATATAGAGATTCTTATTTGATGAAGGAAATGGACCCATGAAGTCGATCCCCCATACGTCGAACAATTCAACCTCAAGTATGGTGTTCAGCAGCATTTCATGTCGTCTTGAGATGTTTCCCGTCCGTTGACACCGATCACACGTGGTCACAAAGGAGTGAGCATCCTTGAATAATGACGGCCAATAGAGCCCCGATTGTAAGACCTTTGCCGCTGTTCTATTTCCACTAAAATGTCCAACGTAGGGTGATGCATGACAATGGTTCAGCACACTGTGGATTTTCTCATCCGGAACACATCTGCGAATGATTTGATCAGGGCATCTTTTGAACAGAAAATGATCTTCCCACAAATAGTACTTAGCGTCTGAAATTAGCTTCTTCTTTTGATGGCGTGAGAGGTCGTTTGGAATTATTTTGCTCGCCAAATAGTTCACTAGATCAGCATACCAAGGCGCGTGTTGCGAACCCAACTTGTAGAGCTGCTCGTCGGGAAAGGTTTCCATGATTTGCGGATGACTTTCTCCTTGCTCAAGAGGACTCTCTAACCGTGAAAGGTGATCGGCTATAACATTCCCAGTCCCCTTTTTGTCCCGAATTTCCAAGTTGAATTCTTGAAGGAGAAGCACCCACCTAATCAACATTGGTTTAGCATCCTTCTTCTCCAAAAGGTATTTTATTGCTGAATGGTCGGTCCACACTACCACTTTCGTCCCCAATAAATACGCTCGGAATTTATCAAATGCAAAGATCACCGCCAACAATTCTTTTTCCGTTGTGGCATAATCTTTGGGCGTTGTCAAGTGTTCGGCTCGCATAATATACGACGTGGAACACTTTCCCTCGTCTTTGTCCCAAAACAGCCCCAATGGCAAAATCACTAGCGTCACACATTAACTCGAACGGAAGGTCCCAGTCTGGAGCGACTATTACCGGTGCAGTGCTTAGAGCTCTCTTTAATAAATCGAAACTTTCTTTACACGACTCGTCAAAATCAAACGAAACATCCTTCATGAGCAGATTGCACAACGGCTTCGTGATCTTCGAAAAATCCTTAATAAATCGGCGGTAAAAACCGGCATGTCCCAGAAAACTCCTTATGCCTTTTACCGAGGTAGGCGGAGGCATCTTCTCGATTGTTTCAATTTTGGCCCGATCGACTTCAATTCCATGAGAGGATATTCAGTGGCCAAGTACAATGCCCTCCTGAACCATAAAATGGCACTTCTCCCAGTTCAAGACCAAATTTGTTTCTTCGCATCTTTTTAGGACTTTCTGCAAAATTTTCAAACAAATATCAAACGAATCGCCAAAAACAGAAAAATCATCCATAAAAATCTCAATGCAATGCTCTACCATGTCAGAAAAAATAGCCATCATACACCGTTGAAAAGTAGCCGGCGCATTACATAATCCAAAAGGCATGCGCCTATACGCGAAAATGCCGTAAGGACATGTAAACGTCGTTTTCTCTTGGTCTTCTGGGGCTATATAAATCTGATTATACCCAGAATAACCATCAAGAAAGCAATAGAAATCGTGTCCGGCTAATCTATCTAACATTTGATCAATAAAAGGTAAGGGGAAATGGTCTTTTCTAGTGGCTTTATTTAATTTCCTATAATCTATGCACATACGCCAGCCCGTGACAATCCTAGTGGGAATTAATTCATTATTATCATTTTGAATAACTGTTATCTCACCCTTCTTTAACACAACTTGGACCGGACTTACCCACTTGCTATCAGAGATAGGAAAGATCATACCTGCGTCGAGGAGACAGTCGATCTGTCAGCTAATTGCAAAGAGACAGTCGTCGGCTTGGCTTCCCCAATATCCAGCTTTTTAAAAATAGAAAGCGGCATAAGGTTTATGTTGGCTCCGAGATCGCATAGGGCTCTTTCAAAAGACGAATTCCCAATGATGCAAGGAATAGTAAAGCTTCCCGGATCTCTCAATTTAGGTGGGAGCTTCTTCTGTAGGATAGCGTTGCACTCCTCCATCAATGAGACTGTCTCATACTCGAGCTTTCTTTTGTTTGACAAGATTTCTTTCATGAATTTCACGTAACTAGGCATTTGTTCCAAGGCGTCGGCAAATGGCATGTTGATATGCAGTTTCTTGAAGACGTCAAGAAACTTGGAAAATTGCTTATCCAATTTTTGCTTTTGCAGACATTGTGGGAATGGCTTTGAGGAGTGGGATGAGTAGTCGACACTGCCTTTGGCTTGGGCGCCTCATCCTTTTCTTTCTCACTTTGCTCGATTTTGTCCTTGTTATTGATAGGCTGCACTTTCAACTCCTTTCCACTTCGTAGTTCGATTGCTTGCACGTTTTCCTTGGGGTTCATTTCGGTTGCGCTGGGCAATGCACCTTGAGGTCGAGAGGACAATAGACTTGCAATCTGCCCCATTTGTGCTTCTAAGTTTCGGATGGAGGCGGAATGATTTTGAAGGGTAGTCTCAGTGCGGGTCATGAATTGGCTCGTGTTAGCCGCCAATTGAGCAAGAGCATCTTCCAAGGATACCTTTGGTGATTGAGGGGGCTGCTGTGGGGGCTGCGCGAATTGAGCTTGTGGAGGTTTTAAAGCTTGCCCGTTCCTCCACGAAAATTTTTGGTGATTTCGACACCCTTGATTATAAGTATTGGTGTACGGATTGTTCTGTCGATTCCCGTTCCCCACAAACTGAGCTTGTTCCATCGGATGTTGCTCGAAAGGATTTCCAACTTGGCATTCCGCGCTAGGATGAGATCCGTTACACCAATTACATGATTCAATGGTAACGGGGGAAGGAGCATGTGAAAAGGCTTGAAGTTGCTGAGTCAAGGCGGCGACTTGTGCTGATAATGTAGAGATCGGATCGTTATTTAAGATTTCCATAACTCGCTTCGGGATTACTCATTCAGAAGGCCACTGATAAGCATTTGCGGCCATCGCTTCCAATAAAGAGTGTGCTTCGGCCATCGTTTTTCCCATCAGCGCTCCTCCAGCGGATGCATCAACAAGAGTGCGTATAGAAGCACTCAATCCGTTGTAAAATGTTTGAATTTGTAGCCAGTCCAGTAAGCCATGGTGTGTGTAATACCCGGTTGTAATTCAGTCATTATCATTCAATAATTTCATTCGGTAATTGTCTCTATGTAATTTTTCACTTGTTAATAACCGTTCATCATCCAAATTCATTCATCCGTGTTCACCGTTTGGAATAACTTCGAGTTGTGTATCGATATTGTTCATTGTTTCAACCTTTCTTGGAAATCGAGACAAGAGTATTATCTTGATTGTTGTAATTGATTCATTAGTCGATGTTGACGTTGAAATTCATGTCATTTCAAATCTCCTCATTGTTCAAATTGTGTTTTTGTTGGGCGAACCCTTGTAATCATTGGTTGGAACCACCATTTTGGGGTTTCCGCACTTCCATTTCGTGTTATTGTTTCCCAAATATTGATTCCTATTGCTGTTATTCCCTTCCCGAGTCATTTTTCATCATTTTAGGACCCAAGGGGGTGTGGGCCGCGGCACAAGGGAGTGTGCGCCGAGGCACACACATTTTCCAGTTTTGGCCGAGCAGCCTGTACCGGGGGCCGCAGCTCCTGCCGGCAGGGTCGCGGCACACTGCCAAGTCACTTCCGCGGCACACTCGGCCGGGCCGCAACACGTTGCCGAGCACTGGGGGCAGATTTTGGCCCTGTGCCGCGGCACACTCGGCCGGGCCGCGGCACACAGTGCAGTTTGCACTATAACTTCATTTTTTTTAGAAGAAACACTCATTTTTCATCATCAATCACTTGAATACTCGATTCTTCATCATTTTCATTCGGTTGTGAAGCTCGGATCATCGATCTAACGCGTATTCATCGAATCAAAGTGTTTGGATCTTCAAAGGTAATATTCTCAAACCTCTTGGATTTCGATTTGTGTTGAGATATGATGTTTTGGGCGTTATAATCATGTTGTATGAAGAGATATACATATGATTATGAGTACATATGAATATTCATCGGATTATTGAAAGGTTATCCACGAACACTTTGAATATTGAGTTGGATTTGGGGGTTTTCGATTAATTGTTGTTGAAATCACAAATTTGGATATTCATGTTGGATTATTGATCATATTGAAGATGTTTTGTTGGTTTGAAACACTTCTTGGGGATTTGATATTGGTATTGTTGAGATTTGGTTGTAAACAATCGAAGTTTGGCCTCAACGTGTTCGATATAATGCCCCAATGAACTTGGTTTAGTCGTATCGACGTTTTGAGTTAGTTATATTCGTGCTTGATTCGTATGTTGAACGGATTGTTGGTAATTGTGTTATTCAAGGTTGTCCGAGCGACCGGTAGTTTCCTTAGGACGTTGTTCGAGAAAGATCGTATCATCACTGGTGTTAAGGTAAGCCAATTCTTACTCAGTTAAAGGGATATTCATTCATTTCGTTGTTGTTCATTCATAATCATAATTCATTCATATTGTATTAATCGTATCGAGACTTGTCATTGTGAATTAATCACTTCAGTCACAAGGAACGACGGTTCCAATCATTTCATTGAGCTGTCATTCATTTCACTATCATTTCATCTCGGTGAGTCATTATTGATTTCGATGTCACTTTTGTTATCTCGTGGCATTCCGGGTCATACTGGAGTGCCGGTTGGTATGTGTAGGATTTTCATGTCGGGCACATATTAAGTCGTGTGTTGGTTGTTGGCCTCACATTGGACTGTGCACACGAGAAGATCACTTCGTGAGACTGATTAGGTACAAGACCACACGTGTATTCGATCGATACTTGATGGTGGCTTGTGCACGGACACATTTCCATCTCGGGCATAGTGTGGCGCCATCCTTTGAGCCGTACTGTTAGTTGATTCATACAGCATGTTTGATTACGTATGTTTTCAACAAGATTGGGTTATAATCTAACCGATTCATTTTTGATCGAACTTGTGGTTTATACAGCATATATATGATTGTGTTTATTCAACTCTTGAGGATTGTTGTTACGTATGGCGGCCCGTTGGAGGATTTTGTTTTTTCAGGTCGTGGCAAGGCTAAGGCACGGGAAGAGAACGTTGACGGCGAGGAGTCCCAGTGATATTAGTAGGGGGCCCCAGTCCTTTCATTCACCGTGTTTCCTCATTTTATTTCCGCTGCAGATTTCCGTTTGGATTTTGAGTTCATTCAGTGTTGTATATTTTATCTCCATATAAAATATACTTGTATTCGGTCATTTCCTTGGGTGTGTTGTAATAAAACTCCTCATCGGAGTAATTAATGATGTAATGTGGTTCGGTACTACATTTACCCTGTGTATTTCATTCATTTTCACTCGCCTGGTGGGTCCCAGTCGGGGGTCCATGACATTGTAATATCTACCTAGTTTGGGGTGTTACAGTGTGGGCATCTCCGTAATAAATCTTTGTATCGCTCCCAAGCTTCGTGAAGCGACTCCATATCAAATTGCCCGAAAGTAGTGATTTCGTTCCTCAATCTCGCCGTCTTTGATGGTGGGAAGAATTTAGCTAGGAAGGCTTGCGCTAATTCCGCCCAAGTCGTAATGGAACCCGGCGGTAGAGAATTCAACCAAAATTTGGCTTTGTCCCTCAAGGAGAAAGGGAAAAGCCACAGACGGATAGCATCATCGGTAACACCATTATTTTTGAAAGTGTCACATATTTCGAGAAACGAAGCGATATGCGCGTTGGGATCATCGTTCCGCAGTCCAAAAAACTGGCTTGCTTGCACCATCCGAATAATAGCCGGCTTGATTTCGAAGTTGTTGGCTTGGATGGTTGGACGCCGAATCCCCGAAAAGTTCGCATTGATTTGTGGCATAGCATAATCGCAGAGTGCTAATGCCGGTTGAGCTTGTTGCACAAGATTATCTCCTCCGTGATTTTCGGTATTATCGGCCATGGTGACTGTTGTCGGTAGCTCTCATTTCTCCTTCTTGCTTCTCCGAAGAGTGCGCTCGAGTTCGGTATCCAAAGGTAGTAGGCCTTCGTTACCGAATTTTCTCATGCACTAATCGGAAATTCGTGCAAGGAAAAACAAATAAATAAAATTACACAAAAATAATAAAAAAAATGTTCAAACTAAGACTAGAAATACTAAAATCGATATTAGTAAAATAAACAGTCCCCGGCAACGGCGCCAAAAACTTATTGCTTGATTTCGTTTAACGCAAGTGCACGTTATCGTAGACAAGTAATAAGATGATGAGTAAGATATCGTTCCCACGAGGACTGACTTACTAATTACCGATTTATATGTATTCTAATTTTATTTGAACTATCGAAAGTTGAGTTGCAAGTAATAATTAAAGAAAATCAGTAAAGAATAAATAGTAAAGACGATTGATTGAAGAAAGAAAATCAAATAATGAATAAATCTAGGATTGTGAATCTACCTCGGTTTATCCGAATTTACTCTCGATTATCTGAAGTTAATGATTTCCCAATCTATTGAAGGCGAAGGTTGCTAAAGTACTTTACCGCCTCTCCCGAGGTCAGTAGATTTTTCTAAGGCGAATAATACACTCTATCCCTAGGTGAATTAATTCGACAATAGGCAAAAGGCACGGAATCTTCAAAAAGGCCACGTAGTTCCTATGAGTATATTCCTATCTCACAAGATAAAACGGTTCTCACCAATATATCCTCACCAAATCTCCTCTCCTGATTCGAGTTGCGTAATTAAAACAATTCAATTATAGTCCACACAACTGAAAGCATTAAAAACAATTGGGAAAACTCAACAGAAAAGGGAATTATATAGATAATCAAAAGCAAATTCATCAAAGCCTCGGTTTCATCAAAATCCTAGAACAGGGTTTTAGCCTGACATGCTAAAAAATAAAAGTACAGAAATAATTAATGAAAGCATAAAGATCAAATGCAGATGAAGAACTCGGATCCCTCCATTCTTCTGGCTTCCGCTCTCTGCTCTTGGTATTTTCTGCTTCTTTTCCTTGATGATGATCGATCCTCCGATGATTCTTCTTCAATTATGACCTTCAATGCTTATTTATAACTCTCCTCAGCCTCCAAAACGCATCCGTGTGATTAGGTCGAGAACAGGCTCCAAAACGGCCCAGAAACGCGGCAATTTCTATCAAAACCGCCCTGTGGGCCGCGACTCACTTAATCTGTGCCGCGGCTCACCCTGCTCAGCGCATATGCTTGGGCGCGCTATTTTTCCTCCTGGGCCGCGGCTCAGCATCCTTGTGCCGCGGCCCCCGGTACAGTCCACTCGGGGCTTGCTGGTCACCTGCGTGTGCCGCGGCTCACTTGGTTCGTGCCGCGGCCCCAGGCCAAAATTTGCCGTTTTCGCCCGTTTTTCATCGTTCGAGCTTCCGGACTCCAATTTCCTGCCAAACATAAAAGAATAGTGCTTTAAAGGCTCATTTATGCAGGTTTAGACACAAAATGGATAAAGAATAATGATAAATAAGCGTATAAAAATACGCCTAACAGTGCTGGGAAACTAACCGCGAAGGTTCAAGCCCTAGACTTACCCATAGTGAGATCACCCAGTGACTGTGACCTACTGAACTGTAGGTGTTGGGAAACCAACCGCGAAGGTTCAATCCCCAAACTTACCCATAATGAGATCACCCAGTGACCGTGACCTACTGAACTGTAGGTGTTGGGAAACCAACCGCGAAGGTTCAAACCCCAAACTTATCCATAATGAGATCACCCAGTAACCGTGACCTGCTGAATTGCAGGTGCTGGGAAACCAACCGCAAAGTTTCAAGCCCCAGACTTACCCATAATGAGATCATCAACATGACCGTGACCAACTGAACTGTAGGTGTTGGGAAACCAACCGTGAAGGTTCAAGCCCCAAGCTTACCCATCGAGCACTAGCCGAGACTAGCCTCTAAAGCACAATTAATCACAAACGGCAACGATCCCAAGATTACCGAATTTACGAGAATGATAGTGTGCTGCCTTGAGTCGGACAACATGACAAAAATTACTCACGGATGGGCACCGTCCTCGGCGGTCCCAATTTAATACCTCGATTACCTTAGTATGGTCAATCGATAACAACGACACAACGGATGGGAACTATCCTCGACAGTCCCAATTCAATACCTCGATTGCCTTAGAATGGCCAACCGATAACAATGATACAACGATTGATTCAATACCTCGATAGCCTTAGAACGGCCAATCGATAACAATGATACAACGATTGCCTCGGCACCTTTAATTGATTACCGACGATGAAGATAAGAAACGAATACGCCAATGCCTTCAATCGGCCAATACAACATCAATGACAAAACACCAACATCAATAACAATGATTACAGCCATGTCTTAGATCAACATCAGTTTCAACAATAACAATCGATACATCGATACCGTGAACCGGCTGTTGACAATAACATTAACAACGAGTATCCCAATGCCTTGAACCGGCCATTAACGAACAATAATAAACATTTGGCATAATTGCCGAAGAGTATCCTATCGATCCCTTAATATCAATGAACTCATGAAAAGACTAAGTCTCGGAATGATATAACACATTCATACATATATATGATAACATTAATCTCATTCACTAGTATAATTATAAAACTTGCACGATCAACATCCTTTATGGAATTATCGGTCGCTCGAACAACATTGAATAACATAATTACCAACAATTAGCTTAATATACATATCCACGTATAATCAAAATCAACTCAAAAGGTCGATACAACACTTCCAAACTCATTGGGGCAATTTAACAAACACGTTGTAAACAATCTTCCATTGTTTACAACCAATCCCAATTATATTGAAAACCAACCTCCAATGAACGATTCAATCCAAAAAAACATCCTCAAAACACTCAACAATCAAAAGGAAGACACAATACAAGATTCCAACAACATCTAATCGAAACCCCCAATTCCAAAATCAACATTCAAAGTGTTCTTGAATATTCCCCCTACAATCCAATGATAATTCGTAAAAACTCATAATCATATGTATACCCCTTCACATATCTTGATTACAACATCCAAAACATCATACTCCAACTGAAAATCGAAATCTAGTGTTTGAAGAAATTACCTTAGATTTAGGATGAAGAATCCAAGTAGAGGTTGTTAATCTACACCAAGAACTCAAGGAGGATGAAATCTGTGAGATTGATGATGCTAAATCACCCAAGAATTCGCCCAAGAGTCGCCCAAGGCGAGGAGGAATGAAGAAAATGATGAAATGAACTGCTCTCCTCAAAAATCCGCTGAAAAGGGGTTATCTGACTCGCGTGCCGCGGCCCGGACTGAGTGTGCCGCGGCCCGCGGCCGAAAATTGCGAACAGCTCCCGGATGGTGCTGCGGCCTGACCAGCAGTGGGCTGCAGTGTGCGGTACAGCCTCGCCAGGATGATCCTGCAATATGTTTGTTGCACGGCGCACACTCTCCCGTGCTGCGGCGCACGCTGCTCGTGCCAAAAAATGATGAAAATTGACCCAGAAAGAGAATAAACATAATAGAACTCAAAACTTGGGAATAATAACACGAAATGGAATTGCGGGTCCAAAATAGCACAAACCGAACAAGAAAGAGTAAATTCGAATTGATATGAACTCCAAAATCAACATCAACTTACTGAACAATTACAACGATTATGATAATATTCTCGTATCAATTCTCAAACAGGGTTGAACGATGAACGATAACTGATACACGATTCCAAAGTACGCCGAATGATGGACACAAATGAATGAATATGAATGATGAATGATTATTAAAGTGTGAAAAATTTCTGAGTGACAATTACTGAATGATAATAATGAATTCACAACTGGGTATATATTGATCGTCCTTAACAGCATTGGAGCTTGGAAGTGATCGAGAATGGATTCAACCTTGGGGTTCAATCCATTTCTTTGATGAGGTAATTACTCTTCACTTTGGGATTTCGTCTTGGATTGCATAGGATGTTCTTGAGTTGATACTCATCATGTATATGAGTTGATAAGTACGATTATGGGATGGATTACCGAGTTACGTTGATATTATTATTGAGGTGTGGATGTTGATATGTTTCGTGTGGTTTGAATGGAGTTGTTATCTTCAAAAGATATGTTGGTTAATATCTCCCTTCATTTCGGATTTTGATGTTGTTGATGATCAGTTCATATGATAATAGCTTATGGAAGTGTTATGATGATTCTTGGTATTACACGGGAAGTTTGTCGAGGAAGATGATGACATGATGACTTATATGTTAGGTTATGTTATGTTGTCATGAGCATGGTCAGGGAATCATAGTGTTCTTGGCAGTATTGTTGCGGTTCTTGATATTATGATGATATATGCCTTAGACTATGAGTTAGATGATGGCTTAGATGTTAGAACATCGGGTTATGTCGTTTGGTCGATTATGGACGTGATTTCGGATTAATTCATGTTCTTTAGGGACTCTTGAATTATACGAGATGATGAATATTTATAAAAAGTGTGGGTGTTTTGGATATGAATATGGAATATTCATGTCTAGAGCTAAATTATGTGTTTAGATATAATATTCACATAGGAATACGAATATAATTACGAGTTTGATGAGATTATTATTCATCTCTGAGTTTGAAAGTCCATACGTATTGAACAAATGTTCAAGTCAAATGATTGGATTGTTTGATAATCTTATAATATTATTATATATAATGTTGAACTAATTGGATGGTTCGAATTGATGATGATCATCGGTAAATTTTAACTGTGGATTTACAAGAAGGTACCTTGTCAATTCGTATTTAAGAATTGAGTTTAGAATCGATAACATTTAGACCCTTATTATTGGTTCGAATTGGTTGCTGATATGATCATCGAATTTCGGCTCGTATTGTGGACATGGATTCGTAAGTGTCTGGGTTTTATGGTTCAGATTGTGTTTAATCGAGATATTGTGGAACCGTTGAATTTGTGATTTGGTTGTATTGATATTGATCATTATCGAACTTGTTGATTATTAATCCTTCTTTTTGCAACAAGTTGTGATGTTTTGACCGTGGATTATGACGGTTGTGTTGTGGTTGAGGTTGAAGAGTTCATAGATTACTTTAGTAGGGGCTGAGGAACTCGTAGACGAAAGCAACTGAATTGGTAACAGTTTCATTGTATTGGTATTGAGGCAAGTTTATACTTGTTCAGTTTACAATTTTAATGAATGGTTTCACTTACATCTCATTTATAATTCATATAGCAATGATATTATAAATACAAATTGTCGGGATGATGGTTTGTAAATTGTGCTCTAGTTTGGATCAAATCATAATGTATATGATTTAATTATGTTTGATTGAAAGCGGATACGTGAGTTATATTTGACCTATGATATGGAATGTCGGATATCAAGGATAGTTTATCGTGTCGACATTGATTTCGGGATGGAGGTTTATTGGTACTGAATTGACTGTATTTCATTTGAGGTTCTCTGAATCATCTGAATATTCGTTCAGGGATGTCTGTTCGTCGAAAGTATATTATGTTCGGCTTTGAGGTAATGTCAGTATTATTCAGTTATGAGGATATCTATTCTGGTGAATTGTTGTATATGTTGTATGTTGATGTTTCGTATGACGGGATTTATATTGATTGTTTCGTCGAGATATGTTGATCCCAGGACCGTTTGTATTGAGATCGTTGACCTTGTTGATCATTCATTGGGGATGATGATCCTAGGATTGTTGTTTCGGATATGTGATTCTTTGAGTCTCGTTGTCATATTGCATCGTGACATATCTGGGGTCATATCTGCGTGGCGATTGGTTATTGTGTAGTATTTTTAGCCGAGCACACGATGGTCATGTGTGGATCTTTACGCATTGGACTGTGCACACGAGACATTACTTCGTGAGGCTAATTAGGGACATGTCCCACGTATATCCTGGATTCCACATACGGGGTGGACATGTGCATGGACACATTTCTGGATTGGGCATACTGTGATGTCCATCTTTGAGCCATAGGGATTGGTCGTTCATCCGCCATTTATGGTCGGGTATGTTCGATGGTTTGCGACTTCTTGTTCATATGCCCGAGGGGTATGTTCGATAGTCGGGGTTATTTCTTTGAGATCCATTATAGTTTATCGTTTGGAGTTTACCTTGTTGATAGTATTCTCGATCGTTGTTGATCCTTGTTGATCATGTTTGGAGTTCACCTTGTTGATGGTACTCTCGATCGTTGTTGATTTTTTGTTGATCGTGTTGGAGTTTATCATGTCGATGATATTCACGGTTGATTTATTGGTTGATCATTGTTATTAATCATATGAGCATTCAGACTGTTTGTCGATGTTTCAGGACTTGTTATCATTGTTTTGTGATAGTTAATCTATGAATATATTATGTGATATTGGGTTTGACCCAGATTGAGATTTGACGGTGCAATCCGACGGTCAGGAATTGGCACAGATAGTTCATTCTACACTTGTGAGTTATGATGATGTTTTGGGGATTCTTGGTATTGTCTGAATACAGTACAGATGGTTATAGTTGAGTTCATTTCGTATTTTGAGAATGCCCTTAAGCATATCAAATCGTATGCCGATACTCGTCGTCTACCTTTGGAACTCGATTTTGGAGACCATGTTCTACTCCAGGGTTGGAGATTTAGCTTATCGCTTGTCGTTGCCTCCAGCGCTGAGTCATGTCCATAGCGTTTTTTCATGTTTCTCAGTTCAGAAAGTATGTGCCGGATCCAAGTCATGTTATTGACTATAGTGAGATTGATGTAACCGAGAATGTTACCTGTCCGGAGAGACCAGTGAAGATCCTTGAATGTCGTGACAAGGAGCTTCGGCACAAAACCATCCCGTTGGTTAATGTGCAATGGTTGAGACATGGAGTCGAGGAAGCGAAGATGCGATCGGATTACCTCGAGCTTTTTATTTCTTAAGTTTCGGGATGAAACTTCTTTTCTAAGGGGTCTTTGTGTAATACCCGTACTTTTTATTAATTGTTGGACCTTGCCGTTCTTCCTCTTTTGTCACTCTGTAAACACTTTGAGGTGTTGTTGATGTTGATTTAGAGTTTCGTACCTTTCGGATCATGATCTTGTTGATTGGACCTTTCGGCAGTGTTTGGGATAGGCTAGTAGCGTATGCTAGGCCTAGGCTAACGCACGCTAATTCTACTTGAGTAGTGCACGCTAGCTTTGAGCCTTAGCGCACGCTAGTGTTCGGAGCATGGAAGAGGCAGTAACTATTTCTGCCCTCTGGACTAGCAATTAGCGCACGCTAGGAGTTCGCTATCTCATGTTATTCGTGTTTAGTAGCGTGCGCTAACATCGTCCGTAGCGCACGTTAACAAGCTGGTTCGTCATAGGCAGTGAGGTATTCAGACTTTCTGGAATATCAGGTAGCGTACGCTAGGCAGCGGCTAGCGCACGCAGCGTGCACTAATGCCCTGTAGTAACGCACATTAGCGGAGTGGGTCAGTGAACTGGGACTTTGTCTGGACACCAGTTAGCACACGCTAATCTTGAAGCTTATCGCATGCTAAGCTAACGTAGTATATAAGGGACAGTCAACCCCTGCACTTGCCATTTCTCATCATTTTCACTATTTCCGATCGGGAGAGCTCGGGAGAGGTGATTTGGGGCGATTTGAGGCGGTCCTTCTTGAACAATCATCATCTTGAGTTGGATAACAAAGATTTCACAACATTTAGTCCATTTCCATCTTCCAAATCAAGGTAAAAATCCTTAGAACCCTAATTTTGGGAATTTTGGGGATTTTCTTACATTCGTCTGATTTATACATTTTGGAGCTTGAGAACCTTGAGATTATGATGTATCTACACCATATCCGTGTTTCCCCTACGATTATATGGATTGTTTTGTACCTTGTTCGGACGTGAGAGAGTTTGGGTGATTTTCCAACCTCTAGATGTTTACACTTGTAGTTTCGTGAATCGTAGGCGGGTTTCAGGAGTTTTCTTCGTGTGATTTAAGTATGGATTATTGATTATCGTATTCCTTGCGAATCGTTTAGGTGCTGGAAGTATGTTCTTGTACCTACCGAACTTATACTCTTTTTCTTCCGATTTCTCGATGTCTCAAAGGCAAGTATATGTTTATGATTGTGCATTCTCGACTTTGAAAGCAAGATATATGAATTGTATGATTGTATATATTCACTCTGGGATGGACCGATGGGTCCTCAGAGGGTTCCATGGCCTTTGGTGCGGTTCCATAAATAGTTTAGGTTAGCCACTCTGGGAGGGTCTGATGGGGCCTCAGAGGGTTCTGTTGCCTTTGGTGAGGTTCCATGGTTAATCATGTATGTATTGAAGTGAGATTACTAGTCTTGGATTGATGATATGATGATTACTTTTACTTTATTGTCGAGGAGTATTGTGTTTCATATTCGATATACTTGTACTAGCTATTCAACGGCTAACCCCTTTATGGGGAAATACTCTTCATGTATTTCAGGTTCCAGGAGAGCGGATAGGCATGTATCGGGTCGGCATGAAGATGATGGGCAAGTGTGATACTGTGTCTTTTCTCCGGTTATATTTTGTGTTTCCTCCATTCAATGTTGTTGTGCTGGAATGGTTTTTGAGTACTCTTGTACGGTTTTCGGTTTCCTTGATGTTCCGGACTGTGTTTCCGCGGTATTGATTGTGATGTATTATATTCGGATGTAATGGATATGGTTCTGAATACCATTTTTATTGTCTTCCATTACATTGTACTTGGACCCTCTCGGTCAAATTTTATAGTTCCGCGTAAGAATAGCCTTGTGGGTTGTAACGCCCCCAAAATGAACCGGGACGCCACAGTGCCGTAGATCCCATGAGGGACCCACAAGGCAAGTTTTGAAAATATTTTCTAAAATATTTTATTAAAAGTGGTAATATACGGAAGTAATTAAGAAAGTATTCGTGCATCCCAAGGTACAAATGCAAATAGTGTCCGTACATACGGTTATTACACAACGTGGAATGTTCAAATTGATTTAAGAAATTAACAGGCCTTCTTCCAACACAGCTCACGCCTGGCCGTAACCTTCGGGGGTGTCCTGCACAAATTCAACAAATTTACCTGGCACGACATGTCGTGCCAGAACTAGGTCGAAACAATCCCAACCAAACTCAAAAGTAAAATCTAATAATTTCCAGGAATAAAGTTATCACCGAATGTTCCATGTTATTCCTTTTTATCAGCACATAAACTCCCAAGGTCGCAACCAAGGGTCACGGAAGTATCTACACAGGAATACTCCGGACGTGGGTACCATTCAGGTTTTATCCCGCAACACGGTCCAACAAGAAAACTCCCAAGGCCGCGACCAAGGGTCACGGTAGTATCTACTCGGGAATACTCCGGACAAGATAATCGTAATAGCACCATTCCACAATAGTAATATTTACTATGTCTAAAATTATAAGACGTAAAGTCTGAGCAAGATTCACTTGCCTCAAATCCGACGCGAGTTATTACCGGACAAGGCAACGGCTTGAACGATCGCACTTGGAAATCCGACCTATTACATGTTTGTCGATTAACATCTCGTGATATTAATAATGATCAACGACGTTCCTCCCCCTCCCGTATGTTAAAACCCTATCCTAGTTGTTTATGATGTCGGAATCGAATTTCTCCATTTTTTTATCCATAATGCGTGCCATTAAGTTCTTAGGTTCGGCAACATTCTCTATAAGTTATCCGTCCGCTAAACAATAGTGTTTTAACACAACATTCCTAGTTAATTATAACCGACAATCACCAATATTTCATCGTTGTCTTAATATGCAAGTCTAGAACGATTAATCCATCATTTTAACATGTTTCGGTATCTATTTAGCTAGAAATTGTTGGTAACTTCATCAAGGATTCATTAACGGTTTTATTCAACAAGATAGTATGGTTATATATGAAATCCTTCAAGATGATTCCGAGAAGTTGGTGATTAGCAATATGATTATGAGTTCTACCATTATTCATTCCAATTTCAAGCTTTGATGGATATCGATTAACAATTGTGATAGCTATATACCGGTTCGATTATTACGGAGGGTTCTAAGCTACCCAAGGCATCCGAGGTTTACTAAAACTTACTAAACAATACTGAAATGAGTTCAAGATTGAATAAACTTACCTTAATCGACAAAAGATGATGAAGAACGACGGTGGACGAAGGAGAACGAGAAGATAACACCTTCAAGACCTTCCCCGAAGCTTGATTAATGCACTCTAATAGGATAGCACTTGAATTGGGAGGCTAGAATTGGTTCAACGATGGTGGAGAGTAGTGTACAAGGAAGAGGGATGATGTTTGGGACGGGAGAAATGAAAGGCAAGGTGTTCTTTTATAAACTTAGGTTTCCCTTACGTACGTTATGCCTCACGCATTACGTACGTAAGAGGCGTTACGTACGTTATGGCAAAATACTTAACGTACGTAAGGAACTCGCTGGAACGATTCACCCACATCGTTACGTACGTAACGAAAATGGGTTTACGTACGTAACACCTTGTTGACTTGCCTGTCGCAATCACGCCGAAAGTTGGTCGGCACGCGTACTACCGGACGAAGATTCCTGTCCGAAGACTGAAGACCGTTGTTACGTACGTAAGGGCCAACATATAACGTACGTAATGGCTCAGACATAGCGTACGTAATGGGTCGGAGTATAACGTACGTAAAGGACAGTTTTGTTTGTCAAATTATCATCTCATTAATTTATTATGACACGACTCCCTCTCCATGTCGTCCGGAAATCTCTCGGGGAACAAGACGTTGGCCACCGTCATATTCGCACCGATAATTACCTAACGACATCGAGGTATGTCACTGAAAGTTCGTCAATCATCATGCCATCACAATACACGAATAATAGATACGATGCCGTACAACCATATTATACAAAATATGTTTTATTGCAATGGAGTACATTTATTTATCAAACAGGAAAAAATAGACGTGAGCGCCCAAAGTAATAAGCATGTAATACTGGTGGTATTACATACCACCCCCCTTAAAATAGTTTCGTCCCGAAACTAAGAAAATAACTCGGGATGATTCTCTCTCATGCTCGCCTCGGTCTCCCAAGTCGCTTCTTCCGTACCGTGGTGCGACCACTGAACCTTCACAAGGGGTATGTTCTTGTTCCTTAGTGTCTTTACGCGTCTATCCAAAATCGCTGTTGGAACTTCCCTAAAGGTAGCATCATTGGAAATCTCTACTTCCTCGAAGTTGATCTTGTGGCTAGGATCGTACACGTACTTTCTCAGCTGGGAGACGTGGAAGACATTATGCACTCCGTCTAACGATGGCGGTAATGCTAGCCGATAAGCGAGTTTACCGACTCGGTCCAGTATTGCGAGCGGGCCAATAAAACTCGGGCGTAGCTGGCCCTTTTGGCGAAGCGTCGAATGCCCGCGTGGCGATACTTTAACCCAAACATGATCCCCAACCATAAATTCCAACGGTCGCCGGTCCATAGCGTAAGACTTTTGGCGACTCTGCGCCAACATGTGTTTTCGAACAATGGATATCTTCTTAATGGATTCTGGATTAGATCCAACTCGGTGGCGATGACATCGGATGCATCGTCCCAACATAGGGAGACTTGCACTTTCTACCATACGGGGCCTCAAAGGGGCCATGCCTATGCTTGCATGCCACCGTTGTTGTACGAAAATTCTGCTGGCGAGGTGTTTAGCCAGATCCTTGCCCCAATCGAGTACACATGCTCTCAACATATCTTCCGAGTGCATGTAGTGCGTTACGTTTGTCCATCCGTTTGAGGATGATAGGCGATCTTGAAATGCGATTGAGTACCCATGGCCTCAGTGGATGACCTTACGAAGCGGGACACATATCTAGTGTCTTTATCCGAAATAATCCCCGAGGAACGCCATGTAATCTCACGATTTCCCGAACAAAGATGGTAGCCACTGCCTGCTCCGATGGCCTCCTGAATTGGAATGAAGTGTGCCGACTTTGTCAATCGGTCTACAATAACCCATATCGTGTCTTTTCCCCCCGCCGTCACTGGTAACTTGGTGACAAAGTCCATTGATATGCTCTCCCATTTCCATTCCGGAATGGGTAAGGGCTGCATGATTCCGGCCGGTCTACGGTGTTCAATCTTCACCTGTTGACATACCATACATCGAGCGACAAACCTTGCTACCTCTTGCTTCATATTCTTCCACCAGAAACTCTTTCGCAGGTCCTTGTACATTTTGCTCGCCCCGGGATGTATCGAATAGGGAGTAGAATGAGCTTCCTTAAGTATAGTTTGCTTAAGCTCGTCATTAGGTGGGATGCAAATCCGGTTCTTGAATCCAACTAATCCCCCTTGGATCCTGTAATCTGAAATAACTCCTCCTTCGGCCTTTGCGCCGATCGCACGAAGTTCTGGATCCTCCATCTGTGCTAGGCGTATCTCGTCCAGCAAGGACGAGTGAATATCAATCGAGCTCAACTGTCCCTGGCGGTGTTGTATCCACACTTCAATGTCATTTCTCCGGAGATCTTGCTGCAACTCCAGCTGTACTGTCAAACCAGATAGTGTCACCTCCTGCGCATTTTTCCGACTCAGTGCGTCTGCTACGACGTTGGCCTTACCAGGGTGATATAGAATCTCTACATCGTAATCCTTGATTAGCTCCAGCCAACGCCTCTGTCTCATATTTAACTCTTTCTGCGTGAAAATATACTTTAAACTCTTGTGGTCCGTAAAGATCTTACAGGTAACCCCATATAGGTAATGTCTCCAGATCTTAAGAGCGTGGACCACTGCAGCTAGTTCCAAGTCATGTGTCGGGTAGTTCACCTCATAAGGTTTAAGTTGACGAGAGGCGTAAGCGATAACCCTGTCATTCTGCATGAACACACATCCTAACCCGTGCTTAGACGCATCAGTGCATATTACGAATCCCTCCGTACCCTGTGGTAGTACCAACACTGGGGCAGTAGTAAGCTTCCTCTTCAGCTTGTCGAAGCTCTCCTGACAATCCGTTGTCCAAACAAACTTGGTGTCCTTCCTAAGCAGATTTGTTAATGGCTGAGCGACACAGGAGAAGGACTCGACAAACCGTCGATAATATCCCGCCAATCCCAGGAAACTTCTCACCTCTTTGACATTCCTAGGTGGTTCCCAATTCATAACTGTCTCGATCTTCTGGGGGTCTACTTTAACGCCTCATTTGAAATCACATGTCCCAAAAAGGTCACCTCGCATCCAGAACTCGCATTTAGAAAGTTTAGCATACAGCTTGATGTTGCCTTAAAACGCTCAACACACCTCAAGTGTTCCTCATGCTCCCATCGGCCGGAATAAATTAAAATATCGTCAATGAAAACCACCACACATTTATCGAGAAACTCTGTCAGAACCCTGTTCATCAATTCCATAAAAACAGCTGGAGCATTAGTCAGGCCAAACGACACCACCATGTACTCGTAGTGCCCATATCTCGATCGAAATGCAGTCTTAGGAATATCCTCCTCTCTAATTCTTAATTGGTGATATCCCGAACATAAGTCGATCTTTGAAAACACGGTCGCCCCTTGCAGTTGGTCCAGTAAATCATCAATCCTTGGAAGTGGGTAACGGTTCTTAATAGTGACCTTATTAAGTTCCCTGTAATCGATACACAGGCGCAGAGAGCGGTCCTTTTTCTTCACAAAAAGAACTGGCGCACCCCATGGCGAAGTACTCGGACGAATGAGCCCCTTCCTTAGCAATTCTTCGAGTTGTGACTTCAGTTCCTTCATTTTGGCGGGTGCCATCCTGTATGGTGCCTTGGAGATAGGCGTCGTTCCTGGCTCAAGTTCGATTGAGAGATCGACCTCCCTATGTGGCGGCAATCCAGGTAGTTCGTCGGGGAATATGTCCGGAAATTCATTCACTACAGGAATATTAGCAACCGACAATTGTGACGTGCCCTCCTGAAGAATATAGCACGATGTCGCTCCTCGATCATCACGAGGTGCTACTGCTGAAAAGAAGGCGAGGACCCTTTTGTCTTGAAGTGCTCTCGCCTCTAATCGTGTGAGTGGCACCGTCATGGGTCGTAATAGAAAGCGGTCGGGCGATAGGTATCAATACCGTCTTGTGCTTCGTCATCCATCCATACCTAAGATCACATCTTCGTTTTGGAGTGGAAAGACCATGAGATTGGGTCGGCCAGTTATTGATACGAATCGGACAGTTTCGAACTTCCAAGTTACCCTCCACCCTGCTGCCCTCGGGTAGTTTAACAGTAAAGGACTCACAGGGTACACAAGGGAGATGTAAACGGTTAACACATTCTACGGATATAAACGAGTGGGTTGCTCCAGTATCAAACAGTACATGAACAGGCTCAGATTTAATAAGGAGAGTACCTGAGACAGCAGGAGTGGTCGGGTCGTCGGTAGCCCTTAGTTCGAACATGCGGGACGGCAGTGTCCCCTAGGAGGGTGCAGTTCCTCCCCCGCGACCACGTCCTCTTCCGGCACCGTGTAGAGGAGACTGGTGAGGTGGAGATCGGTAGTCAGACATGGCAGACGCTCTGGATGTCTGTACCGAGCTTTGTTGACTCTGAGGAGCTGGGTTTGGAGCAGGTTTGATCCGAGAACAGTAGCGAGACATGTGCCCGCCTCTTCCGCATGAAAAACACTTTGTCGATGCTTTACGACACTGACTCATGGTATGCCCTGCTATGCCACAATTGAAACAGCTTCGGCGAGAAGGCCCGTCGGATGTTCCTTTCTGTTGGGACGAAGCTGCTGATTTGGAGGGGAACCCAATTCCCAAATTCACTCTGCTGGTGCTCCTGACCGATTTGTCTTGTCTTCGCTTCTTTTGGTTGTGCCCGTATCCGAACCGACAACCGCATCGGCGTATCCGTGACCACGTCCTCATATGCCCTCAACGTGGTGCAATGAAACCCCGCCGCGTAGCGTTGAACATCCTCCGCAACCGTTGAGCAAGGTGACAAATTGGCCGTCTTCGGACGGAACCATCATGCGACATAGCTTAGCTCGGTCCTGTATGCCCGAATGATTTCTGCACTGGCAAATTCGAGGTCTGGCCGAAGAAGCTCCGCGCTCGTGCGCCGAATCGATCGGGGACATACTCGTCTCTCAATAGTTTGGAAAACTCGGGCCATCCGACTATTCGTCCTCTCGGCTTATAGGTCCTACACCATCGGCCGCGGTGTCACGGAGTGGTTGATTCCGAGTGGCACCTTCCGGTTTCTGGCGTACGATCACCTCAAGGCGATCTCCATTTCCGAGATCAATCGTCCACGTGCTTATCCCACGACCCGTCGAATAATGGCGGTCGGCCTTCAAGATTTCTCCCGGCCAACGGTCCTTCCGGTGTTTTCTTCTATGTTAATGATAGTACACATTACGCCGGTTGACTGAGCGATTCCCATAGCAATGGCGGGCGAGAGTCTGAACAAAGGCCGGATCAAATCCCCGTTGTTACGGTTTTCCGCTTCTGTTCGTTCGATTAACAGCGGAGGTTGATTTCCGGCTGGGTTAGTTTCTCCGGTGTTTCGTCTTCCTGCCGGTTCATAGCGGAACCTTGTGCGTCATTTACGTTTCTTCTAGCTCCTCGACGTGCCATTGGTGATGTTCGTTCAATCTAACAGTTAGTTTAATGCAAACATTCTTTGAGTCCTTACCGAATCCAAACATCATACTTGATCCATAAGAATTTACATGTATTTTACCTCGACATCCCTCGAGGAGTTACGGTCGTCAGGAGTGTTGGATTTTGAAGGCAAAACGTTTTCAAAATATTTTTGGTAAAACTTTCCACGTGATTGTTTAGGCTCTGATACCATTTTCTGTAACGCCCCAAAATGAACCGGGAGGCCACAGTGTCGTAGATCCCATGAGGGACCCACAAGGCAAGTTTTGAAAATATTTTCTAAAATATTTTATTAAAAGTGGTAATATACGGAAGTAATTAAGAAAGTATTCGTGCATCCCAAGGTACAAATGCAAATAGTGTCCGTACATACGGTTATTACACAACGTGGAATGTTCAAATTGATTTAAGAAATTAACAGCCTTCTTCCAACACACTCACGCCTGGCCGTAACCTTCGGGGTGTCTGCACAAATTCAACAAATTTACTGCACGACATGTCGTGCCCAACCTAGGTCAGAAACAATCCCAACCAAACTCAAAAGTAAAATCTAATAATTTCCAGGAATAAAGTTATCACCGAATGTTCCATGTTATTTCTTTTTATCAGCACATAAACTCCCAAGGTCGCAACCAAGGGTCACGGAAGTATCTACACAGGAATACTCCGGACGTGGGTACCATTCAGGTTTTATCCCGCAACACGGTCCAACAAGAAAACTCCCAAGGCCGCGGCCAAGGGTCACGGTAGTATCTACTCGGGAATACTCCGGACAAGATAATCGTAATAGCACCATTCCACAATAGTAACATTTACTATGTCTAAAATTATAAGACGTAAAGTCTGAGCAAGATTCACTTGCCTCAAATCCGACGCGAGTTATTACCGGACAAGGCAACGGCTTGAACGATTGCACTTGGAAATCCGACCTATTACATGTTTGTCGATTAACATCTCGTGATATTAATAATGATCAACGACGTTCCTCCCCCTCCCGTATGTTAAAACCATATCCTAGTTGTTTATGATGTCGGAATCGAATTTCTCCATTTTTTTATCCATAATGCGTGCCATTAAGTTCTTAGGTTCGGCAACATTCTCTATAAGTTATCCGTCCGCTAAACAATAGTGTTTTAACACAACATTCCTAGTTAATTATAACCGACAATCACCAATATTTCATCGTTGTCTTAATATGCAAGTCTAGAACGATTAATCCATCATTTTAACATGTTTCGGTATCTATTTAGCTAGAAATTGTTGGTAACTTCATCAAGGATTCATTAACAGTTTTATTCAACAAGATAGTATGGTTATATATGAAATCCTTCAAGATGATTCCGAGAAGTTGGTGATTAGCAATATGATTATGAGTTCTACCATTATTCATTCCAATTTCAAGCTTTGATGGATATCGATTAACAATTGCGATAGCTATATACCAGTTCGATTATTACGGAGGGTTCTAAGCTACCCAAGGCATCCGAGGTTTACTAAAACTTACTAAACAATACTGAAATGAGTTCAAGATTGAATAAACTTACCTTAATCGACAAAAGATGATGAAGAACGACGGTGGACGAAGGAGAACGAGAAGATAACACCTTCAAGACCTTCCCCGAAGCTTGATTAATGCACTCTAATAGGATAGCACTTGAATTGGGAGGCTAGAATTGGTTCAACGATGGTGGAGAGTAGTGTACAAGGAAGAGGGATGATGTTTGGGACGGGAGAAATGAAAGGCAAGGTGTTCTTTTATAAACTTAGGTTTCCCTTACGTATGTTATGCCTCACGCATTACGTACGTAAGAGGCTTTACGTACGTTATGGCAAAATACTTAACGTACGTAAGGAACTCGCTGGAACGATTCACCCACATCGTTACGTACGTAACGAAAATGGGTTTACGTACGTAACACCTCGTTGACTTGCCTGTCGCAATCACGCCGAAAGTTGGTCGGCACGCGTACTACCGGACGAAGATTCCTGTCCGAAGACTGAAGACCGTTGTTACGTACGTAAGGGCCAACATATAGCGTACGTAATGGCTCAGACATAGCGTACGTAATGGGTCGGAGTATAACGTACGTAAAGGACAGTTTTGTTTGTCAAATTATCATCTCATTAATTTATTATGACACGACTCCCTCTCCATGTCGTCTGGAAATCTCTCGGGGAACAAGACGTTGGCCACCGTCATATTCGCACCGATAATTACCTAACGACATCGAGGTATGTCACTGAAAGTTCGTCAATCATCATGCCATCACAATAGACGAATAATAGATACGATGCCGTACAACCATATTATACAAAATATGTTTTATTGCAATGGAGTACATTTATTTATCAAACAGGAAAAAATAGACGTGCGCGCCCAAAGTAAAAAGCATGTAATACTGGTGGTATTACATGGGTCCCACGACGGGGCTCATGGCGTTGTAATATACCCTGAATAACTTGGGGGTGTTACACTTTGCCTTGGTCCCTGTAGATGCTTCGTCCTTCGTGGGAGACATCGTAGGTGTTGGAGCAAGATTGTCGGTATGGCCGTTTTGAAACTAGAGTTACGAAACTCTCTGCGCTTTGCGGAAGTGATTTAAAGTGCGGAAAGATAAAGGACACAAGATTTATAGAGGTTCGGCCAAACGTGCCTACATCCTCTCTCTGTATCTTTTTCAATAAGCTAAAGATCAACATCTGCACCTCTCTTCTATCGATCGAGGGTTTATCGTTGCAATCTCTTCTTCTATCGGTCCGAGATAACTGTTCACACACTTGTATTTTTGTCGGTCCAAGTTACACCATTTTCCTTTTCTATCGTACAAGGAATCAACCTATCTAGCTTTATATGGGTACTAGGCAAACCTCACGTGGATATAGATTACAATTCTAATAATGCCGGATCCTTGATCCTAATAACACCGAATCCAATCTTATCTTTTCTTTTTCCTCTCATGTATGTTTTCGTGTATAATACTCAAACACTTATCAACATAAGCTCAAATACAACAACAAAAATATTGACAATGATATCACAAGTATAGATGATATGCTCAGAGTTGTTGTGTGATTTGAAACCAAATGGTTTGATATTTATAGGCAATTTCCTCCAACTAGCCGTTACTGTCTGCTGTCTCTTTAGGGTGTGCTAGCTCTTCTTTAATCGTGCGCTATTTCCGTGTTACGTACGTTAATATGCATTGTTACGTACGTTAACTGCTCTTATCTTTAGTCCAGTAGCTTCTGCCTCCTTCAGTTAGCATGCGCTAGTATCTCTTGCAGCGTGCGCTAATATCACGTCATTGCTTGTGTTAGATATCCATTTGTAACTTTTGACTTCACCTCCGAATCTTCCAACGTTCATTTGTTTGAATTCAGATGCCCATTAGCTTGCGCTATTACCATCCATAATGTGCGCTATGTCTTCATCACTGCATATGTCATTCTCCATGTTGAAAGTCTTCACAACGGTCATATTCTTTGTTAGCGTGCGTTAGCCTTCACCTATAGCGTGCGCTATCTGTGCAGTCCAGTTTGAATGACTTTTTGCGTCTTCGACTTCTTCGTTGTTTTGTTTTGCTTCTTTGTTGTTTTTATTTGTTTAACAACTAATCATAAAAACTCAATAATGAATGTTTGGAATAAAACATTTCAACAATCTCCCCCTTTTTGATGATTACAAAACAACACTCTTGAATGGGATAAACCTGCAAAATATAATATATATATATATATATATGAATCAAAGATTTTGACTTTGTTCGTTTCGTTAGTTTCAATCTCCCATCTTTCCTTTTTCTCCTTTTCAACTTCTTCTCATTTTTCAACGTCTTTTTCATCTTTTCGACTTTCTTCGTCTTTTCTCCTCCTTTCATGATTCGTATATATTTTTATTTTTCTCATCATTCTTCCATGATGATTTCTATCATTCTTTTATTTTTCTTCCCTTATACCATTCTTCTTTTATACCATTCTTCTTTCCCTTTTTGTTATCAGCAAAACGTGTATATACGATTATATGATAAAATTATGATAAGATTAATGCAGAAATGGGTAAACTCCCCCTGACGAAAATCTCCCTTAAAAAACCCCCTGAGTAAAATACTAATTTGAAAAAATCAATTTTGATTTTTGGGGACCCAACTGATAGATGGTTTTTCTTTTGAAACATAGATGATATTTGAAATAAAGGTTCCTTTAGGAATCCAAATCTTTTAATTTTTATCGCCCGACGTGGGCTTTTGCAATTCGAAATGTGATGCCCAATTTTTCAACATTTGTCGCAATGGGTTATTTCAAATTTAAGGATTCTGTTTTATTATGCGGTTTGAATCCTAACCCCTATTTGTTTAACATATATTTTTTAACAGAAAGCATTTGTTCAAACTTGTCATTTCCGCAAGAAAATTTCTTTGTTAAAACTTTAAGTTCGTCTTGAACTTTCAAAAGATCATTCTTTATTTTCAATATCAAGACAATTTAAATGATCAGTTTCTAAAGATTTCTCTTTTTCAAGAATTTGGGGAATTTCGGTTTCCAATAATTTATTTTTAGCCTGAAGGAATTTTATTTCGGATAAAGCATTTTGAAAATCGGTATGCAATAATTCGAATGCTTCACATAATTCATCATAAGAATTACTTACCTACCTTTCGACGTCGCTTTCGTCGAATGAACTTCTAGCCATAAGAGCGAGATTATTTTGATTAAAATCATCATCTTCATCGCTCCATGTTGCAACGAGAACTTCCTTCTTAGGATTTGCGCCTCGGCAATTTTTAGCAAAGTGGCCTGGTTTCCCACAAATTCGACAGTTGTTGAATTTCTTAGATTCGCCCGTTTTGATGTCCTTCCTTCTCCGGTTCAATAAGTTTTGAAACTTACTAATATTCTTGGCAAAATATGCCGATTCGTCATCACTTTCATCGACCGGGATTTCTTCTTTTCGAGATATCTTAGCTTTCAAAGCTATTGATTTTTACTACGGTTTCGGATTTGCGTTCCGAGATTTTAGAACAATCTCATAATTTATTAGCGAACCCACAAGGGCGCTAAAATCAAGATTATTTAAATCTTTCAATTCCAAAATCGCCGTCACCGTTCCATCCCATTCCCGAGGTAGTGATCGTAGGATCTTCTTTACTTTTTCACTACTTGAAAGGTGTTTTCCGAAATAAGAAAATCCATTTGTAATGACCAAAAATCGATCGAGCATTATTGTAATGGATTCCTCGTCTTTCATTTGGAATAGCTCGTATTCGTGGAGAAGCATGTTTATTTTTGTCTCCTTGACTTGAGACGTTCTTTCATGTGTTACTTCTAACATCTTCCAAATCTCTTTGGAACTTTCACACGAAGATATCCTGTTATGTTCTTCCGTATTTAATGCACATAATAATTGCGTGGCTTTGCAATTATAGTGGTCATTTTTCCAATCGGAGTCATCATACTCTTCGAAAGTTTTAAACGTACCATTGGAGTTCATTGGAATATTCGGACCAAGACAGATTACTTTCCACAACTCAATGTCGTAGGCTCGAATAAATATCGACATCTTCTTCTTCCATGTCATGAAGTCGGATCCATTAAAGAATGGTGGTCGGTTCAAGGCAAGACCTTCGACCGGTGCAATTTGAAACGCCATAGGATCTTCCTAGGATGTTAAGCTGATTTATGGATACCCGCTCCGATGCCAATTATTGGAGCAAGATTTTCGGTATCACCATTTTGAAATTAGAGTTACGAAACTCTTTGCGCTTTGCGGAAGCGATTTAAAGTGCGGAAAGATAAACGACACAAGATTTATAGAGGTTCAGCCAAAAATGCCTATGTCCTCTCTCCGTATCTTTTTCAATAGGTTAAAGATCAACCTCTGCACCTCTCTTCTATCGGTCGATGGATTACCGTTACAATCTCGTCTTCTATCAGTCCAAGATAACTGTTTACACACTTGTATTTTTATCGGTCCAAGTTAAACCGTTTTCCTTTTCTATCGGACAAGGAATCAACCTATCTAGCTTTCTATGGGTACTAGACAAACCTCACGTGAATACAGATTGCGATTCTAATAATGTCGGATCCTTGATCCTAATAACACCGAATCCAATCTTATCCTTTCTTTTTCCTCTCGTGTATGTTTTCATGTATAACACTCAAACACTTAGAAATATAAACTCAAATACAACAACATGAATGTTTGCAATGATATCACAAGTATAGATGATTTGCTCAGAGTTGTTGTGTGTTTTGATACCAAATGGTTTGATATTTATAGGCAATTTCCTCCAACTAGCCGTTACTACCTGCTGTCTCTTTAGCGTGCGCTAGCTCTTCTTTTTGCGTGCGCTATTGTCCTATTACATATGTTAATATGCATTGTTACGTACGTTAACTGCTCTTATCTTTAGTCTAGTAGCTTCTGCCTCCTTCAGTTAGCGTGCGCTAGTATCTCTTGTAGCGTGTGCTAATATCCCGCCATTGCTTGCGTCATATATCCGTTTGTAACTTTTGACTTCACCTCCGAATCTTCCAACATTCATTTGTTTGAATTCAGATGCTCGTTAGCGTGCACTATTATCATCCATAGAGTGCTCTATGTTTTCATTACTGCATACACCATTCTCCATGTTGAAAGTCTTCACAACGGTCATATTCTTTGTTAGCGTGCATTAGCCTTCACTTATAGCATGCGCTATCTGTGCAGTCCAGTTTGAATGACTTTTTGCATCTTCGACTTCTTCGTTGTTTTGTTTTGCTTCTTTGTTGTTTTTCTTTGTTTAACAACTAATCATCAAAACTCAATAATGAATGTTTGGAATAAAACATTCCAACAGTAGGCAAGGATCCAATCTTCTGGATGGGTGACCCGTTTATTTTTTTGGTGTTTAGACTTCATCTTTAGCTGTAAGGGAAGATTTCCTTCTACCAGTAGCCTCGAGAACTCATTGGCGGCATCCTCCATAATTTTGAATATGTTGAACATGGTAGATTCCCTGATGGGAGTACAAAAGTATCTCATCAGTTTTTTGTTTTTCCAGTCCTTCAATTCAGCTGTTGTAGGCTGTCGATCAGTTGGTATCCATATCTCGGAGGGCTTTCATACTGTACTCTTCCATGGGTAATTGGGATCCTGGAACTCAGGTCGAGAACGAGTTACCCTGTATCATTTCGCTCATTGACCTAGTCAGGTCCGGCCAATCGTCCGATGGCAGTAGCGACGCTTTTTTCTAGTGCAGCCTTCATTTCTCTTTCTCTCTTCAGCCTCCACTTACCGGCAGCCTCTCTAGACTCTTCCTCCTTTTTCGCATCATCAAGATCCGAGACCTTGCCGTGAATATCCTGAAGGAGTTTCATTGATTCGGCCTGTTGGGTCTTTAGATCATTGACACTATCGAGCAGCTTCCCAGCCACTACTGTAAGATCGTCGATCTTGTGATCGTGTTCATTCAGTTTGGAGTCGGTGCATTCAAGGGCGGAGACAGTCTTGGCTTCAGCAACACGAAGCTTTTATTACTCTTGCTTCAGGATCCGCTCCTAATGCTGTTTTGGTTGATTGAGGGCTTACCACAGCGCTGTTGGAATGAGGCGAAAAGCCTTTTCCACCTTGTTGATGGCACTTTTTCAGCTTAGAGAGCTCATCCTGATATGTTTCACGCATCCAGTCTAACTCCTTTATGACGTCATACAGGGCCTTGATGGCATCCTGCAGAAATACGGTCTGGCGACCGATGGCTTGGAGTTTCTCAATTTGTGCCTCTATGCGTGGAGTGCCAGGGGCGCGCAATCTTTGAGTCTGATGATTCTACGACCTGTCTAACAACCACATTGTGATGGGGCTCTCGCGGTCTGTCATTAAGGAGAAAACCGTCATCATATTTAGAGTGGGCACCTGTAGAGATAGGAGATTCAACCTGTTCGAAAGTAGGGGCTTCTGAAGTTGAGTTGTAGGGTCTATCTGGGAGATAGAAGGGACTTATTCCTCCTGCCTCGATTGGTTTTCAGTAGCGGAACTACAGGAGGGACTGGTTCCTCCTGCCGACTCTCATCTTTCGCCTGTTCCGTAGACGGACTAATTCCTCTTAGCGGACGGCGGGGTTGAATTCTTCTTGTTCCTGGACAGGATAAGCTTCATGTTCTTCATGGATGACATGAGGGACTGATTCCTCCCGTTTCTGTTCTTCATGGAATACTTCCTTTTATAGGGGCGGGGACTGATGTTGTTCAGAGGATGTCCCCTGGCCCTGTTGGGATTGGATGTTGGCGATTTCTCTTTCCATAGCCTCTTCTCGGCTTATCCCAAGACCTGCCTATAAGGCCTCATCATCATCATTGTCAGAGTCTGGGTCGGGGTGGTGGCTTGGTGATAGAGCCTTGTCACTGGACTATGACTTCCCTTTGAGTCGGGCCTTTTCTTTTTCCATGAAATAGTTTGAGATAAGCTCAAGGCAAAATTGATCGTCCCATATGATTAGGACCTCAACGTTCGGGGTGTCCATGATCTCAGAGCAAATAACTCCTCTTTCTTCCAGTCCTCTCAGTTGTATAGGGTGTCGTATGGGGAGACCCTGTAGGATTTTCAAACTTTGAAGCGCTCATAGGCTTCCTATATTTGGACTTGAATTTGAGTGTTATTTATAATATCCGTCGAGGAGGGACTCCACACTGTAGTGGGATCTACTGTCCGGTTAGGATTATCGACTGGTAAGGGAACCTGTGGAGAAGCGGGATCCCTAACAGAGGTGGGTACCCTGTGGGGAGTGGGACTCCATACAGGGGTGGGTTACCTGTTTGGATTTTCATCTTTCGGATCTAAAGGGGTAGCCGATTCGCCAGATCCTTCCAACTTGGTAAATAGTTGTTCATCCGTCATAGCCGCCACATGCTCGGGATCTGCTGTACGAGCAGCAAATGTTTCTTCCATAGGGATTGCGCCCTATGGGAGAGTTTCAACGATAGGAGTGGTCGATGTGACTTCTATAGTGACCACAGTAGTCACCATAGGTTCAACCTTAGAAGACTTCTGAGTCTTCTTTCTTTTCTTCTTGACCGCTTCAAGGGACCTGTTGTCGGGAATACTTCTTTTTATTTTCTTCCCATCACTCGATCTCTTCAGAGTGACGTCCATCGGGTCACTAGAGGTTGGCATGCTAAGAGGGTTGGGCCTGTCAGGAATGAGAGGTGTCTTGTTGCTTACGGTGGGTCTGATTCCACCGAAAAACTTTCTGGTTCCAATCTTCTTGGCATCTGCAGATTGCTTCACTCCGTAACGAGTGAGGATGTGGTTCAGGATTAGGCCAAATGATTTCTTGGCAGACTCAGGCTTAGATGCCTCTTTTTAGATACATTTCAAGATAATTTGGGACCAATTAACTTTCTCACCAGAAATGATGGCGACCATCATTCTTTACCTTAATTTGGTGCATATTTCGAAAGCACCAGTCCTATTTTCAATGGCACGGCAGCAAAAATCATGAAGGTAGACGTATGGGAGAGTGAAGTTGTTTTTGTGGCAAGAAGGGTGAACGTTGGTGGCCATGGAAGTACCAGTAAATAACTTCCAGTACTCTTACAGCAGGCTTTTAGACCCGAAGGTATCCAGTTCCTCCATCTTCAGCCCGTCTGAAGGCAGCTTGTAGATCTTCTCCAGAAGATCCTTATTCAGAGGGATCTCAATTCCTTGCACAGTCGTAATAATGTTAGTGATTTTGGCACCTTTCTTCTGCTAGGAATGTTCAAAGGCAGCATACAGATAGAGCTCCTCCACTATCTGTTCGTCATAGTTGTCAGCATGATGACTTTCCAGGCGGTATAGACCTTGTTGCTTTACTCTTGCAACAACAAATTTCATGCCGATCTCGTGTTCGCTTTCAAAGGCAATCCTCTCTATTAACACAGATTTGGAAAATATGCGACCGTCAATGTTGGTTTCCTTCTTCTTCAGAGAGATGGAAGAGGTCGATGAGGTAGATAGTTTCAAGCAAAGAGAGGTGAAGTAATAAGAATTAAGCAAAGAAATGCAGAAAATATGTAAACATATTGCTAAAGACTCGTTATTATTGCAGAAAGCGTAAAGAGTCTGTGAGAGAAATGTATTGTCCTTTTATAGGGTGCAGGGAAGATTAGGTTAACAGTGAATGGTCAGATTTATGGGATGAGAACCATTTTTTGAAAGAACGAACGTATAATATGGGTTCGAATGTAACTTGTACGTCTAATCCATCGACTTTAAAATGATATGCAGTCCCACTTCTGACAATTCGCCTACCACTATTGCACAAAACGGCGATTTGAACTTTGAAATAGCGGTATTTGAGGTAGTAAAGTCCAGGTGTCTTTAAAAATATTAAAGGATAAAATGTTTTAAATTCAGATAGAGCACGTGGACTTAAAACAGTTTACTGAGAGAAAGTGTATAAATTAGATACTATTATAATATTAATTGATATCCTACAGTGTATGTGCTATATCGGCAAAAATACAGCTTTCCCTCTTAAAAGGTACATACAAGATTCAATTCTTACAGCAATATTGGATTAATACTGTATTCTTGGGTCAAACTGTATTCCCCCTTAATTAATGCACACGTCGTCTGTAGGAAGATTTTCTGCCTTTTTTTCCTATAGTAAGATCTGACTGGTTTTGAGTGTACAGTTAATTAGAGTGGAAACTGTATTCTTGGGTCTTACAGCATTCCTCCTCAATTGATGCGTAAAATGTAAAAACTTACAGGAAGTCCAGTTGTAACATTTCAAATTCCTGGCGAAGCATGCAGAATCTGGTTATGCTGAGAGGTTTTGTAAAGATGGCTGCTAACTGAATGTCTGTATGAATCTTCTCGATCCGAACATCTTTATTCTCAACACGACTCTTGATGAAATGATGCTTCATATCAATATGCTTAGCTCGCGAGTGCAATACAGGGTTGTGCGTGATTGGAGTTTCTCTGGCACTGATTCTATAATCTTGTAACTGCTGTTGCATCCAGAGAATCTGCATAGAGCAACTTCCAGCGGCATAATATTCCAATTCAGCTGTAGAAAGCGAGTTGGACCGTTGCTTCTTACTGAACCATGACACAAGTCTAGGTCCAAGGAAGTGACAAGTACCATTTGTACTCTTCTTATCCAACTTATAGCCTCCGAGATTCGAGTCATTGTAGCCTACCAAATCGAATCCTCCTTCATTAGGATACCACAATCCTAGATCGATTGTTCCTTTCACGTACTTTAGGATTCATTTGGCTGTGGTGAAGTATGACTCCTTAGGTGCTACTTGATACCGAGCACACACATATACATCAAACTGGATATCGGGGTTTCTAGCTGTTAGGTATAAGAGTGAGCCTATTAGCTTCATGTAGAGTGATTGATCAACCAGCTTTCCAGCTTCATCAGCACTAATTTGCGTGGAAGTGCTCATGGGAGTGGACGAGGACTTGGAGTTATTCATCACAAATTTGTTAAGAAGCTCATTGCTGTACTTTTCCTGGCTGGTGAATATGCCAGCAGGCAATTTCTTAACCCGCAATACTAGAAAATAGCCAAGTTCCCCCATCATACTCACTTAAAATTTACTTTGCATAAGATGAGAGAACCTTTGACATAGAGTGAGGTTAGTGAACCAAATATAATATCATCAAGATATATTTGTACCATTAAAAGATCGTCACCTTCTTGCATCTTAAAGAGGGTATTGCCTACTGCACCTTTCTCAAATCTACTGTTGATTAGGTACAGGGACATGGTTTAATACTAGGCTTTAGGCGCTTGCTTGAGTCCATACAGTACTTTCCGTAGCCTATATACTAGGTCTCCGTCGTTAGTGTTGACAAACCCTGGTGGCTGTTCAACATAGACTTCTTTGGCGAGATCTTCGTTCAGGAATGCACTTTTAATATCATTTGATATACTATGAATTTCTTATGGGCGGTGAATCCTAGGAATATCCCAATGGCTTCTAGTCTAGCTATAGGAGCAAAAGTTTCATCGTAGTCTATGCCTTCTTCCTATATGTAACCTTGAGTGACTAGACGGGATTTGTTTCTTATAGTAAGTCCATTTTCATCCTTTTTGTTTTTAAATACCCATTTAGTTCCAATCACAGCTTGATGATCTGGTCTGGCTATAAGATACCATACATTGTTTATTTCGTAACCATTTAGCTCTTCTTCCATAGAAGTAATCCAGTGGGAATTATTCAGAGCTTCATTAGCCGAAGCAGGTTTGGATTGGGATAAGAATATAGCTAGAGTGTACATAGCTAGTCTCCTAAGTTCGACTTGAGATTTTCATACAGGAAATTAAGACTTTTCAGAATCTGTTTTTTCTTGTGCACAGAGTACAGTTCCTTGTGTACTCTGTATTCTCCTATGGGTGGTTACACCAGCATCGATGTCTCCTATAATCAACTCTTGGGGGTGATCTCTCAGCCATCTCCTGTCATGTTCTAACTAAGCATCCCGTGCTGTATCTTTTGGTTCTGGAGTCGCGGCTTCAGCTTGTACAATATTAGCTTCGACTACTTCTGATATTACAGCGGTGGGATTTATTTCTAGGTACACGACAAGTTCTATTGGAGTTTGGGGATCATCAATCGAAAGTGTTTGGATGTTCTGGGTTATGCCTTCTACTCCTGTAGGATCACAATGGTGTTCATCGAATACTACATGGATAGATTACTCTATTGTCAGCTTCCTCTTGTTAAATATCCTGAAAGCTTTTTTGATAGAGGAGTATCCTACGAATATACCTTCATCCGACTTTTTGCCGAAGGTTTGAGTTGATCATTCCCATTGTTTAGAACATAATACTTGCATCCAAAAATGTAAAAGTATGCAACCATTGGAGTTTTCTTATTCCATACCTCATATGCTGTTTTGTTGTGATGTTTGTTGATGATTCACTGTTTTTGTGTGTAGCACGCTGTATTTGTTGCTTCTCCCCAGAACATCTGCGGCAATTTACTTGCGGCTAACATGGTCCTTATTGCTTCTTTGAGCGTCCTGTTCTTTCGCTCGGCAACGCCATTACGTTGAGGAGTTCGGTCTGCTGAGTATTCGTGCTATATTCCATTATCCGAATAGTATTGCTCTATAAAGCGATTTGTGAATTCAGTACCTCCGTCGGAACGAATGGACATGGCATACCTTGAAAAATCATCAACAATAACAAGACAGTATTTCTTACCTCCCAAACTTACAGGGTCTACAGGGGCCGTGGAGGTCCATGTGTAGCAAATTCAGTACACTGTGGGTGGATAGGTATGACTTTCTTTTTAGGGTGGTCTTAACTTGTTTGCCTTTCTGACAGGATCCACAGACGCTGTTTTTATGAATGATACATTGAGCAAACCTCTGTCCATTCCCTGTCTAGCGAGTTTTGTTGAGATAACAATCCCTGTATCGAAAGATCTCGATAAGAGTGTTTTGACAATATGCCAATCCAGCATACAACAAGCTGCTGTATCGATAGCCCGATCAAAGCTGCTGACCCTGTATCGAAGACCTATCATGCCATCATACAGCAACAAGAGTCTATAAAGCGCCAAGTATGGAAGCTGTCACTTCATACAGCAAACATTCCATACAGACTTCTCCTCTATAGCCTACAGCGCAAATGGATACAGCATTCAAGCTGTGAAGTATTGAGACCTTCAATACACATCGAAACAGGACTGAAGACCATTTGGAAAGGAATCTTTGGTATTCGCTAAAGTCAAGTCCCGTTTGTTAAAGAAGTATTTAAATACTAAAAGGATAAAGTGTTTAAATACTGAAAGCCGACAGAGATCTTCAAACCACGCAATATCCGGATCATGGTCTACTTAAGTCAACTATCTAGTTGTCACAGAATCTTGCTCAAAGGATATTTCACAACGGATAATTAAAGAAAGCTATATATATATATATATCCAGAGTCTGAAGATCATACACACGAACAGACGAACCAATATATCTGTGAAACTACAACCAACAAGTGCTTACACGAATATTCAGAGCAAACATATTTCTTCAAGTATACTGCATATCTTGAGAGAAGAAATATCCAAAGTGCTCAACCTTGAACAATAGATTATCAGCTGAAGATCTAGAAAGTCAAGCTGTTGTTCAAACAATCGTTCTATCATTGAACAAACACATCAGCCCTGTGTGGACTGAAAAATCATTGCTTTTCCTGAACTGTGTGTGACGGATTTGCATTGAAGAGACAAAGCTTCGGAACTGTGTGTGAAGAAGTTAGTCAAGTGAAAGCCTAAACTAATTTGTGTGAACGGTTGAAAGCTTCGATCATTGTATCAATCTTTGTGAACGATACATTGATATGTTTGATTATAAATACGTAGTTGTGTACATAGTATTTATAATAAACATTTTAACTCCTGTGTGAAGGACCAGTGGACATAGAGGGGTTTACCTCGAACCACTTTAATTTCCGTGTCATCTACCTTCTACATTTACAATTTTAATATTTGTGATTATCTTTAAGTATACACTCCATATCTAGTTGCTGTATTTACAGCAACTTACTTTAACAAGACTTCCACTATGCATTTAGATTTGAAAATTGTACAGTTTGTCGTTTAAAATACTTTCCAATTTGTATTCTGTATACTTAGTGGCCAACAAGTGGTATCGGAGCGGTTGATTCTAAAAAGAATCAGTCGCATTTTTGATTGAATCAGATCCTTAAATCACTTATTTTTTGTAAAACAGTCTTATTCTTCCTTATATTCTCATATGGATACATCAATGATCAATAAAGTTCCTATGTTTTCTATTAACGAATTTGATGATTGGAGAATTAGGATGGAGGCTCATCTTGCAGCAATGCACGAAGAGATGATTTTTGTCATACAGGATGGCCCTATAAAGATCATGAAGGTAAATCCGCCCCCAAGAATTGAAGGCCAGGCTCATGCAGAGATGCTCGAGAAAGAGCGCGAACAATGAACTTCTGATAATAGAAAGCGCGCCAACATCAACAATGCTGCTAAGAACGCATTATTTATCACTCTTGATAAAGGCACGTTCTCAAAGGTAAAAAGATGTAAAACAGCCAAGGATATCTGGGATAAACTCAAGTTAATTTGTGAGGGAACTGAGCTCTCAAAAGAAAACAAGATTTCAAAATTAACTCAGCAATTTGAATCTTTTAAAATGAAACCAACTGAAACACTTGAGGAACTTGACCTCAGATTCACTGGCATTGTTGGTGAACTTGAAGCATTAGGCAAGATTTAGACCCAAAGGGAGAAAAACCTGAAAATTCTCAGATCTCTCCCTGTCCAATGGGACATTAAGACCACGGCTATGCGTGTGTCGTGCAATCTTAGTGAAATATCTACTTTTGATCTCTTTTCTGACCTCAAAGCATTTGAGTACAATATAGACAGGAGAGAGAAAGCTGAAGAATCTCCCACTAGGACTACAGCTTTAGACGCTGTATCCAACCAAAGACACAGCATGCCGATTTCATTAAAGCCCACTCATAAGAATGCTGACAGCGACGACGACATCCTGTCGCAAGATGAAATGGCGCTCCTCATGCATAAGTTCAAGAAGTTTATCAAGCAGTCAAGAAAGACTCCATACAGGCCCAAGTAAGTACCGAAACTTACTCTGGTGATGCTAACCTGTGTTATAATTGCAGGAAACCAGGACATTACGCAAATAAATGTCCTCATCCCAAAGTTCAAAGGTTGCCGGAAGCCAAGCAACAAGAAAAGGATGAAAGAAGACGTGCTTGGAAAAACAAGCTCAAGGCCCTGATTGGTGAATCAGAAGCCTCGCCCACACCATCTAAATCCGAAGAATGTCTTCAGGTAGTCACTGACAGTGATTCATCTGATGATGATTTCGAAGATAAAGCCTATATGTGCTTTATGGCCAAGTATATTCCGGAAGATGAGGATAGCGATGATGAGGTAAGCTCAACCTCAGCTATTCCTACCAATGCATCTTACATTTTTTCAAACATGATGAATGAGTTTAAGAACATTCAAATGGCCCGTGAGACATTGAAAAATGAAAATATGCAGCTCCAACTTTCTAACTTAGAGCTGAAAGAAGAAAACCACTTGCTGAAAGTAAATTACGAAAATATGTTTGTTGATTGCGAAAACAGCAAAGTCGAGTATGAAAAACTCATGGAGAGCAATCATCAACTTGCTCATGAACTAAGTGAGACTAGATCTCATAGTGAGATCAATACAAATGATTTTGTTCTGCTTCAAGCCAAAGTAAAAACTCTCGAAAACCGAGAAGGAGAACTTGAGACCATTCTGAAATCCTTCGAGAAATCATCTAAAAGAATGGAAGAAATTATAAGCACTGGGCAACATGCTCATGATAAAAGTGGCTTAGGATACAACTAATTTTCTAATAAAGGGAAAACTAGTACTGTGTTCGTCAGGGGTGTGGAACTCATTCCTGTATCGGAAGAAGTTCCGAGTCCTATGAAGGAACCGATTGCACCGCGAACAGCAAAAGCTGCCATTCCGCCACCACAGTCATATTCTAGACAGCGGAATCACCAGCCATTCAGGCCTGTAAGGCGTACCCAACAGGATGCTCCCCGAGCTTATCAACAGTGCCAACAGTCGTTCAGAAAGAAGGCTGTATCCAAATATCAAAGACTCGCACGGCAGTACTTTCAGTACATCACACCTAGATATTGGATACAGGAGCCGAGGTATCCCTCGTGAAAGCAAGCATCCTCACAGTATCAACAACAACTTTGGGAATCCAACTGGAGACCCATAAGGCAAGCTGTAAGGCCGAAGAAAATGGCTCCACCTCCAAGATGGCATTTGTACTAGACTTTAATAACCCTGAATTTTACATGCAAAATAATTATCATGGTTATAGCAACTACGTACATGCCCCACATAGAAATCACAACTACGGACCTAAAACATCCTACAGTAAACTTATTGCTGTCAAGAAAATCTGGGTACCTAAAGGCACTAACATCTATGGACCCAACAATCAAAGGGGACCTAAATCTACCTAATTTGTTTGCATACAGGACATTTTGGAGAAGGACATATGGTACTTCGACAGCGGATGTTCCCGGCATATGACAAGAGATAAAAGCAAGCTGTCAGATTACGTAGAAGGTCGCGGTCCAAAAGTGCGCTTCGGTGATAAATCTAAAGGAAAAACAAGAGGGAAGGGAACCCTACTTGTAAGAAAATTCAAAGTCACCGATGTAGCTTATGTTGAAGGCTTACAGTACAATCTACTTAGTATTAGCCAGTTCTGTGACAAATAGTTCTCAGTGAAGTTCTATATAGATCACTGTAGAGTCAAGAACATCCTGACCAAAGAGGTTGTGCTCACAGGATGCAGATCAGGTAATAAGTATGTTGCTGATTGGATGCCTATGAGCTCCACAATTCCTTGTTTTGTTGACAAAGGCACTGCATATCTAAGCTGGCTATGGCACAAGAGGATGTCACACGTAAACTTCAAGACTATCAACAAACTCTCCCGACAGGGAATGGTTAGAGGATTGCCAAATGTTTCATTCCAAAAAGACAGTGTATGTGGACCCTGTCATAAAGGCAAGCAAATCAAGACCACCCTCAAAATCAAATCCTACCTTTCCACCCATAGAGTTTTGGAAATGCTACATATGGATCTCTATGGTCCTGTAGACCCGGTAAGTTTGGGAGGTAAGAAATACTGTCTCGTTATTTTTGATGATTATTCCAGGTATGCTTGGATAATTTTCCTAAGCAGGAAGAAGGAAACAACATCAAAGCTGCCCGAGCACCTGAGAAAGCTTCAAAATGAAAAAGGGTCGAGTATCGTGTCCATTCATTCCAACAGAGGTACAGAATACCCTAACCACTTTATTGAGCAATACTATTCGGAAAATGGGATACAGCACAAATACTCAGCTGCCCGTATACCTCAACAAAATGGTGTTATCGAGCGAAAGAACACGACACTGAAGGAAGCAACAAGGACAATGATTGCCGCAAGCAAGTTGCCACAGCATTTCTGGGTCGAATCCACCAATACAGCATGTTATACCCAAAATCGTTGTATCATCAACAGGCATCACAACAAAACAGCATACGAGGTATGGAACAACAAAACTCTGCTAGTTTCGTACTTTCACATTTTTGGATGCAGGTGTTACGTTTTGAACAACGGTAAGGATCAACTTAGAACCTTCGATGAGAAATCGGATGAAGAGATATTTGTAGGATATTCCTCTGTTAGCAAAGCTTACAGGATCTTCAATAAAAGGAACCTAACAATTGAGGAATCAGTTCATGTAGTGTTCGATGAACCTCACCATGATCTTATAGGAGTAGAAGACATTTCTCAGAACATCCAACTACTTTCCATCGATGCTCCACCAACTCCTATAGAACCTGTCGTTGACCTAGAAATCAACCCCGCAGCTATAAGAACCGACGTAGATGAAGCCGATGTTGTACAAGAACCTGTCGTTTCCTGAATGGAAATCTCAATCCGAGCTTAGAAGACTTAATATGTGAACTATTGCTGTATTCTTAGCCCAATCCGAACCTGTTTCTACCAAAGAAGCTCTCAACAACTCTCATTGGATTACATCTATGGAACAAGAGCTTAACAGTTTCGAAAGAAACATTGTATGGTATCTTGTACCTAGACCTACTCATCAATCCGTAATTGGAACCAAATGGGTATTTAGAAACACGAAGGATAGAAATGGACTCATTATCAGGAATAAATCTCGACTAGTCGCTCAAGGCTATAGAAAGTAAGAAGGCATAGACTACGATGAGACATTTGCCCCTGTAGCCAGACTAGAAGCCATTAGGATATTCTTAGCCTTTGCCGCCCATAAAAGCTTCATTGTATACCAAATGGACGTCAAAAGTGTATTCCTGAATGGAGACCTTGCTGAAGAAGTATATGTTGAACAACCACCAGGGTTTGTCAATCCAGAAGGCGAAGACCTAGTATACAGGCTAAGGAAAGCGCTGTATGGACTTAAGCAAGCTCCTGGAGCATGGTATGAGACACTGTCCTAGTATATAACCGATAATGGATTCGAGAAAGTAGTTGTGGACAAGACCTTATTCAAAATACATGAAGGTGATGACCTCCTGATGGTTCAAATATATGTAGACGATATAATATTTGGTTCAACTAACCTTGATTTGTGTCAAAGTTTTTCTCATCTCATGCAAAGTAAATTTGAAATGAGTATGATGGGAGAACTTAGTTATTTCCTAGGATTGCAGGTAAAGCAGTTGCCTATAGGTATTTTCATCAACCAACAAAAATACAGCAAGGAGCTTCTCAGCAAGGTTGGAATGAATACTTCCAAATCATCGTCAACCCCCATGAGCACTTCCGTGCAAATTAGTGATGATGAAGCTGGAAAGTCGGTTGATCAATCACTCTACAGGAAGCTTATTGGCTCACTCATGTACCTAACGGCTAGCAGGACCGATATCCAGTTTGCTATAGGAGTGTGTGCGCGATATCAAGTAGCACCTAAAGAATCACACTTCGCAACAGCCAAACGAATCCTGAAATACGTCAAAGGAACAGTCGATGTAGGACTGTGGTATCCTAAAGAAGGCGGATTTGATTTAGTTGGCTACAGCGACTCGAATCACGAGGTTGCAAGCTAGATAGGAAGAGTACAAGTGGAACTTGTCACTTTCTTGGACCTAGACTTGTGTCTTGGTTTAGCAAGAAACAATTGGCAAACTTGTTTTCTACAGCTGAATCAGAATACTATGCTGCTGGTAGTTGCTGTATGCAGATCCTTTGGATGCAACAACAACTGTCAGACTATGGAATTGAAGCCAAAGAAACGTCGATTATGTGAGATAGCACTAGTGCAATTGCTATCACTCACAACCCTGTATTGCACTCGCGCACCAAGCATATTCACATGAAGCATCACTTCATTAGAAATCATGTTGAGAACAAGGATGTTCGGCTGGAAAAAGTTCATACTGATATCCAGTTAGCCGACATCTTTACCAAACCTCTCGAAACAACAAGATTCTGCATGCTTCGACATGAATTGGGGTTGCTACAGCCTAACTCCCGGTAAGTTTTTAATGCTTTTACTCAGCAAATTGAGGGGGAATGTTGTAAGACCCAAGAATACAGTATCCACCTACACTCAGTCTATCAGAACAGCACTGCAGGAACAAAGATACATGAATTATCCTACAGCTGATGTGTGCAATAATTAAAGGGGAATACAGTACGACCCAAGAATACAGCATTAATCCGAAAGCTGCTGTATGGAATTGAAACCCGTATGTACCTTTTAAGGGGGAACGCTGTATTTTCGCGGATACAGCACATATTATGGGAAATCAATTATCGTGTTATTTGTTTTTTTAAAACAACGTTTTATGTCAACGTGCCCTGTCATTATTATAAAGTATGTTGCATTAAATGATTTACACGACATCTGGACATTGGTATCTTCAAATCCGTGATGTTTCAAATTTTTTATTAATTGTACACCGTCGTTTCGAGCAATAAGGGTAATTTGGTAAGTCAGAAGTGGGACCCACTCTTATATTAAAATTAGATGGATAAGTTGTACTGGTTACACTCAGTCCATTGTGGTCGTCCATTTTAATCATCGGTTCCTATCCCTTAGATCTGACCATTCAATATCTGTAAACCCTTCTTCGCCGCCCACTATAAAAGGACTGTAAATGCCATTTGAGACCCTTTACACTTTATACATATTGAACGAGTCCTTGAGCATACAGCCTACAAAGCTTTTTGTTTTCACTGCATTTCTCTTTGAATCCTCTTTACTTTTCTTCAAGAATCATCAATGGCTTCTTCTCAGACCTCTTCCATATCTCTCAAGAAATCTTCTAACACCATCGACAGACGGATCTTCTCTAGATCCGTCGTGCTTGAACATGTTCGTTCCAAAGGTGATGATGTCGAATAGATGGAGTACGTCATTAATAGGATACGTCAGTAAGGCCTCTATCGCCTTGGAAGTCACAACGCTGAACATTTTGATGTTCACCTGGTTGAGGAATTCTACCTCAATGCTGCTGTTCGTTTCCTTTTTCTTGCCGAAGGAGGAAATGTTGCTGACATAACTGCTGTCATTCGCGGAGTCGAGATCCGTGTTGACCAAGAGCTTCTTCAGAATCTCTACAGGCTTCCTGCTGATGGCCTGACAATGGAAGATCTTGAGACCTTTGGGTCCCAAGAACTCTTGACCAAATACTATGGGCTGTTCACCGGTTCAGCAACGGTTGAAACGGTTCACACCTCTTGCCACAAGAAACTCTTTTGTTTACCTTTTGTTTACTTACACGATTTCTGTTGCCATGTAATTGAGAATAGAACAGGTGCGTTTGAGATGTGCACCAATCTAAGGTTCAGAATGATGGTTGCAATAATGACCTGTGAAAAGGTCAACTGGTGTTAAATAATCCTCAAAAGGTTGTAGGAAGAAGTCTCTAAGCCTGCCTCGCATAAGAAATCTTTTGGTTTGCTTCTGAATTACATTCTGACAAAATTCGGTGTTCCGCAAACCGATACAGCAAAGAAGATCACTTCTCGGATATATATGAGAAGCATCAGACCCACCATTTTCAAGAAAGGACCCGTGATTGCAAACAGGCCTTTCGTCTGAAAATTGCCCCTTTCTTCCGATCCATGGGATGTGTCTTCGAAGTCCCAGAGCGAGGAATCTTCAAGGAAGAGAAAAAGATTTCACAGCAAAACTCCCGTTGCTGTTAAGAAGCCAAAAAGGAAGCTAAGGAAGCTTTCAAAAGTTAAAGCTACAGAAGCTCCCTCAACGGCCCAACCCACTATATCGAGCCCCCATGGCGCAACCCCTGTGGAAGAGATGACTGCTACTATTGCGACAGTAGATCCCGAGCCTTTGGCGGCTACGACGGATATTCAAACATCTGCCAACTTACAAGACTCTGGCGAGTCGTCTGCCCCTTTGGAGCTAAAAGCTACTTCTCCTAGATGACCTTGATGATCCTGATATGTCCTTCCTAGATGACAAAAATCATCTCTTCAGGCATGGTTGCAAGATGGGCTTCCATCCTAATTCTCTAGTCATCAAATTCATTAATAGAAAACGTAGGAACTTTATTCTATATTAGAAATAAGATAAATGATGAAGATATGACACAAAGTTTTCAAAAGTTGGTGATTGTGGATCTGATTCAGTTAAAAATCGAGTGATTCTTTTTAGAATTAAGCGCTCCGAGACCAGTAAACAGCATAGAAATGGAGAATACAATAAGTTGTATGTTTTTCGAAGTTAATGTGTAGCGGAAGAGTAATAGTGAGTTCTCGTAAGTACAACAACTAGGTACTCTCCTGTTTGCTTACTGCGTACAGAGTTTTCACAGTGTATACTTTAAATCACAGTTATAAATGAAAACAGTAAGGACGAAATGTAAAGAACACACAGATATCAGTTGTTCGAGGTAAACCCCTCTACGTCTACTGGTCCTCCACACATTTGTAAAATGTTTATTAAAATCACTACGTATATAACTACGTGACTTTAACTAAATATGTCTCTGTATCGTTCACATAGATTGATACAGGGACCATAGCTTTGGCCATTCACATAGATTGGCTTTAGCTCTTTTGACTTGCTTCTTCTCACATAGATCAAAGCTTCGTCTTCAATGTTATTCTTTCCACACAGGTCGGAACTAGTAAGGACTTAGTCCACACAGGGCTAAGGTTGATCTCAACGGTAAAGATGGTAGAACAAGTTCAAATAACAGTTGTATGCTTTGACGAGCGATTGCTGTATGCTATGCTGTTTGCGTTGGGGACTATATATTTCTTTGCTTAGATAATGTTGTATGCTCAGATTCTGATTGTCTGATGTAATGTGCGAGATTCGGCAAGTGAGTAATGTCCTCTTGCTTGGGGCTATTTATAACCTTGGAAATAGATCCGTTATAAATGTAGTTGTTGGCCGGTTGGTGAGATTTAGACATGTCTGATTGACGGATGTAGAATGTTACGATTCACATTTAATGCTTCAGACATTCTTTTTGACTTTGCATTAAATGCTCTTCAGCGCATTCAGACTGTTGTCCCTTTTGGCAGCATTAAATGCTATCCTATCAGCATTTAATGCTGCTTTAACCATGAATATTTTATGAATAAACCAAGTTTATTTCACAATGGTTTAAAGCTATTCTTTAATCCTTTTTTGGATGTGTTTACTTTTCCTAAGTAAAACTCCTACAGCAAGATTGCTTTATCCAACTCTCTTCACTTCTGTTGTATGAAGATGTAGGCTCTGTAGGATCGGACTCTGTAGGAAGATTTCTTGCTATATGGATATGCTGTACGGGGTTTCCTAATAGAATCCATACTTAGTGAATTGCCGACTCCGGAGACTTTTTGTTGTATGATGGCGATTATCAAAACAGGCTATGTTTATCCTAACAATATATATGATCGAGTTAAAGACATGATTCGTCATGTTGGACAAGAATATTTTCAGCGAGAACATGTGTATGATACGTTGAAAAGTAGTTCATAGACACCTTTGTGGTCGGGGTGTAAACTCGTTACACGATTGTTAGCAGTGTTAAAACTGGTTAATATGAAGGTAAGAGATGGATGGAGTGATAAAAGCTTTATTGAATCGCTTGAACTGTTGCAGGAGATGCTTCCAGAATATAACACATTAACGAATCGTAATTATGAGGCAAAGAAGATATTGTCTCCGATGGGAATTGAGTACAAGAAAATACAGGCATGCCCTAATGACTGCATATTATACAAGAAAGAGTTTGAAACATTGCATAAGTGTCCCAAATGTGGGGTATCGAGGTATAAATCCAAGTATGATGATTGTAGTGATGATAGCACAAAACGAGGTTCTCATGCGAATGTGTTATGGTATTATTCAATAATTCCAAGGTTTAAGCGATTGTTTGCTAATGCAGATAATACGTAGAACCTCATGGCATGCATATGGGAGAAAATGCGATGGACAGCTTCGCCACCCGGCTGATTCTTTACAGTGGAAGAAAATTGATAACTTGTTCCCATATTTTGGGATTGAGGCAAGAGACCTTAGATTTGGACTTGCTACTGATGAAATGAATCCATTTAGTAACATGAGATGTAAGCATAACTCATGGACGGTTATGCTTGCGACTTACAATCTACCTGAGTGGTTGTGCATGAAACAGAAATATGTTATGTTATCTATGATGATTTTGAGCCCAATACAACCAGGAAATGACATAGATGTTTATATAAGCCTTTTGATTGAGGACCTGAGAATGTTATGAGAGGAAATGATAAATGTGCTTGATGGGTATCATAAGTAAAGTTTCAAGTTGCGTGCATTGTTATTTTGCACCATTAATGACTTTCTAGCATATAGAAACGTGAGTGGGTATGGTGTTAAGGGGCATCACACATGCCCTATATGTGAAGAAAACACAAGTTACATACAACTAGAGCATGGGCAAAAGACTGCTTACACACGACATCAAAGGTTTCTTGAATGTTATCACCCTTATCGTAGATTAAAAAAAGCCTTTAAGGGACGTCTGGAGGATGGAACTGCACCTACACCCTTGACCGTTAAACAGGTTTATGTTTGGGTTAAAAACATCAATACTATATTTGGGAAGACCAAGAAGAAGGCTATTTAGAAAAATAACTGGAAGAATAGGTCGATATTCTTTGATCTACCATACTGGTCTCATCTAGATGTTAGACATTGTATAGATGTTATGCATGTGGGGAAGAATGTGTGATAGTATACTCGATACACTTCTAAACATTAAAGACAAAACGAAAGATAATGTTAAAGGTCGACAAGATTTGTTTGAGATGGGTATACGCCCATAGCTACATCCACAATTAGTAGGTAAACGTACTTATTTTCCTCTAGCATGTCACACTTTATAAAAATAAAGAACAAGTTATTGCCAGTGTCTACGGGGCATAAAAGTGTTGCAGGGATATTTTTTAAATATCAAGTGTGTTGTATCATTGCAAGATCTTAGGTTAGTTGGATTAAAATCTCATGATTGTCATATATTAATGGAACAACTCCTAGTGATGGCCATACGTGGCATCTTGCCTAAAAGGTAAGACATGCCATAACTCGCTTGTGCAATTTCTTCAATGCTATATGCAGCAAAGTAGTTGACCCTACGAAGTTGGATGAGCTGGAAAAATAGGCTTCCGTTATCTTGTGCCAATTAGAGATGTATTTTCCTCTTCACTTTTTGACATCATGGTTCACTTAATTGTTTATTTAGTATGGGAAATTAAAGTATGTGGTATCGTTTATTTAAGGTGGATGTACTCTGTTGAGCGGTACATGAAGATCTTAAAAGGGTATATCAAAAATCCACATCATCCAGAAGAATCTATTATCGAGAGGTATATTGCCAAATAAGCTATTGAGTTTTGTACAAATTACTTGTCAAAGATAGAAGTTATAGGGCTACCGGAGTCTCGTCATGATGGGAGACGTGAATGTAAGGGAAATCGTGGTGTGAAAGTCCAAACTAAGAGTCGAGATGAAGTATTTCAAGCGCATTTGTATATATTAAATAACACTGATGAGGTCCTCCCTTACTTGACTGCTCACAAAATTTTTCTAAAGACGATTTATCCTCGCATGGATGAAAAATGGTTGTTGAACGATCACAACAAGACTTTCTTAAAGTGGTTTAAAGAAAAAATAATCTTGATAATAGTGGTTATGATACATTAAAATGGTAGGCACATAGGCCTAAGTATGATGCTATCACTTGGAGCGGATATGATATCAATAATTGCTCTTTTCACACAAAGTTGGAGGGTGATTGTTGTAATATTTTATTCCCCACATGCAAATTGAGGTTTTGATGATAAGTTGCTAAACAAAGAACAACAACAATGAATCAAGAATATGTTGAAGAAATGAGAGCTGGACAGCAGAACATTGATGTGAAGCAAAATCAAGCTTAACGTACGCTATCCTACAAGGCTAACGTACGCAATGAAGTCCCAAATGAACAAAGCCAAGAAAGACATGAACATTACATATGCTACTACGAAGATTAGCACAAGCAAGAAGGATATCATAACGTACGCTAAGGATGTATGCTTAACGCATGCTATGCATGGTGAAGTTCGAATTCAAATAAATCAATCTGTTGGATTGATTCTGGAAGGTCAAAAAGCATGCAATGGATATGTGCATAAACGTACGCTATGAAGAAACATTAACGTACGCTACAAGGTTGATATAACGTACGCTAGGAGCATTACTGCCGTACGCTATGGAAGAGACAGAACATACTGGACTGATCTAAACAACAGATAACGTACGCAACATGAATGATTAACGTACGCTATACATAAAGCGTACCGTATGCTATGAAGAGTAAAGTCACCAATAGCTAGTTTCGGCCTTGAAGCCTATAAATACCACTTCATATGGTATTCACTACACAACAACTCCAAGCAAATTATATATAGATCTGATATTGTTATATACATTATTATTTTTGTAATTGAGCTTAATTATTAAGAGTTCAAGTATTCAATACACTCAACCATACACGAGAGAAAAGAGGATTGTATATTTGGTTCGGTGTTATTAGGATCACGGATCCGGCATTATTAGAATCATAATCTAAATCCGAGTGAGGTTTTTCGAGTACCTATAGAAAGCTAGAAATGTTGATTATTTACCCGATAGAAAAGGAAAATAGTTTATCTTGGACCGACATAAAGACAAGATTGTAACGGTTTATCTTGGACCGATAGAAGACAAGATTGTAACGGTTTACCTCAGACCGATATAAGACAAGGTGGAAAGGTATCTTAAGCCTATAGAAATAGATACGGAGAGAGGACGTAGGCATATTTGGCCGAACCTCTATAAATCTTGCGTCGTTTATATTTTGCATTTAAATACGCTTTCGCAAATGCAAAAGAGTTTGAAAACTCTACACCACACTACTATACTTCCTCCTCTCAAGTGGCAGTACCGATTTTCCAACAGACAAGAGTACTGTTCAAAACAGTGGGGTCACTCTTCAAGCCGAGTCCATGCACTTTCCTAGTTCTAAAGATAAATATCCTGTTATGGCATCTGCAAGTTACTTTGGAGTCATTGAAGATATTTGGAGGTTGATTATGTCATATTTAAAGTGCTTGTTTTTAAGTATAAATGGGTTGATAGTAACACAGGTTTGCCAATTGATCAGTTAGGATTTACATTGGTAGACCTTCGCAAGGTAGCTTTTATCGACGAGCCTTTCATCACGACATGCCAAGCAAAACAAGTGTTTTATATCAATGATCCATGTGATGAAAGATGGTCAGTGGTTCTTCAAGGTAGAAGCATGGATGTTAATCATGAAGATGAAAGCTCGACACTTGAAAATTATGAAACTTTTACACGCATGCCTTTTATTATGGAAGAAAATACAGTGGAAGATGTACATGCCACTCGTCATGATCATGATAAACTAGGATTTTACTTTTGGATTTCTATTTTGTACTTCTCTAATATTTAATATATGTAATGTTAAACGTGGTTTGAATTTACAATCTTGGGCAATTTATTTATTTATTTAAATATGTTTGGCCTCATATATATAATATATATGGATTAATATCAAATTGTAAAACAGTAACAATTTATGCGAAATTAATTTATTCACTTGTTTCTGTTGGAACATTCTTCTATATACACCCAAGATCTTTTATATATACTATACCACTTTAAATATAGTACTAAAGGGAAAGAAGGAAAAAAAAAAAGAATAGGTCTCTTTTGAGACGGTCTCACCATGAAGCGGTGGCCTAATACTAGTTTCAAAAACTGGATTACTAAACACCGCCCAAAATTACTAGTCACCGCCCTAGAAAATTATCTTTTTGCCCTTACTTCAGTTTAATTAGATTTTGGATCCTAGTTTAGTAATAGTTTTCTCTCTAAACAACTCATCCGACGCAGCCGAACCGCCACAACACTACCGCCGTCCGCCTCCATCTTACCGCCGCGTAGCCGCCGTCTGCCGCCGCACCGCCGCCGTCTGCCGCGGCACCGCCGCCATGTCCGGAAAAGGAAAAGCACCGGTAATCTTATTTTTTCATCCGTCTACTGTTTCATTGGCCGCGCCGCCGTGCCGGAGTGCACGGCAGAGGTGCGGCGATTATTTTGTTACGAGCGTCGACGATGACGCCTTTGGCCCATGCCTGGCGTCGATTCCGCTGCCCATGGCTCAGCGTCACAGCGGGACGCCAAACTATGGTACAAACGCCCACGTTGGGCGTCCGACCATAACACAGCGTCAGACGGACGCCTAGCCGCTGATAAGCGTCGCCTCGGGCGCTTGACCCACGAAATGGCGTCCGGACGAGGCGCACATGCAGTGGTTCTAGCGTCCGTTCCGGACGCCCTGCCATATTTTTGGAAAAAAAAAAATTTCAATTAATAATTAATATTGTGTATTCTTTTTATGATTATTACTTATTAGTTGTATTGTTTGCTAAATGCAGATGATAGGAGGAGCGTGCAAATATATGACGCTAGTCAGTGAGTTGTTGGGTTATGGAGCGCATCACACCGAGCTCGTGGTGTTGATGCTTCCGTCGTAGACGGCGGGAGGCGGGCGTAGGGGTTTCGAGGACGTACCTTATTAGGATGATTTTGGTACTGAGGATTCGAGCGAGTATTATTCGCACGATGAGGCCGACGATCAGGAGGGCGGTGATGATTCTTCTTCATTTTCGTGCCGGGTTCGGAAGGGGAGAGGGGGGAGGTTTGTTACTTCTGGGTCTACCAGTAGTAAACGGCGTAGGGGGGAGGATGAGACATCTTGGATGGTTTCTGAGGAGATGCCTGGTGGCCCTATCGACGGCAGCGTTATCCCGAGTTTTGGTGGGCATGTCGCCGCGCGTATCTGGACTGGAGATATGAGAGGTTTGCTGAAGTGTCACACCAGACCGCTGCTTGTCAGAGCTTGAGTCGATGGCGCCGCTATGTCACCCTCTTTAGTGAGTCGGATCGGTGGGACCAGGTTATCCCACCTGACGGACGCCATGTTCAGACATATTAACTCCCCGTTGATTTCTGCGTTCGTTGAGCGGTGGCAGCCCGATAAGAACTCTTTTCACATGCCGTTCGGAGAGATGACCATCATGTTACATGATGTGTGGCAGATCCTTCGCATTCCTGTCGAGGGGTGATTGGTTGATGCCGATAGCACATCTACACGGTTGCAGTGGATGTGATGGAGGTTCTTGGAGTATCGCTGTTGGATCTATTGAGTACTCACTGGGGGGGTTGCGTAGTACTTATGGACTCCATTTTCAGGTCATGTCTTGATGGGGGTAGAGTGGAGTGCACCAAGGCCGTATCTTGGATGTGGTTGTTATTTGGATCCACCTTGTTTGTTGACAAGAGTGGTAACCGGATTAGGCCTTCCCGCATATTGGAGGTGAGGGACGGTATGGATACTACCGGTCGGTATTCATGGGGTTCGCCGCATTGGCTTTCATGTACCGTCACTCGGTATCGCTAGTCGCGCGACTCCATGGGGATTTGTGGATGCCTTACCCTCGTTCGGGCTTGGATTTACGAGTATTTTCCCTGCTTCGACCTCATCGAGAGCGTATGATTGTTGACTCCACGCAGCCTCGAGCTTCGACATGGAGTGTCGGCCGAGGGTAGGGACGAGCACCGCCTCCGCCTTTACGCCGCATTGATCGATTGACACCGCAGAGGTATAACGATTCCTTCTAACAATATCACAATTCATTTAAAAATAGCTTGTCTAACTTGTTGATTACATGTACACAGATACGGTGGTTGCCTTATGGCCCCGATCCGGTGAGGATGTCCCGAGGACCACATTCATTGTATGGCTACGATATCGGGATATTATCGAGCCATACATGCCTGGTCGGGCATTACGGCGGCTCGGTTATGTGCAGACCATCCCTTTCCGATCACCGGACCGGAGAAAGCGGTTCGAGCGTGGTCGAGCAGATTGTACCGAGTTGACTATCCCATCCGGATGTCATCGATGCTTGGATGATGTTTCCGGTGCATACAAAGCTTCCTCTCGCCGACTATGAGGCGGCTACTCATGATCAGCCGCTTGCACCGATGATTACATTGAGTGGTATTATCGGTATTCGCACCTCGGCATCGAGCGACGGTGCAAAGACTGGATCAGTGATCCCTTCTCGTTCGAGCACCGATTACGTATGTTCTTTAACTTTGTACTTTGTTTGATTTCATCATACATTACTCATTGTATTATATTGTCTCTATTTTTTACAGTGGGTGAGTCGATCCGTCGGTATTACCCAAAGATCAGACGACACCTTCCCCTGCACTGCACGGAAGAAGCGACGACGATGCTCGAGGAGTTCATGAGGGATTGGCATTTGGCCAACTGATTTTGTATTTTATATTTTGTTTGTGACGGTATTTTGTGTTGCGTTTTCGTTTTTTTTTTTGTATTTTGTATATTGATTGACACTTTCGTTTTGCATTTGGCACTTTACTTTTGTTTGTTTTTTTCTATTCTGCTTACAGAAACGAAAATTTTTCTGTCAACTATCAAGATCAACATAAAAGAAAATCAACTATCAACTATAAAAATCAACAAAAAACGAAAATTTTATTAATTAAGGAACATACAACAAATAAAGTTTTACATCATACCGACTAATCTATTCCATTTTTCTCTCCTGCTCGTATACAAATTCTCCCAGCCACCAACACTACTATCATGGATTCTAAACCAGTTACTCGCTATGGGCTGCAGAAAATTAGGCATTAAATCTAGACGAATAAAATGTTTGTACGTATCTCCTAAATGACAAATGACAATCTCTTGGCTCGGCCGTGTTGCGTTGAGGGTGCTTTCAACGGCGACACGGTGAGACATGCAAATAAAGATCTACCGTTTCCGAATCCGAATAGTATGACAATGCATTGAAAATAGTAGCAATAAAGAATAAATCTTCAGCAATAGCCATCCAATGATCCGATCCACACGCACCACCATCCCATGTAATACGGCGAACCTCAGATTCAATCCCATCATAGTAGATCGAACGGTAGAGTGTACAGTTAGCCATAATTTCATTTGCAATGCATACACGTACAATACGCCATTTATCTTGGTCGCCAAATATGTAGTCGGCGATAACACGAAATCCGCAATTACCGTCTCCGGGGACATCGAGATAACCTTCAACAAACGGCAAAATAATTCCCGGTATCTTGTCGATATGGTGATAGTTACCAATCTCCACTCGGTGGTGTCCATCTGCAAATACATATTCAATATATTACATATTATCGAACTTAAAAAGATACAACTCATTGAAAAACTTCAAAAAATAATACATCTACAAAAAAATTTCTCATAACAATATAAATATAAAAAATTAGTCAAGAAGACTATTTTTATTTTTATTCCTAACGTTTTTATTTAACTTGTAACAATATAAATATAAAAAATTAGTCAAGAAGACTATTTTTATTTTTATTCCTAATGTTTTTTATTTAACTTGTAACATATAAATATAAAAAATTAGTCAAGAAGACTATTTTTATTTTTATTCCTAACGTTTTTTATTTAACTTGTAACATATAAATATAAAAAATTAGTCAAGAAGACTATTTTTATTTTTGTTTCTAATAAAAATTACCTGATGAAGACGCATTGTGGACTGATGCAGAAGAGCTGCGGCCACGACCACTGGACGAGCGGGAACGACCACGACCCCTTTGGGTATACTCCCAACCACTAGGATCGCGTCTAGTCGATGAACTTCCTCTTGGTCGACCCTTAACTGCCGTATTCACTTGTGGTTCAACGTAACGCGTTTGATCAGGGTGAAGATGATCGTGGATCATAAGTGATACGTTACGGACAAGCTGCAGATCGCTCTGTCGACCTCATCGACAAGGGCACAGAAATGCACTGGTCCTCCGATTCAGCACCGGTAGAAGGATCGACAAATTCGGTCGTGTCCCCACCATCACTAATAATAAGTGTTTGCCAAAATATGTGAAGACGACTAACACTGCATGGGGTCCGCGATTCCATATGTCTCTTGAGCTCACACGCACAAGGAATCTGATGGGTGGTTTGGAGTGAACAACCGCAACGATCGTACACTTGATCACTTAATTCTCTCATACGTGTCAATTCATTCGACAGTAATCGCAGACAATAATGGGAAACACGACAGCGCAAGTAGTTGAACGGAAAACCAGAATACACCACGCCTGTACGACACCTAGACTGTTCAAGTGTGTATCTGATCTGCGTAAGTTGTGATTCAATCTCCTGGTTCACTTTAGTCCAGACGGTATCGAGGGCTCCGGTGGAAGAATTAAGCCATTGCTTTAACTCGGCATGTGCACTCTCAACTCTACAAGTGGTTGTGTTTCCAAAATGAAGCACTTTATTCGTCCACGCAACAACGAACATCTCCTTGTATTTTAGCCATGTACCCTCAACGTATGATATCACCTTAGGATTCCATCTCCATGTATCCTTCATGAGTTGCACCGCTTGATCATATTCCTCTTCGGTCGCCGCTTCCATGATTTTCTTCCATTTCCCATTTTTAAACCTTTGGCCCATTTCTTTATCTTTTCCACAAATTCTGTAGACCTTGTCTTCAACATCCTTATTAATATGCCATGTGCAAAGTAAGTGGGCACTCTCTGGAAATATCTCTTCAATATGTCGCATCAATCCCAACTCACGATCCGTAACAATAGCCGTCGGATGAACATCAAACCCAAGCAAAATTTTCAACTTCTGTAACACCCACGCGTAGCTCGATTCGGTCTCATCTTTCATAATTGCATAGGCGATTAGGAAGTTCTTGTTACATGGAGTCATCCCGACTATCTCGAGAAATGGCATCTTGTACTTATTCGTTTTGTAGGTGGAATCCATGCCAATGAACCATCTGTAGGTCCGGATTAAGTTGATTGATGTGGGATGTGCCATGAACACGTGGGTAACAGCATTTGTATCCGGGTCGGCCTGCGTCCAATGTACGTAGTTATTCGTCACGACGAATGGTGAAACCGATCTGACGACATCTCTTTCTTCAAAATCATGCTTCCTCAAGTGGTCTCTATAATTATAGATATGTCGTCTAGTCGGTTTGTCCTCGGGAAATTTATTCTGAATGGCCGCCAAGATGGCACACGGCTTGGCTTGAGCAGCACTCATCTCACGAACAACTTGTTTGGCCGATTTACTCAGTCCACTCATTTGACGATGCCCCTTCGGATAAACAATAAATGAGTGATTGTGCATACCCTTACTCCCAGAGATCGGTCTGATTATCCAACCACTCAAGTCATGCAATTGTTCGGCCTTTATCTGAAATGTACACTTGCATGCTTTCGTCTTTGTGTCCTTTCGAGCAATGACATCCAAATCTCTTAATACCCTCTGCACTGCTCACCACTTTACATCTCAATAGCTTTGTCTTTCCTTTATTCTTGTATGATGAAATGATCAACTCGAAACCAATTTGAAGAGCAATTTTTTTCGCCCAAGCAATCGCATCACAATCACTAGCGAATATTTCGTCATTAACGAAATAACCACTATAATCAACGCCGTCGCCTTCAAATTCTTCCAATATAACCGAAATTTTTAATTGACACAATGTTAATAATAATACCAATAATATTATTATTAATATTTAAAATCGAACAAAAAAAGGGTCCAGGCCCAAAATTGCGCTGGACCATGGCCGAGGCGTCAGCTGACGCTGGCCACCAGACTGGCGTCTGAATCGGACGCCTGGCCATGGCACAGGCGTCTGAATCGGACGCCCCGACCATGGTTCAGGCGTCCGGTTTAGACGCCTAGACCATGGACAGAGCGTCCGCACCAGACGCCTGTACCATGGTCCAGGCGGAATCTGGGGACGCCTGTACCATGGAACAGGCGGAATATTCAGACGCCTGCGTCATTTTCTACGAAAAATTACCTCCAGATGCGAATTCCCGTCCATTTTCGTAGTTGTCGATAATATTGACGATATATATTTGATTGTGTGTTATATTCGAAAAACTTGAGCTTGAAAGATTTTGATGTGGTGTGGTGTTTAGAAATAATGAAAGACTTGAAATGGATAAAAAGGTAATCTTATAGGGCGGTGGCTAGTAATTTTGGGCGGTGTTTAGTAATACCCTTTCAAAAAAGAAAAAAGTATCTGAAAGTAGAAACTCTAAAAAAAAAATAACTAAAGTATTAAAAAAATAAACCTAAAAACTGAAAATAAACCGAGACTGAAACACTAAAAAAATCCTAAGAAAAATATAAAAGAAAAAAGTAGAAACCATAAAAAAACTAAAAGACCGAAATTAAGGCTCCATGTCAAGTAATGCATTCTGAGATAACTGTAATTTCGATCTGCTATTTACACAATCCTATCATAAGAAATGAACCGAAATCTAAAAAATGGTTTATCTTACATGACCACTTGAGCAACCCACTAAAATTATGAGACCGTCTCAAATAATGTATTCCATCCGCAAGTAGTTGTTATTTTCTAGAATGTGTTTTAATGTTCTCAATATATATATGTTTCATACAACCCTGGAATATGTGTTTTAATCTTCTGTTTATTAACTAATTACTAAACAGGCACATGTCTACTCCATCAATATCTCGCTCGTCTGACATATCTCTTTCCACTC